>OZ025256.1:33248201-33848201 GCA_964019135.1 Arenicola marina
GGCCGTAGGTGGGTCTGCGTGTGCTCGTCTGGGGAGGGCTAGGGCCGACAACTGTAATATATATAGTATTAGACACACCCCTGGCCCTACCGTCCCCCCCCCCTGGCGTCCCTGCTACAACCCCTCTCCACCCCCACCTCCCTCACTCCCTGGCGGCCCTGCTACACCCCCTCTCCACCCCCTCCTCCCCCACTCCCTGGCGGCCCTGCTACACCCCCCTCTCCACCCACTCCTCCCCCACTCTCTGGCGGCCCTGCTAACCCCCCTTCCCGCCCCCCGTCCCCCCACTCCCTGGCGGCCCTGCTACCCCCCTCTCCACCCCCCTCCTCCCCCACTCCCTGGCGGCCCTGCAACACCCCCCCCCCCCTCCGGCCCCCCCCCTACTCCCTGGCGGCCCTGCTACACCCCCCTCTCCACCCCCTCCTCCCCCACTCCCTGGCGACCCTGCTACACCCCCTCTCTACCCTCTCCTCCCCCACTCCTTGGCGTCCCTGCTAGACCCCCTCTCCACCCCCTCCTCCCCCACTCCCTAGCGGCCCTGCTACACCCCCTCTCCACCCCCTCCTCCCCCACTCTCTGGCGGCCCTGCTACACCCCCTCTGCCCCCCCCCCCCGCGGCCCCCCCCCCACTCCCTGGCGGCCCTGCTACACCCCCCTCTCCACCCCCTCCTCCCCCACTCCCTGGCGGCCCTGCTACACCCCCTTTCCACCCCCTCCTCCCCCACTCCCTGGCGGCCCTGCTACACCCCCTCTCCACCCCTCCCCCCCACTCCCTGGCGGCCCTGCTACACCCCCTCTCCACCCCCCCTCCCCCACTCCCTGGCGGCCATGCTACACCCCCTCTCCACCCCCTCCTCCCCCACTCCCTGGCGGCCCTGCTACACCCCCTCTGCCCCCCCCCGCCTTCCTCCCCCACTCCCTGGGGTCCCTGCTACACCCCCTCTCCACCCCCTCCTCCCCCACTCCCTGGCGTCCCTGCTACACCCCCTCTCCCCCCCTCCCTTCCTCCCCCACTCCCTAGCGTCCCTGCTACACCCCGTCCCCCCCGTCCTCCCCCACTCCCTGGCGTCCCTGCTACACCCCCTCTCCACCCCCTCCTCCCCCACTCCCTGGCGTCCCTGCTACACCCCCTCTGCACGCTTGGAGTGCCCCCCACCCCACCCCCACCCCGTAGTGTACAGCGGTCTGTATTGGTTCAGAGCGCCGTTGTTGAGGTCTGGTGCCGATTAAGTCATGGTCCAAGCTTACGCCGACCCTCTGCCCCCTCCCCCCGCGTCCCCCGTCATCACATTGCCAGACATGTCGATTGGCACATCACTCGTGTATAGCGAGTTAGAGGGTATGTGGAGGGTTATAAGTAAAGGTGGGTGTGAGGGTGGGAGTTATGTGTAAGGGGGTGGGGGCGGAAGGTCATAGGTATGGTGGAGTGTGAGGGTGAGGAGTCATAGGTAAGGGTGGGGGTGGCGGTGAGGGAGTATAGCCAGTATGTAACGTCGCGTGACATGGCGGGGGCCCGGGTGCGGGGCACAGTGTGTAAAGCGGGACACCTCTTGTTATGGTATGCATGGGCCGAGAGGGTGGGGGGTGGGGAGAAGACCCACGTAACAGCGATCTGCAGCCAGCCAGCATGTAACACTCACCCGCACGCCGACTATTGAAGGCCCCACCACTGCACGCGTCTATCAGACAGACCACACGCATCATGATGGCGAGGGGATGGCCCACGTGATGTCGTGAGGTCGCCTTTACACCACTGTGAGACCGGACAGCCTGCAGGGAGGGGGAGGCGGGCCCATGGCCGGTAAGTCGCCGACACAAGTCACCGACACTAAGTCGCCAGTGCCGTTACACCGGTTCATATTATAGATGCTAGTCCTATATACTTAATCTATGCTACGATCTTACCCTTGTTGCATATTACGTCTTCATAAGTACGTAAGATAAGAGGTCACGACAGGGTTAAGTGTTCAAGGGAGAGATGGGGTGGGGGGGGGGGTGGCTGAGGTAAGAAGTGTCCCTCCTTCACACCACCCCCATGACGTCACCGCTTCACCTAGTACTTACCCAACAAACATGACGGTAATGGCCTGGAACTGGCTCCCAACATATCTAGGCTCCCAACATATCTGGCTCTCAGTCAGTTTCGTATTTTATTGGCCCAGTACCATTTTGCACACTGGCGTTGTCATGGGCCAGTAATGTGTGATGGTCGTGGCCCAGTACTGACCCTGTACAAGAGCGTCATTAGCCCGGTACAGTATGGGACATTAGTCCGGTACAGTATAGGACATTGGTCCGGTACAGTATGGGACATTGGTCCGGTACAGTATGGGACATTAGTCCGGTACAGTATGGGACATTAGTCCGGTACAGTATGGGACATTGGTCCGGTACAGTATGGGACATTGGTCCGGCACAGTATGGGACATTGGTCCGTTACAGTATGGGACATTGGTCCGGTACAGTATGGGACATTGGTCCGGTACAGTATGGGACATTAGTCCGGTACAGTATGGGACATTAGTCCGGTACAGTATGGGACATTAGTCCGGTACAGTATGGGACATTGGTCCGGTACAGTATGGGACATTGGTCCGGCACAGTATGGGACATTGGTCCGTTACAGTATGGGATATTAGTCCGGTACAGTATGGGACATTAGTCCGGTACAGTATGGGACATTGGTCCGGTACAGTATGGGACATTGGTCCGGCACAGTATGGGACATTGGTCCGTTACAGTATGGGACATTGGTCCGGTACAGTATGGGACATTGGTCCGGTACAGTATGGGACATTAGTCCGGTACAGTATGGGACATTAGTCCGGTACAGTATGGGACATTAGTCCGGTACAGTATAGGACATTGGTCCGGTACAGTATGGGACATTGGTCCGGTACAGTATGGGACATTAGTCCGGTACAGTATGGGACATTAGTCCGGTACAGTATGGGACATTGGTCCGGTACAGTATGGGACATTGGTCCGGCACAGTATGGGACATTGGTCCGTTACAGTATGGGACATTGGTCCGGTACAGTATGGGACATTGGTCCGGTACAGTATGGGACATTAGTCCGGTACAGTATGGGACATTAGTCCGGTACAGTATGGGACATTAGTCCGGTACAGTATGGGACATTGGTCCGGTACAGTATGGGACATTGGTCCGGCACAGTATGGGACATTGGTCCGTTACAGTATGGGACATTGGTCCGGTACAGTATGGGACATTGGTCCGTTACAGTATGGGACATTGGTCCGGTACAGTATGGGACATTGGTCCGTTACAGTATGGGACATTGGTCCGGTACAGTATGGGACATTGGTCCGGTACAGTATGGGACATTGGTCCGGTACAGTATGGGACATTGGTCCGTTACAGTATGGGACATTGGTCCGGTACAGTATGGGACATTGGTCCGGTACAGTATGGGACATTGGTCCGGTACAGTATGGGACATTGGTCCGGTACAGTATGGGACATTGGTCCGGTACAGTATGGGACATTGGTCCGGTACAGTATGGGACATTGGTCCGTTACAGTATGGGACATTGGTCCGGTACAGTATGGGACATTGGTCCGGTACAGTATGGGACATTGGTCCGGTACAGTATGGGACATTGGTCCGGTACAGTATGGGACATTGGTCCGGTACAGTATTCGGAATTGGCCCTGTCTAATATAAGGCATTTTCACAGAGCAGTATGTATGTTAAATTAAACAAAGAAAACCAGTAAATATTTTTAATTCTTGTATTTAAATCCTACGTGCGGCAATTTAATAAATAGCAAAGTCCATTAATAAAGTTACCGGAGGAAAAGTATGACTATGGACTATCCTGTTTCTCACAACAGTCCGCCTGTTTGCCCCTCTCGCCTCTTGCGCCATCCACGGCGCTCCAGAGCATTCCGCGACCTCACTTTACTGGGCCCCCAACATATCTGGCTGTTTCCTATGTCTTTTACCACCGCTTGCCTGCCCGCCACATCACTAATTTTCCATTACTTTGGAACAAACCAATCATAGCCCATACATTAACAAATAAAACCATGCCCCGCATGGCCATGTGCCTAAAACCATATCTCATGTGGCCATGTGCCTAGATCCATACCCCGCGAGGCCATGTGCCTAGAACCATACCGCGCGTGGCCATGATCCTAAAGCCATACCCCGTGTGGCCACGCGCCTAGAAACATACCCCGTGTGACCATGTGCCTAGAACCATAACCTGCGTGGCCATGTCCCTAAAACCATACCGCGCGTGGCCATGATCCTAGAAGCATACCCCGCGTGGCCATGTGCCTAGAAGCATACCCCGCGAGGCCATGTGCCTGGATCCATACCCCGTGTGGCCATGTGCCTAGAACCATACCCCGCGTGGCCATGTGCCTAGAATCATACCCCGTGTGGCCATGCGCCAAGAACCATATCCCGCGTGGCCATGTGCCTAGAAGCATACCGCGCGTGGCCATGTGCCTAGAAGCATACCGCGCGTGGCCATGTGCCTAGAGCCATACCCCGCGTGGCCATGTGCCTAGAACCATAACCTGCGTGGCCATGTCCCTAGAACCATACCGCGCGTGGCCATGATCCTAGAAGCATACCCCGCGTGGCCATGTGCCTAGAAGCATACCCCGCGAGACCATGTGCCTAGAAACATACCCCGCGTGGCCATGTGCCTGGAGCCATAATCCGCGTGGCCACGCGCCTAGAGCCATACCCGCGTGGCCATGTGCCTTAAACCATACCACGAGTGCCTAGAACCATACCCCGCGTGGCCATGTGCCTAAAACAATACCGCGCGTGGCCATGTGCCTAAAGCCTTACCGCGCGTGCCTAGAACCATACCCCGCGTGGCCATATGCCTAGAACCATAATCCGTGTGGCCATGTGCTTAGAACCATGCCCGGCGTGGCCATGTACCTAGAACCATGCCTTGCGTGGCCATGTGCCTAGAATCAGACGCCGCGTGGCCATGTGTCAAGAATTATACCCCGCGTGGCCATGTGCCTAGAGCCATACCCCGCGTGGCCATGTGTCAAGAACCATACCCCGTGTGGCCATGTGCCTAGAACCATGCCCCGTGTGGCCATGTGCCTAGAAACATGCCCTGCGTGGCCATGTACCTAGAACCATGCCCTGCGTGGTCATGTGCCTATAAGCATACCCCGCGTGGCCATGCGCCTAGAAATATACCCCGCGTGGCCATGCGCCTAGAAACATATCCCGTGTTGCCATGTGCCTAGAAGCATAACCCGTATGGCCATGCGCCTAGAGTCATACCCTGCGTGGCCACGTGCCTAGAGGGTACTTCGTTCCCGCAGTTCGCTCATCGCATCCCTGAAAGTTACCCACCATGTTAATCATCAAGTCAGTCCTGTCACCCGTTGAGTCATTCACACATCAAATCACGCACCATCAATCGTTGAAGTCACGTTTCTCGTGCCCCGCGCCACGCCCCCACCGCCCCCACCCCCCACCCCGCCTTTGTAACCAAAACTGTTGATATCAATTTCTAAAAACTTCTCAATGTTTTTCAGCTTTGGACTGCTCCCATAGCCTGGTGCACGATGTATGACGTCACAGGCTTTATATGGGATCCAAAGGACGCACGGCTTCAAGAGCTGGTAGAGTCATTAACTGCAGGAGGACACTTCCTCTTTAAGCTGACTTCCGGTTTGTCACTGGACACGGACGCCAACAGTTTTCCTCCCGAATCGGTGGGTGCTTCCGTGTGACGTCACGAGAATGCAAATCCGCTTCAGTTCAGCGCCACACTAACGAGATCAATGGGGTTTTCCTGTTACCGCCCATCCCCCCCCCCTCACATCTACCGGGGCAGGGGGGGGGGGGGTCGGCAATAAAAACACGTAGTAAGCCTGTCTGCCAAAGGTGACAATATATTGTCCTACCAAGTGATGTTCCCGTAAATAACATTACGATCGCCCCAAGAGAGCAGCGAATTAGGGCGATTTTTGTTTTTGTTGTTTGCTTACAGATTATCTGGAAAGTTATAGTTCAAGGTTACATATGGCTATGATGCCGCGCAGGTATAGTGCAGTTTACAGCGTGTTCTCCTTCACTACAGCGGGATTAGCCGTCATGACAGTGGCCCTGATGCCCGTGACTTACCTCGTATGGCTACACTAAGCGGGATGACAAATTTAATGCCACAAGCAAATGAAACTAAAAATAAATACTGTGACACACTGCGAATATTAATTACCATTTATTGAGAAATTTTGAAACACGCACCAAGTAAGTGTCATGTTTACATCCCATGTAAACTGATCTGTGTTGCGCTTTTTATCGTACAATAATCGAAAAAAGACGGAAGCCAGCTATGTGTCGATAAAATCTAACCGGGCGTTGGTTGGGTTTATACATACATGCTGCGGAAAGTGTGTCGCCGGGGTTGGGTGCTGAGTCACAAGAGTAAGTCGGGCTCCCCAGCTCAGACAGCCGGACTTTAAACATGTCTACAACACGACTCAATTGAAGTAAACGTAAAAACGACTGCAATAGATAATTAACTTGCATTCGTCTACCATTCGTGAACAGTTCCTGCATGAAATATCTCACTCTGCCGGCAGAGGGAGCTCGTTACTATGGCGCAAGCGTAACGCCCTCTGCCGGGAGATCGGAAATATCTGTGACGTACAATAACCGATACCGTGTTTCCTTCGCCACCAGATGTTTTGGTTTCATGGCCTAGGCAGCCAGGAGACGCCGTCCGTTGTCAAGGCGAAGCCCCATCAGGTGATCGCGAGGCGGATGATTCGTCACATGACCCACAGCAGGGCGAGAAACGAAGGCGGACAAAGGTTGTTCATCGTATATAGGTTGTTGCGAGGTAAACATGAACTGCGGAAGAAGCCAGAGACGAGGGGACGAGGGTAGAACTAAAAGTATTGTATGAGGCAATATATAAAGTTTTAGTAAACTGGCTGAACAGCATAAGATACATTTTACTTGTCTCCATTTGATTGGCGGCCTGAAGTCCACCCTATGCAGACAACGTCATCGGTATTAGTGAACTCACAACTTCTATGAAGCGGAGTCAGAACTGGGAAAGATCGTGAGGGTATTACGCTCAGTCTGGCTTCCATTATTGGAAGGTTCCACACTTCACGTTACTCATTACCAACATTGGTGTTTCGTTATTCAGAAGGCTTGAGCGACGAGGCGACCTTGATCCCGACATCTGTAAACGTGAAGGTGAGGGAAGCGACGGGCATGCCCGACCGGTCCGCGGAGCTCTTCAAGTCCCTCCTGGCGTCCTTCGAGGCCTCAGCGTATCGCCAATGGGCACGAGGCTACCTGCGTTGGAACGCTGTGACTTGTGGAGAGGGCGGCGCCACCCAGTGGCAGGAAGGTAGGGTGCAACCCTCGCGGGGGGGGGGGGACTTATTACATTGCTGAATTTGGGGGGGGGGGGAACTTAATACATTGCTGGATTGGGGGGGACTAAATCCGCTCGGAAGGGATATTTTATTGCGGCAATCCGGTCTATGAACCCACATTTTCAGAGCCTCCCCCCCAGTCGCAAGTTTTAAAATATCCGACCTATAGGGGTATCTTTTTCATCACAAATATCCGCTCTCTCAGGCATCAAGGCATCAGCGGAACCCCTCACCAGATTTGTATAATAGTGCCCCTCCCCTCCACCCCCACCCCCTCCGCCCCCGTGGCCCCGGGGATGCATCTGATCAGGAGCCTGGCTGGGAACACGTCTAGAGCGCAGCATCTTGCTTGACCGGCTGGCCCCCCAGCGAGATCGGAAGCTCGAGAGATTGTGTTGGGTAGTATGGCGTTTGTGTGGGTGACGGGGCAATGTGTTCAGTTGAAGCCCCAGATCCCTCTTTCTGAAGGAGTCCCCGTGGCTCGGTTGACAGCTTTGATCTTCAGGCCAGTTCGATCTTCCGTCAGGCTCGGCAACTGAACCTGAATATGCCCCTGGCGTTTTGCATAGAAACGGGGCATCCTCGCTCTAGATGGAATCCGTTGTAACATAAAAACCTGTCCGGCCGTGATAACCTGTCCGGCCACGCTTCTTTCATGCCACTAACCCTAACCAGGGCCTGGGAGTAAGGGTTAGGGAGGGCCTATCAAGGGTGAATTGTCCACGGAGGGTCTTTTAGGGGGAAATGTCCATGTAGGGTCTATCAGGGGGAATTGTTCAGGGGGGTCTATCAGGGGGAATTGTTCAGAGAGGGTCTATCAAGGGGAATTGTCGAGGGAGGGTATATCATGGGGACTTTTCCAGGGCGGGTCTATCAGGGGGAATTGTTCAGGTATGGGTCTATCAGGGAGAATTGTCCAGGGAGGGTCTCTCAGAGGGAATTGTCTAAAGATGGTCTATCGGGGGAATTGTCCAGGAGGGTTTATCAGGGGGAATTGTCCAGGGAGGGTCCATCAGGGGGAATTGTTCAGGAAGGGTCTATCGGGGGGAATCGTTCAGGGAGGGTCTATCCGCGGGAATTGTCCAGGTTTGGTCTTTCAGGGGGTATTGTCCAGGGAGGGTATATAATGGGGAATTGTCCAGGAGGGTCTATCAGGGGTAATTGTCCAGGGAGGGTCTATCAGGGGGAATTGTTCAGGGAGGGTTTATCAGGGGGAATTGTCCAGGGAGGGTCCATCAGGGGGAATTGTTCAGGAAGGGTCTATCAGGGGAAATTGTTCAGGGAGGGTCTATCAGGGGGAATTGTCCAGGGAGGGTCTAAGGGGGGAATTGTCCAGGGAGGGTCTATCATGGGGAATTGTCCTGGGAGGGTACATCATGGGGAATTGTCCAGGGAGGGTCTATTAAGATAAATTGTTCAGGGAGAGTCTATCAGGGAGAATTGATCAGGGAGGGTCTATCAGGGGAAATTGTCGAGGGAGGATCTATCAGCGGGAATTGCCCAGAAAGGGCATATCATGAGGAATTGTTCAGGGAGGGTCTATCAGGGGAATTGTTCAGGGGGGCCTATCAGGTGTCTGTCACGGGGAATTGTTCAGGGAAGGTCTATCTGGGCATCGTTCAGAGAGGGTCTATCAGGGGGAATTGTCCAGGAAGGGTCTATCAGGGGGAATTGTTCAGGGAAGGTCTATCTGGGGCATCGTTCAGAGAGGGTCTATCAGGGGGAATTGTCCAGGAAGGGTCTATCAGGGGGAATTGTTCAGGGAAGGTCTATCTGGGGCATCGTTCAGAGAGGGTCTATCAGGGGGAATTGTCCAGGAAGGGTCTATCAGGGGGAATTGTTCAGGGAAGGTCTGTCAGGAGGAATTGTTGAGCGATGGTCTATCAGGGTTAATTTTCCAGGGAGGGTCTAAGGGGGGAATTGTCCAGGGAGGGTCTATCATTGGGAATTGTCCAGGTAGGGTCTATCGGGAGGAATCGTTCAGGGAGGGTCTATCTGCGGGAATTGTCCAGGTTGGGTCTATCAGGGGGTATTGTCCAGGGAGGGTCTTATCAGGGGGAATTGTTCAGGGAGGGTCTTTCGGGGGAATTGTTCAGGGAGGATCTAACAGCGGGAATTGTCCAGGGAGGGTGTATCATGGGGAATTGTTCAGGGAAGGTCTATCAAGGGGAATTTTTCAGTCAGGGTCTATCAGGGGGAATTGTTCAGGGAGGGTCTATCTGGGGCATTGTTCAGGGAGGGCCTATCAGTCGGAATTTTCCAGGGAGGGTATATCATGGGGAATTGTTCCGGGAAGGTCGATCAGGGAGAATTGCCCAGGGAGGGTCTATCGGAGGAATCGTTCAGGAATGATCTATCAGGGGGAGTTGTCCAGGGAGTGTCTATCAGGGGCAATTGTTAAGGGGGGTATATCAGGGGGAATTATCCAGGGAGGGTTTATCAAGGGGAATTTTTCAGGGAGGGTCCATCATGGGGAATTGTCCAGGGAGGGTACATCATGGGGAATTGTCCAGGGAGGGTCTATTAAGATGAATGTTCAGGGAAAGTCTATCAGGGGGAATTGACCAGGGAGGGTCTATCAGGGGGAATTGTCCAGGAAGGATCTATCAGCGGGAATTGTCCAAGGAGGGTCTATCAGGGGGAATTGTCCAGGAGGGTCTATCAGGGGGAATTGTCCAGGGAGGGTCTATCAGGGGCAATTGTTCAGGGAGGGTCTATCGGTCTATCAGACGGATTGCCCCAGGGAGGGTTTATCAGGTGGAATTTTCAGAGAGAGTCTATCAGGTGAATTGTCCAGGGAGGGTCTAACAGGGGGAATTGTCCGGTTAGGGTCTATTAGGGGGAATTGTTTAGGGAGGGTCTATCAGTGGGAATTGTTTAGGGAAGGTCTATCAGGGGAATTGTTCACGGAAGGTCTATCAGGGGGAATTGTCCAGGAAGGGTCTATCAGGGAAACTGTCCAGGGAGAGTATATATCATGGGCAATTGTTCAGGGGGGGTTTATCAGGGGGGATTGTTCACGGAGGGTCTATCAGGGAGAATTGTTTAGGGAGGGTCTATCAGGGGGAATTGTTCACGGAGGGTCTATCAAGGATAATTGTCCAGTGAGGGTCTATCAGGGGGAATTGTTCAGGGAAGGTCTATCAGCGGCAATTGTTCAGGGAGAGTCTATCAGGAGGAATTGCTTCGGGATGGTCTATCAAGGAGAATTGTCCAAGGAGGGTCTAAGGGGGGGAATTGCCCAGGGAGGGTCTATCAGGGGGAATTGTTCCGGAAGGTCTATCGGGGGAATTGTTCAGGGATACCCCATCAGGTGGAATTGTTCTGGGGGGGCCTATCAGGGGTAATTGTCCAGGGAGGGTCTGTCAGGGGGACTTGTCAAAGGAGGGTCTTATCAGGAGGAATTGTTCAGGGAGGATATATCAGGGAGAATTCTCCAGGGAGTTTCTAACAGGGGGAATTGTTCAGGGTGGCCTATCAGGGGTAATTGTCCAGGGAGGGTCTGTCAGTTGGAATTGTTCAGGGAGGGTCTATCGGGGTAATTGTTCAGACAGGGTCTATCAGGGGGAATTGTCCAGCAAGAGTATATCATGGGGAATTGTTCAGGGAAGGTATTTCAGGGGGAATTGTTCAGGGGGGGTCTATCAGGGGGAATTGCTCATGGAGTGTCTAACAGGGGGAATTGTCCAGGGAGGGTTTAACGGGTGGAATTTGTTCCAAGAGGGTATATCGGGGGAATTGTCTAGGGGTGCTCTATCAGGGGGAATATATCCAGCCAGGGTCTATTATCGGGAAATGTTCAGGGAGGGTCAATCAGTGGGATTTGTCCAGGGAGGGTATATCATGGGGAATTGTTCAGGGAGGGTCTATCAGGGGGAATTGTTCAGGGGGTGCATATCAGGGGGAATTGTCCAGGAGGGTCTATCAAGGGGAATTATCCAGGGACGGTCTATCAGGGGGAATGGTTTAGGGAAGTTCTATCAGGTGGAATTGTCCAGGAGGGTCTATCAGGGGTAATTGTCCAGGGAGGGTCTATCAGGGGGAATTGTTCAGGGAGGGTCTATCAGGGGGAATTGTTCAGGGAGGGTCTATCAGGGGGAATTGTTCAGGGATGGTCTATCAGGGGGAATTGTCCAGGAGGGTCTATCAGGGGAAATTGTCCAGGAGGGTCTATCAGGGAGAATCGACCAGGGGGGTTCTATCAGGGGGAATTGTCCACGGATGGTCTATCAGGGGGAATTGTCCACGGAGGGTCTAAGAGGGAGAATTGTCCAGGGAGGGTCTATCAGGGGGAATTGTTCAGGGAGGGTCTATCGGGGGAATTTTTCAAGGAGAATCTAACAGGGTGGATTTTCCAGGGAGGGACTATCAGGAGAATTGTCCAGGGAGGGTCTATCGGGGGGAATTGTTCAGGGAGGGTCTATCTGGGGCATTGTTCGGGGTGGGTCTATCAGGGGGAATTGTCCAGGAAGGGTATATCATGGGGAATTGTTCAGAGAAGGTCTATCAGGGGGAATTGTTCAGGGGGGGTCGGTCTATCAGGGGGAATTGCTCAGGGAGTGTCTAACAGGGGGAATTGTCCAGGAAGGTTATATCATGAGGAATTGTTCAGGGAGGGTATATCAGGGGTAATTGTTCAGGGAGGGTCTATTAGCGGGATTGTCCCGGAGGGTCTATCAGGGGGAATTGTCCAGGAGGGTCTATCAGGGAGAATCGACCAGGGAGGTTCTCTCAGGAAGAACTGTCCACGGAGGGTCTATCAGGGGAAATTGTCCACGGAGGGTCTATCAGGGGGAATTGTTCAGGGAGGGTCTATCGGGGACAATTGTCCAGGGAGGGTCTAAGAGGGGGGGGGGGGGAGGATTGTCCAGGGAGGGTCTACGAGAGGGGGGGATGGTCCAGGGAAGGTCTATCAGTTGGAATTGTTCAGGGAGGGTCTATCAGGGGAAATTGTTCAGGGAGGGTCTATTAGGTGGAATTGTCCAGGGAGGGTCTCTCGGGGGGAATCGTTCAGGGAGGGTCTATCCGCGGGAATTGTCCAGGTTTGGTCTATCAGGGGGTATTGTCCAGGGAGGGTCTTATCAGGGACAATTTTTTTCGGGAGGGACTATGGGGGAAATTGTTCAAGGAGGATCTAACAGGGGGAATTGTCCAGGGAGGGTATATAATGGGGAATTGTTCAGGGAAGGTCTATCAGGGGGAGTTTTTCAGTCAGGAACTATCAGGGCGAATTGTTCAGGGAGGGTCTGTCCGGGGCATTGTTCAGGGAGGGTATACCCAGGGATATACCCAGGGAGGGTATATCATGGGGAATTGTTCAAGGAAGGTCGATCAGAATTGCCCAGGGAGGGTCTATTGGGAGAATCGTTCGGGGAGGGTCTATCAGGGGGAATTGTCCAGGGAGGGTCTTATCAGGGGGAATTGTTCAGGGAGGGTCTATCAGGGGGAATTGTCCAGGGATGGTCTAATCAGGTGGAATTGTTCAGGGAGGGTCTATCAGGGGGAATATTTCAGGGAGGGTCTATCAGGGGGAATTGTTCAGGGAAGGTCTATCTGGGGCATCGTTCAGAGAGGGTCTATCAGGGGGAATTGTCCAGGAAGGGTCTATCAGGGGGAATTGTTCAGGGAAGGTCTATCTGGGGCATCGTTCAGAGAGGGTCTATCAGGGGGAATTGTCCAGGAAGGGTCTATCAGGGGGAATTGTTCAGGGAAGGTCTATCAGGGGGAATTGTCCAGGAAGGGTCTATCAGGGGGAATTGTTCAGGGAGGGTCTATCAGGGGGAATATTTCAGGAAGGGTCTATCAGGGGGAATTGTTCAGGGAAGGTCTATCTGGGGCATCGTCCATCAGGTGGAATTGTTCTGGGGGGGCCTATCGGGGGTAATTGTCCAGGGAGGGTCTGTCAGGGGGAATTGTCAAAGGAGGGTCTTATCAGGAGGAATTGTTCAGGGAGGATATATCAGGGAGAATTCTCCAGGGAGTTTCTAACAGGGGGAATTGTTCAGGGTGGCCTATCAGGGATAATTGTCCAGGGAGGGTCTGTCAGTTGGAATTGTTCAGGGAGGGTCTATCGGGGTAATTGTTCAGACAGGGTCTATCAGGGGGAATTGTCCAGCAAGAGTATATCATGGGGAATTGTTCAGGGAAGGTATTTCAGGGGGAATTGTTCAGGGGGGGTCTATCAGGGGGAATTGCTCATGGAGTGTCTAACAGGGGGAATTGTCCAGGGAGGGTTTAACGGGTGGAATTGTTCCGAGAGGGTATATCGGGGGAATTGTCTAGGGGTGCTCTATCAGGGGGAATATATCCAGCCAGGGTCTATTATCGGGAAATGTTCAGGGAGGGTCAATCAGTGGGATTTGTCCAGGGAGGGTATATCATGGGGAATTATCCAGGGACGGTCTATCAGGGGGAATGGTTTAGGGAAGTTCTATCAGGTGGAATTGTCCAGGAGGGTCTATCAGGGGTAATTGTCCAGGGAGGGTCTATCAGGGGGAATTGTTCAGGGAGGGTCTATCAGGGGGAATTGTTCAGGGAGGGTCTATCAGGGGGAATTGTTCAGGGATGGTCTATCAGGGGGAATTGTCCAGGAGGGTCTATCAGGGGAAATTGTCCAGGAGGGTCTATCAGGGAGAATCGACCAGGGGGGTTCTATCAGGGGGAATTGTCCACGGATGGTCTATCAGGGGGAATTGTCCACGGAGGGTCTAAGAGGGGGAATTGCCCAGGGAGGGTCTATCAGGGGGAATTGTTCCGGAAGGTCTATCGGGGGAATTGTTTAGGGATACCCCATCAGGTGGAATTGTTAAGGGGGGTCTATCAGGGAGAATTGTCCAGGGAGGGTCTATCAGGGGGAATTGTTCAGGGAGGGTCTATCGGGGGAATTTTTCAAGGAGTATCTAACAGGGTGGATTTTCCAGGGAGGGACTATCAGGAGAATTGTCCAGGGAGGGTCTATCGGGGGGAATTGTTCAGGGAGGGTCTATCTGGGGCATTGTTCGGGGTGGGTCTATCAGGGGGAATCGTCCAGGAAGGGTATTTCATGGGGAATTGTTCAGAGAAGGTCTATCAGGGGGAATTGTTCAGGGGGGGGTCGGTCTATCAGGGGGAATTGCTCAGGGAGTGTCTAACAGGGGGAATTGTCCAGGAAGGTTATATCATGAGGAATTGTTCAGGGAGGGTATATCAGGGGTAATTGTTCAGGGAGGGTCTATTAGGGGGATTGTCCCGGAGGGTCTATCAGGGGGAATTGTCCAGGAGGGTCTATCAGATAGAAAAAAAAACCAGGGAGGTTCTCTCAGGAAGAACTGTCCACGGAGGGTCTATCAAGGGAAATTGTCCACGGAGGGTCTATCAGGGGGAATTGTTCAGGGAGGGTCTATCGGGGACAATTGTCCAGGGAGGGTCTACGAGGGGGGGGGGATGGTCCAGGGAAGGTCTATCAGTTGGAATTGTTCAGGGAGGGTCTATCAGGGGAAATTGTTCAGGGAGGGTCTATTAGGTGGAATTGTCCAGGGAGGGTCTCTCGGGGGGAATCGTTCAGGGAGGGTCTATCCGCGGGAATTGTCCAGGTTTGGTCTATCAGGGGGTATTGTCCAGGGAGGGTCTTATCAGGGACAATTGTTTCGGGAGGGACTATGGGGGAAATTGTTCGGGGAGGATCTAACAGGGGGAATTGTCCAGGGAGGGTATATAATGGGGAATTGTTCAGGGAAGGTCTATCAGGGGGAGTTTTTCAGTCAGGGACTATCAGGGCGAATTGTTCAGGGAGGGTCTGTCCGGGGCATTGTTCAGGGAGGGTATACCCAGGGATATACCCAGGGAGGGTATATCATGGGGAATTGTTCAAGGAAGGTCGATCAGAATTGCCCAGGGAGGGTCTATTGGGAGAATCGTTCGGGGAGGGTCTATCAGGGGGAATTGTCCAGGGAGGGTCTAATCAGGTGGAATTGTTCAGGGAGGGTCTATCAGGGGGAATATTTCAGGGAGGGTCTATCAGGGGGAGATGTCCAGGAGGGTCTATCAGGGGAAATTGTCCAGAAGGGTCTATCAGGGGGAATCATCCAGGGAGGTTCTATCAGGGGGAATTGTCCACGGAGGGTCTATCGGTGGGAATTATTCAGGGAGGGTCTATCAGGGAGAATTGTCCAGGGAGGGTCTAAGAGGGGGGGGGCGGGGAAATTGTCCAGGGAGGGTCTAAGAGGGTGGGGGTTGTCCAGGGAGGGTCTATCAGTTGGAATTGTTCAGGGAGGGTCTATCAGGGGGAATTGTTCAGGGAGGGTCTATCGGGGGAATTGTTCAGGGAGGATCTAATAGGGGGAATTGCCCAGGGAGGATATATCATGGGGAATTGTTCAGGGAGGGTCTATCAGGAGGAATTGTTCAGGGTGTGTCTATCGTGGGGAATTGTCCAGGTAGGGTCTATCAGGGGGAATTGTCCACGGATTGTCTATCAGGGGGAATTGTTCAGGGAGGGTCTATCAGGTGAAAATTGTCCAGGGAGGGTCTATCAGGGGGAATTGTCCAGGGAGGTTCTATCAGGGGGAATTGTCCAGGGATTGTCTATCAGGGGGAATTGTTCAGGGAGGGTCCATCGGGGGAATTTTTCAGGGAGTAGCTAACAGGGGGAGTGTCCAGAGAGGGTCTATTAGGGGGAATTGTCCAGGGAGGGTCTTATCAGGGTGAATTATTCTGGGAGGGTCCATCAGGGGGAATTGTCCATGGAGGGTCTATCAGTGAGAATTGTTCAGGGAGGGTCTATCAGGGTGAATTGTCCAGGGAGGGTCTAAGGGGGGGAATTGTCCAGGGAGGGTCTATCAGGGGGAATTGCCCAGGGAGGGTCTATCAAGGGGAATTGTTCTGGGAGAGTCTGTCAGGGGGAATTGCCCAGGGAGGGGATATCATGGGGAATCGTTCAGGGAGGGTCTATCATGGGGAATTGTTGAGGAGGGTCTATCAGGGGAAATTGTCCAGGAGGGTCTATCAGGGAGAATCGACCAGGGAGGTTCTATCAGGGGGAATTGTCCACGGAGGGTCTATCAGGGGGAATTGTCCATCGAGGGTCTATCAGGGGGAATTGTCCAGGGAGGGTCTAAGAGGGGGGGGATTGTACAGGGAGGGTCTACGAGGGTGGGGGGTGTCCAGGGAGGGTCTGTCGGTTGGAATTTTTCAGGGAGGGTCTATCAGGGGGAATTGTTCAGGGAGGGTCTATTAGGGGGAATTGTCCAGGGAGGGTCTATCGGGGGGAATCGTTCAGGGAGGGTCTATCCGCGGGAATTGTCCAGGTTTGGTCTTTCAGGGGGTGTTGTCCAGGGAGGGTATATAATGGGGAATTGTTCAGGGAAGGTCTATCAGGGGGAATTTTTCAGTCAGGGTCTATCAGGGGGAATTGTTCAGGGAGGGTATATAATGGGGAATTGTTCAGGGAAGGTCTATCAGGGGGAATTTTTCAGTCAGGGTCTATCAGGGGGAATTGTTCAGGGAGGGTCTGTCCGGGGCATTGTTCAGGGAGGGTATACCCAGGGATATACCCAGGGAGGGTATATCATGGGGAATTGTTCAGGGAAGATCGATCAGAATTGCCCAGGGAGGGTCTATCGGGAGAATCGTTCAGGGAGGGTCTATCAGGGGGAATTGTCCAGGCAGGGTCTTATCAGGGGGAATTGTTCAGGGAGGGTCAATCAGGGGGAATTGTTCAGGGAGGGTCTATCAGGGGGAATTGTCCAGGAGGGTCTATCAGGGGAAATTGTCCAGGAGGGTCTATCAGGGGGAATCATCCAGGGAGGTTCTATCAGGGGGAATTGTCCACGGAGGGTCTATCGGTGGGAATTGTTCAGGGAGGGTCTATCAGGGAGAATTGTCCAGGGAGGGTCTAAGAGGGGGGGCGGGGAAATTGTCCAGGGAGGGTCTAAGAGGGGGGGGGGGTTGTCCAGGGAGGGTCTATCAGTTGGAATTGTTCAGGGAGGGTCTATCAGGGGGAATTGTTCAGGGAGGGTCTATCGGGGGAATTGTGCAGGGAGGATCTAATAGGGGGAATTGCCCAGGGAGGATATATCATGGGGAATTGTTCAGGGAGGGTCTATCAGGGGGAATTGTTCAGGGTGTGTCTATCGTGGGGAATTGTCCAGGTAGGGTCTATCAGGGGGAATTGTCCACGGATTGTCTATCAGGGGGAATTGTTCAGGGAGGGTCTATCAGGTGAAAATTGTCCAGGGAGGGTCTATCAGGGGGAATTGTTCAGGGAGGATCTATCGGGGGCATTGTTCAGGGAGGGTCCATCAGGGGGAATTGTCCAGGGATTTTATATCATGGGGAATTGTTCAGGGAGGGTCTATCATGGGGAATGGTTCAGGGGTGGTCTATCAGGGGTAATTGTACAGGAAGGATCTGTCAGGGGGAATTGTTCAGGGAGGGTCTATGGGGGGGAATTGTTCAGGGGGAGAGGGTCTATCGGTCTATCAGACGGATTGGTGAAGGGAGTGTTTATCGGGTGGAATTGTTCCGAGGGTAAGTCGGGGGAATTGTCTAGGGAGGGTCTATCAGGGGGAATATATTCAGGGTGGGTCTATTAGGGGGAATTGTTCTGGAAGGGTCTATCGGGGGATTGTTCAGGGAGGGTCTATCAGTGGAAATTGTCCAGGGAGGGTATATCATGGGGAATTGTTCAGGGAGGGTCTATCAGGGGGAATTGTTCAGGTTGTGTCTATCATGGGGAATTGTCCAGGTAGGGTCTATCAGGGGGAATTGTCCATGGATTGTCTATCAGAGGGAATTGTTCAGGGAGGGTCTATCAGGTGAAAATTGTTCAGGGAGGGTCTATCAGGGGGAATTGTCCAGGGAGGTTCTATCAGGGGGAATTGTCCAGGGATTGTCTATCAGGGGGAATTGTTCAGAGTGAGGGTATCAGGGGGGGGTCTAAGGGGGGGAATTGTCCAGGGAGGGTCTATCAGGAGGAATTGTTCTGGAAGGTCGATCGGAAGAAATTGTTCAGGGATAGTCCATCAGGGGCAATTTTCCATGGAGGGTCTATCAGTGAGAATTGTTCAGGGAGGGTCTATCATTGTGAATTGTCCAGGGAGGGTCTAAGGGGGGGAATTGTCCAGGGAGGGTCTATCAGGGGGAATTGTCCAGGGAGGGTCTATCAAGGGGAATTGTTCTGGGAGAGTCTGTCAGGGGGAATTGCCCAGGGAGGGGATATCATGGGGAATCGTTCAGGGAGGGTCTATCATGGGGAATTGTTTAGGGGGGTCTAACAGGGGGAATTGTCCAGGGAGGGTCTATCAGGGGAATTGTCCAGGGAGGGTCTATCGGTGTATCAGACGGATTGGTTCAGGGAGGGTTTATCGGGTGGAATTGTTTAGTGAGGATCTGTCAGGGGAAATTGTCCAGCGAGTGTCTAAAAGGGGATTTGCGGATTTGTTCTTTTGCACTCCCCTCCCCCCCCCCACTCCTCGCCCCCACACCATCCAGTCCACACTTACGTTCTTAGATATTCCCTATTGATTGAATCGAGATTAAACTAGGTACTCAGTAACGGGTCCACAGTGGATATATGTTGTTGATTCTTTCACGAAACAAGTGCAGGAAATGGAATCTACCCTTATAACGTATGATTTCTTTATTTCCTTACAGGGGCAGATGCGCAATACCAAGTTCTAGTGGACGAGAATTCCACAGCGGCGAGTCTCCCCTACGTCGCCATGCCCCCTCCCCGGGTCGCCACCCCTCCCAGGCTGGCAGGGCATGTTGGGTCATGTGCACCCGCTGAGACAACGCCAACATTGTGGGACGGGACATCAAGCTCACGCGTCACCACGACGGTGGTGCAAGATGCTGCCATGGCGACTAGAGTCGATCAAAGCGACTATCTGACGCCGGTTGAAGCGGGAGGCCGTGGTCGCGTTTTGAATGGAGGGATTGGGGGTAGAAGTGAGATGGGTGGAGGTCAAAGAGGTATAGGCGATGGAACTAGTGGTGTAAGATGCGGAGCGACCCCCACCGACGCCATCCCTAGGGGTAAACTCATCTCCCGGTCGCGGAGTTTGGATACACCTAGCGGGCGCTCGAGGCAGGACCGCAAGAAGAGTGACAAGGAGGATTTTCTGCCTGTGGCCATGAGGGGCATCACGGAGGAGGGGGCGCCTGGCTGTCCCGGGGGCGCCGTGAGGAGGAGCACCATCGACTCCCGTTACCCGGTGCGTGGCGCGCCCAGGGACTCTGTCCACGAAGGCCAGGGTCCTGGCAACGACGCCGTCCTGTCGGGCGTCTGTCCGAGTGGGCGTGACGTCACACCGGCCTCTCCTGACTTCTGGACGGGCGTCATGAACTCAACCGACGCTAGTATTGACGATGAGGTCTTTTCTAACCACGTCAGCCGTGACGCCATCAGTGACAGTGACTCTCCCTGCGTCATCGGTGACACCGACAACATACCTGACCCCGCCAGTGACACTGGCACTGCTGTCACCAGTGACACTGCTGTTACCAGTGACACTGCTGCCACCAGTGGCACTGGTGTCACCAGTGGCACTGCCGTCACCAGAGACACTGCCGTCACCAGCGACAATTCCCGCGTCTCCGATGTAGTCACCATGGCCGACGTACCCAGTGACGTGCGACGTCTGACGATGTCTGGTGTCAGCGGCTGTCTGCGTCTGCTCCGTCTGAGTCACCACGTCGACACCTTCCTGGGGGAGATGATTGACGGCACGATTCTCCAGGACCTGACACCCGACTTGTTGACGCGAGAGCTGGGTCTGTCCACCCTCGAGGCCATGAGACTCCACAAGTTTGTAACCGTGGGGTGGCGACCTTCATAACACAGTGTTAACAGACAATCATAACGATATGTAGGCTGAATGCGTCAAATATCAGACACGCTGGGAAAACATGTGCTTCATGCCTTCGTTTATCAGTTACAACGGTGTCCAGACGCTGAGAAAACCAATTCACTTACCCCTGCCTCCCAAAGCTGGCAATGTCGGACATCAGTCAGTGACACAGGGCTTGTAATATCTCTTACTGGAACATTGTTCAGTTATTTAATTTTCGCAAAATACAACAGAAGCTACCAGCTTGCCGGCTTATCATATCCTAATCACGAAATAAGTTGTGATATACGCCATCGAGCGCATCAGAAACTAAAATATAATCCTGTCTCGTTAACGGTTAATATTGTACCATACCATGTTTGCCATTTTTGGTTGTTAATTTTCGCGAAATGGATCTTGTAGCCAAAGAGGTTAACTAATAGCATCTAACGTTTGCCACTTGTGTTTGACACAATCTGATGGCTTTTATCATATCAATAGCTACCTGTTTAGTGACAAAACCGGTAACAATAACCACACTGTTAAGAAAAAGACGCTGTAAGATATGATACTGAGCTCTACTATTTATGATATTAATGTGTTTAACTGGAAAAAACGCCTTTTAATAAAACTTGGTATTTAACAAAAATTAGCATGTCTATGTATAAATAAATATTGAACATTTAGTCGTTCTCCTTGATAATGAACTCTACTGCTTTGAAAGCAGATGCGGGTATGAACAGTGTTCTACAGGGGCCGTATTCATAATCGTCACTTAGGCTGCGACACTAGACTTATCGGGTTCAAAATACATGAGTTGTCACCCAAGAAGTGGATTTTCTGAATTAAGAAAGTACTGAAATTATATTGAAGAGGGTTTCTTAATCACGAGGGCCAACATAACTAATTCTAGTGGCGTAGCGTAAGTGGCGATTACGAATACGGCACCAAGTGTTTATAAACGAGGCCAAGCAAATCCTGTGCAATTTGTGGGATACAGACAAACCCGCCATCTTCTCATCAATCAATCAGGTGGGGGTATAATTGGAATGTTCGGTGCAGAGTTCCGTGGAAAGAGCATAGAACAGTGGTGCCATCTGGTGAAGGAGTCGCCAATGCGTAACAACTGTAAAAGTCTGCCCGCCACGCATGTGAGACTTTGGATGGCTCAGCCGGTAGAGGGCAGCTCTGCCCAATGTGGTGTACGGAATTCGGCGATGATTTGACAATAAGTAAACCTCCCCCACTTGCCGTTAACAAGGGCTTTGTAACAATCAGTAGATTCTGAGTTTTACGACTTGTCTACTTGACACAATAAAGTAAGATCCCTTGGTATTATTTATCACGCCATCAAATTAAGTGCCTGTGAAGGTGGGGTCAAAGAGTGCGAGAGGGGGTGGGGGGACGGATCGGTGACAATAAATTATTTGCCGTTAAACTAAGAACAGCTTCTAGTCATTTCTTTGTTTAGCGATTAGAAGCTACCTTACACTCCTAACATCGGCTATGTGCGTCATAACATGATACACCCCTTCTGTTGTATATGTGCGTCATAACATGATACACTCCTTGTCTTGGATATGTGCGTCATAACATGATACACTCCTTCTGTTGGATATGTGCGTCATAACATGATACACTGCTTCTGTTGGATATGTGCGTCATAACATGATACACCCCTTCTGTTGTATATGTGCGTCATAACATGATACACTCCTTGTCTTGGATATGTGCGTCATAACATGATACACTCCTTCTGTTGGATATGTGCGTCATAACATGATACACTCCTTCTGTTGGATATGTGCGTCATAACATGATACACCCCTTCTGTTGTATATGTGCGTCATAACATGATACACTCCTTCTGTTGGATATGTGCGTCATAACATGATACACTCCTTCTGTTGGATATGTGCGTCATAACATGATACACTCCTTCTGTTGGATATGTGCGTCATAACATGATACACTCCTTCTGTTGGATATGTGCGTCATAACATGATACACTCCTTCTGTTGGATATGTGCGTCATAACATGATACACCCCTTCTGTTGGATATGTGCGTCATGACATGATACACCCCTTCTGTTGTATATGTGCGTCATAACATGATACACTCCTTGTCTTGGATATGTGCGTCATAACTTGATACACTCCTTCTGTTGGGTATGTGCGTCATAACATGATACACTCCTTCTGTTGGATATGTGCGTCATAACATGATACACCCCTTCTGCTGTATATGTGCGTCATAACATGATACACTCCTTCTGTTGGATATGTGCGTCATAACATGATACACTCCTTCTGTTGGATATGTGCGTCATAACATGATACACTCCTTCTGTTGGATATGTGCGTCATAACATGATACACTCCTTCTGTTGTATATGTGCGTCATAACATAATACACTCCTTCTGTTGGATATCTGCGTCATAACATGATGCACCCCTTCTGTTGGATATGTGCGTCATAACATGATACACCCCTTCTGTTGTATACGTGCGTCATAACATGATACACCCCTTCTGTTGTATATGTGCGTCATAACATGTGGCACTCCTTCTGTTGGATATCTGCGTCATAACATGATACACCCCTTCTGTTGGATATGTGCGTCATAACATGATGCACCCCTTCTGATGGATATGTGCGTCATAACATGATACACTCCTTCTGTTGTATATGTGCGTCATAACATGATACACCCCTTCTGTTGGATATGCGCGTCATAACATGATACACCCCTTCTGTTGTATATGTGCGTCATAACATGATACACTCCTTCTGTTGGATATGTGCGTCATAACATGATACACTCCTTCTGTTGGATATGTGCGTCATAACATGATACACTCCTTCTGTTGTATATGTGCGTCATAACATGATACACCCCTTCTGTTGTATATGTGCGTCATAACATGATACACTCCTTCTGTTGTATATGTGCGTCATAACATGATAACTCCTTCTGTTGGATATCTGCGTCATAACATGATACACCCCTTCTGTTGGATATGTGCGTCATAACATGATGCACCCCTTCTGATGGATATGTGCGTCATAACATGATACACCCTTCTGTTGCATATGTGCGTCATAACATGATACACTCCTTCTGTTTGATATGTGCGTCATAACATGATACACTCCTTCTGTTGGATATGTGCGTCATAACATGATACACTCCTTCTGTTGTATATGTGCGTCATAACATGATACACTCCTTCTGTTGGATATGTGCGTCATAACATGATACACTCCTTCTGTTGGATATGTGCGTCATAACATGATACACCCCTTCTGTTGTATATGTGCGTCATAACATGATACACTCCTTCTGTTGTATATGTGCGTCATAACATGATACACTCCTTCTGTTGGATATGTGCGTCATAACATGATACACCCCTTCTGTTGTATATGTGCGTCATAACATGATACACTCCTTCTGTTGTATATGTGCGTCATAACATGATACACTCCTTCTGTTGGATATGTGCGTCATAACATGATACACCCCTTCTGTTGGATATGTGGGTCATAACATGATGCACCCCTTCTGATGGATATGTGCGTCATAACATGATACACTCCTTCTGTTGTATATGTGCGTCATAACATGATACACCCCTTCTGTTGGATATGTGCGTCATAACATGATACACTCCTTCTGTTGTGTATGTGCGTCATAACATGATACACCCCTTCTGTTGGATATGTGCGTCATAACATGATACACTCCTTCTGTTGGATATGTCCGTCATAAAATGATACACTCGTTTTGTTGTATATGTGCGTCATAACATGATACACTCCTTCTGTTGTATATGTGCGTCATAACATGATACACTCCTTCTGTTGGATATGTGCGTCATAACATGATACACCCCTTCTGTTGTATATGTGCGTCATAACATGATACACTCCTTCTGTTGGATATGTGCGTCATAACATGATACACTCCTTCTGTTGTATATGTGCGTCATGACATGATACACCCCTTCTGTTGTATATGTGCGTCATAACATGATACACTCCTTCTGTTGGATATGTGCGTCATAACATGATACACTCCTTCTGTTGGATATGTGCATCATAACATGATACACCCCTTCTGTTGTATATGTGCGTCATAACATGATGCACCCCTTCTGTTGGATATGTGCGTCATAACATGATGCACCCCTTCAGTTGGATATGTGCGTCATAACATGATACACTCCTTCTGTTGGATATGTGCGTCATAACATGATACACCCCTTCTGTTGTATATGTGCGTCATAGCATGATACACTCCTTCTGTTGTATATGTGCGTCATAACATGATACACTCCTTCTGTTGGATATGTGCGTCATAACATGATACACCCCTTCTGTTGTATATGTGCGTCATAACATGATGCACCCCTTTTGTTGGATATGTGCGTCATAACATGATGCACCCCTTCTGTTGTATATGTGCGTCATAACATGACACTCGCCGAGTATCGGAGGGGTGCATCATGGCGTGCAGAAGGCAGAATTCATCCTTGATTTATACTCGCATTGTAACTCCGAGGTATAATGTCCTTCAGGTCGGCTGAGGAATATTATCGCGACAGAAGTGTCGATGTACAATAAACAGCTGCGTCTGAGGATTGAATCATGGCGATCACATATTCACATTTCGTTTTACAAAGGGTATACCCACATGTTATGCGGTCTCAGTGCGGAAGCATTCTATAAAGATATATTGAAGTGATGTTCCTGAAGTGATTGAGCCGCTGAGCACACACCATAATGTAATACAACCTTGCAAACAGTATCACATACCAATCAGCATGACATGCAGTAATGTTTGTTCATTTCATTATTCTGATGTATACATTGCTACCTCCCCCCCCACCCCCCAATCCCTTCTAACGGTTGGGTGTGGTGGCGTTTCCTCCACACGGCAAGGCGTGCGCAGCCCGAGCAGAAATAGGGCGGACGCACGTTTCTGTCCAGGATGATTCGGTCTAGGATGATTCGGCCTAGAACGTTTCTGCCAGGTAGTTTTTCGAGGGCGGACATTTCGGCCAAGTATGATATTACAAAACTTATAGTTTTTAATTGGTAATCACCCCAAATTTAAATTTGTGTGACGTCACGCCTTTGTCTTAAATGTTCATTATCTAGAAGATTTCACCGGTAAACAGAGTCTGACCTAGCTGTATTTTATTAGCGTAAGTGTGCGTTATTTTAATAATGAATAACAAAACAGTGCAATATCTTGATAATTAACTCAAAAACCGCATGTGGAATGGGGATTAGATCAAAAAGTTTCTTTACATATAAATGTTCGACCGTTTTTGATCGCAAATATTTCTCTTGCCGCCCTTGAACCGTCTGATATTGGCTATACCATTTCTACTCAAGGTGTCACATATGTGTTTAATGGTGCAGGATATAGCCTATAACGAAAGGCCTGACATATACGAATAATCTATTTTAAATTTAAAGTAGAAGGGTTAAAACCCTAACATTGCTTTGCAGGGGGAGTTTTGACTTGTCCATGCGTGGGGATTTAGAAAACAACATTTTCAAAATGTCTACCTCCCCCACGCTCTCCCACTCCCACCCTCCCCCCTGGGGCTTCATAGTTACTGGTGCATTATTTGATCGGTCGTTCTTTTATTTTAAAACTAACGCGTTATTTCCCTATTTCTCAATTGGTACAATAGTAGATTTACCTGCTTTCAAACATGGAACATGAACACCGCCAATCATGTGCAAAAATAATGCCTTGTTATAAGAATTTTATAAGTACGTTAAAGAACTCGCTGTCGGGTCCCAAAATAAACCACTCGACGCTATCACGTCTCGTGCTTTATTTTGGCGAATGCACTCTAGCTCGTTCTTTATCTAGTATATTACCAATTCAATTCTTGATATCAAGAATAAGAGAATAAATGTTAGAATGGCCCGCCATACTAGTACCTAAAAATTACAATCACACTTCTTATGTTCACATCTAGATGTTCGGCTGCCCAGCTCTGGCTGTAAGAACTGCTTACCCTGACTTGAACTGACTGAACTGAACACGCCTATAAGCGACTCAACATAACCGAAATTAACTTAACGCCAATTTGAAGAGAAATAACACAATAGTGGGTCACACAATTCATAGCCGTTAGCCTCAGCAGTTCAGTGTGGCCTAAATTGACTTAACGCGTGCGCTACATGCGCAAAAAGAATATTTGGCCGTAATGTCCACTCTCGCCAAACTACCGGGCCGACACATCCTAGGCCAAAACATCCTAGGCCGAAGCAATATACATAATACACTTGATTGTTTTGTCCCAGTTGACTGATCGCCGAGATAAGTAGCGCTCTGAAAGCTGTGGACACCACGCGACACCCCGACGCCTACCAGGATGCTACCAGGATGGTGTCACCGGCTCCGCATCAGATATAGCTGTGTCACGTACCGGGCTTAACACAACAATGGCTCCGAGCTCCGAGCAGCGACATAGTTGTTTCGGTGGAGGTTAGACTGCATCCTCCGTGGTGGGCTTGGATTGTCGGCTTAGGGTTAGTGGCGGTTACACTGCATATTCTGACATACGTCTGACTTCTTGGGTTACGGTTAGTGTTGGATTTGGATTAGGGTTATTGTTAGAGTTAGTGGATAGGGTTGGGATTAGGGCTAGGATGCTTCACGGCATGAGGTTTAGCCTCGACCTTTTGTTTTATCAAAGAGACGGAACCAAACTTCGGCGCCATGTACAGGCAATTCGGCTGAACTTGCCGAGATCCTCATATATTGCTGAGATATGGAAGCTACTACGATTGATATATTAAATAAGGCGCCAAACACACCGTGGGTTCACTCTCTCCTCACACACTCTGATATATACACCGGCACTGCATACATACAGCTTACCGATATAGTCCGCAGCTATAATTAGGCAATACAAACATGCCAATACAAATAATGGTCGCAATATATACACACATTGGCCGGCCACTTACCAGTCACATTATAAAGCAAGGCCGTTTTGAAGAAAAAAACATTTAGCAAGGAAATATTCGAGAACAAAGCGTGACCACCATGTAGCCTCAGCTTCTCAACACGCACTACAACGCAACGGCTGCCTGTCATGTGGCTTTGCATTACAACGCAACGGCTGCCTGTCATGTGGCTTTGCATTACGACGCAACGCAACGGCTGCTCTGTCATATGGCTTTGCATTACAACGTAACGGCTGCCTGTCATATGGCTTTGCATTACAACGTAACGGCTGCCTGTCATGTGGCTGCGCACTGCAACGCAACATAAATAGATGTGTATTTATGATGAACACTGTGGGCCACATGACACATAGGCGGAAGCAACACTTTCGGTTCCGGTAGGGGACGACGGTTTACTATATTGGGATGTTCTACCCTCCTCCAGCCCCCCCGCCCTCCACCCCTCTCCCTTCTAACCGCAGTTGACATTGCTGATATCACTGATTACGAATACATCATGTTCAGGGAAGTTGCAACGAGTGACCGTCTCATCAACCCTTAGCCATCTTGCTAAAATCGACATGTTAAAGCTGCCCTAGCGTCTATCGGCTACACTACACGCGGTGCATCGACTGTCGTATAGCGTATAGGCTGGACGTGGAAAGAGATGGTCGGACAGCCCCGTGTCGTGTTGCCACTGCCAAGTGTAACAGTGGCTCGCGTCTCGGCGTTAACACGATAACGTCCCGACAAGGGAGTCCGTAATGGCGTTAGGCATGCGACATATTGCTCACAGGATACTCAGCGCAAGCTGCTGTTAACGAATGCTCGAACATTGTGCGCCTAAATGTTGCTGTTTATGAGAGCATCTCACAGTGAATGATGATGTAGGATATGTGACCAGAAAACCTCAAGCTGAGCGGTCCAGAGCGCCTCACACTGGCAGCTTATGCAGGACCTACGTCTAGAGCGCGACTGTTGCTGCAGGATGTAAGACTTTACCGCTTAAAGGTGACTGTTGCTGCAGGGCACGACTGTAATACTTAAAGGTGACTGTTGCTGCAGGATGCACGACTGTAATACTTAAAGGTGACTGTTGCTGCAGGGCACGACTGTAATACTTAAAGGTGACTGTTGCTGCAGGATGCACGACTGTAATACTTAAAGGTGAATGTTGCTGCAGGAGGTACGACTTTAATACTTAAAGAAACTGCAGGCGGCGCTATTGGTGACAGCGCTGGTGTTGGTGCAGGCGGCGCTACTGCAGGGTGTACGACTTTAATACTTAAAGGTGACTGTTGCTGCAGGATGTACGAGCAGAGTTCTTTCCACTGGTCACGGGAGAACCTTCCTCTCAATGACTTGCTGGACGAA
Organism: Arenicola marina; assembly: GCA_964019135.1. Taxonomy (NCBI): domain Eukaryota; kingdom Metazoa; phylum Annelida; class Polychaeta; family Arenicolidae; genus Arenicola; species Arenicola marina. Next base: position 33,276,772 of record OZ025256.1, read on the forward strand.
TACTATGCTCGATGTCCACTACTCATCAAGGTTACATGCAGCCCATTTCCCCAAGAAGAGTGGGGAAGCGACTTTGGCGCTGGCACAGTAAGTAAAAAATTGAGGGAAACCGGATTCTCTGAACAATTGCTATACCATAGTCATGCAACATACCATGTTGTATTGGAATGAACAAGCTTTGCATTGTGTGACAAATGTTCTGATCTGTATATGTTACGGTCTAGTACAACTATTGTTAGGCAACGGCTTAATCCATTATTAATTTACAAAGTAATTGTATTACTTATTTAGATCATAATCAGAGTCTCTGTCTCTGTCTTTATTGGTTCTCGTATGTCTCGTTCTTCAACAGATTCATTGGGTTCATCGGACCGTTTCCGAGAAGAGAGATACCATGGCAACATCCCATCGGCTGTCACCAATGGCAACGATCAATGGGTTGGCGTGTGTAGGGGAGGCTGGCGTCACAGTAGCGTCCACGGCTAACCGCGACCCGACTCTATTGGTCGTCTATCATCTCCTGTCTGGTGCGTGGTAATATCCCAAGTTATTGTAAATTGAGAATATTTATGATGTCTAATAACACCTCACGCCCTGGGTTCTATGTGTATTTGTGATATCTAATAACACCTCACGCCCTGGGTTCGATGTGTATTTGTGATATCTAATGACACCTCACGCCCTGGGTTTGATGTGCATTGATGATATCTAATAACACATCACGCCCTGGGTTCGATGTGTATTTGTGATATCTAATAACACCTCACGCCCTGGGTTCGATGTGTATTGATGATATCTAATAACACATCACGCCCTGGGTTTGATGTATATTTATGATATCTAATGACACCGTACGCCCTGGGTTTGATGTGCATTGATGATATCTAATAACACATCACGCCCTGGGTTCGATGTGTATTTATGATATCTAATGACACCTCACGCCCTGGGTTCGATGTGTATTGATGATATCTAATAACACATCACGCCCTGGGTTTGATGTGTATTTATGATATCTAATGACACCGTACGCCCTGGGTTTGATGTGCATTGATGATATCTAATAACACATCACGCTCTGGGTTCGATGTGTATTTATGATATCTAATGACACCTCACGCCCTGGGTTCGATGTGTATTGATGATATCTAATAACACATCACGCCCTGGGTTTGATGTGTATTTATGATATCTAATGACACCGTACGCCCTGGGTTTGATGTGCATTGATGATATCTAATAACACATCACGCTCTGGGTTCGATGTGTATTTATGATATCTAATGACACATCACGCCCTGGGTTCGATGTGTATTTATGATATCTAATAACACATCACGCCCTGGGTTTGATGTGTATTTATGATATCTAATGACACCTCACGCCCTGGGTTCGATGTGTATTGATGATATCTAATAACACATCACGCCCTGGGTTTGATGTGTATTTATGATATCTAATGACACCGTACGCCCTGGGTTTGATGTGCATTGATGATATCTAATAACACATCACGCCCTGGGTTCGATGTGTATTGATGATATCTAATGACACCTCACGCCCTGGGTTCGATGTGTATTGATGATATCTAATAACACATCACGCCCTGGGTTTGATGTGTATTTATGATATCTAATAACACATCACGCCCTGGGTTTGATGTGTATTTATGATATCTAATGACACCGTACGCCCTGGGTTTGATGTGCATTGATGATATCTAATAACACATCACGCCCTGGGTTCGATGTGTATTGATGATATCTAATGACACCTCACGCCCTGGGTTCGATGTGTATTGATGATATCTAATAACACATCACGCTCTGGGTTTGATGTGTATTTATGATATCTAATGACACCTCACGCCCTGGGTTCGATGTGTATTGATGATATCTAATAACACATCACGCCCTGGGTTTGATGTGTATTTATGATATCTAATGACACCGTACGCCCTGGGTTTGATGTGCATTGATGATATCTAATAACACATCACGCCCTGGGTTCGATGTGTATTTATGATATCTAATGACACCTCACGCCCTGGGTTCGATGTGTATTGATGATATCTAATAACACATCACGCCCTGGGTTTGATGTGTATTTATGATATCTAATTACACATCACGCCCTGGGTTTGATGTGTATTTATGATATCTAATGACACCGTACGCCCTGGGTTTGATGTGCATTGATGATATCTAATAACACATCACGCCCTGGGTTCGATGTGTATTGATGATATCTAATGACACCTCACGCCCTGGGTTCGATGTGTATTGATGATATCTAATAACACATCACGCCCTGGGTTTGATGTGTATTTATGATATCTAATGACACCTCACGCCCTGGGTTCGATGTGTATTGATGATATCTAATAACACATCACGCCCTGGGTTTGATGTGTATTTATGATATCTAATGACACCGTACGCCCTGGGTTTGATGTGCATTGATGATATCTAATAACACATCACGCCCTGGGTTCGATGTGTATTTATGATATCTAATGACACCTCACGCCCTGGGTTCGATGTGTATTGATGATATCTAATAACACATCACGCCCTGGGTTTGATGTGTATTTATGATATCTAATAACACATCACGCCCTGGGTTCGATGTGTATTTATGATATCTAATGACACCGTACGCCCTATAGGTTCGATGTGTGAACAATCTTGATGTCAATACAAATAGACCCCATACATTTTTCCAATTTATTTTATTTAAAGTAATCTTAAATACTCTATAATGAGACATTGTTTGACATGTTTCGAGAGGAACAGAACGGCTGTAGCTGTAGAAAACTGAAAACTGTAGTCAAGATACGCTCTTGGCATTTCACAACGTCTAAAGTACGACTGGGCAAACAGACAAAGATGGTCGTGGAGCGATTACCTTGTTACCCATAGTGGAACGAGCCAACGAGTGTAGCCGCAGGACACCCTGTCGGACACCTAGGATGCCAAAGACTCGTCCGGGGTACTTTATGGATTCTTGCATCAATACCATGTTTTGAGAACAAAAAAACTTTGTTTCTTGCTCTTTAGATGGTCTTGACGTGGATCCCTTTATGATGATTGTTTTGCGTTTATTGCTCTTTAGATTATGTTGACATCCTTCGTTCTATGAATATATTGTGTTTACTACTAATTGTCTTGACATAGATGCCTCTGCGAATGTCTTGTGCATCTTTCTTCTCAGATGGTCTTGACGTGACTCCCACTGTCGTTCCGGTGGTCATGCCTGTCCTCGTTTCCGTTGCCACTGGAATGGTGGGTCGTCCTGATGACGTGTTCGCCGCCTTCCACGCCACCCTGATGGCCTTGACCGACATTCGTGATGCGCGCTCTGGTAGGTCATTGCTCAGATGTGGAACGGGGGCGGGGATGGATGAGGGCGTGTGGCATTCTCTAATAGAGTGACTTCATGCTTACTCTAATACAATGACTTTATCAATACTCTAATACAGTGACTTCATCAATACACTAATACAGTGACTTCATCAATATTCTAATACAGTGACTTCTTGCATACTGTAATACAATGACTTCATGCATACTTTAAGACAGTGCGTTCAAGCATCTTTAATACGTAGATGTATACTCTAATACGGGGATATCATGAACATTCTAACACAATGACTTCATGCATACTCTGATACAACGACTTCATGCATACTCTAGTACAGTGACTTCATGCATACTCTAATACAGTGATATCATGAACATGCTAGCAAAATGACTTCATGCATACTCTAATACAGTGATATCATGAACATTCTAACACGATGAATGCATGCATACTCTAATACAGTGACTGTATGCATACTCTAATACAGTGACTTCATGCATACTCTAGTACAATGACTTCATGCATACTCTGATACAATGACTTCATGCATACTCTAATACAGTGATATCATGAACATTTTAACACAATGACTTTATGCATACTCTAATACAGTGATATCATGAACATTCCAACAAAATGACTTCATGCATACTCTAATACAGTGATATCAAGAACATTCTAACACGATGACTGCATGCATACTGTAATACAGTGACTTTATGCATACTCTAATACAGTGATTTCATGCATACTATGATACAACGGTTTTATGCATACTCTAATACAGTGACTTTATGCATACTCTAATACAGTGACTTTATGCATACTCTAATACAGTGACTTCATGCATACTCTGACACAATGACTGCATGCATACTCTAATACAGTGACTTTATGCATACTCTAATACAGTGACTTCATGCATACTCTAATACAGTGACTTCATGCATACTCTAATACCTTGACTTCATGCATACTTTAATACAGCGACTTCATGCATACTCTAATACCTTGACTTCATGCATACTCTAATACAGTGACTTCATGCATACTCTAATACAGTGACTTCATGCATACTCTAATACCTTGACTTCATGCATACTCTAACACAGTGACTTCATGCATACTCTAATACAGTGACTTCATGCATACTCTAATACAGTGAATTCTTGCATACTTTGATACGACTTCATGCATAATCTAATACAGTGATCTCATGCATACTGTAATACAGTGACTTCATGCATACTCTAATACAGTGACTTCATGCATACTCTAATACAGTGAATTCTTGCATACTTTGATATGACTTCATGCATAATCTAATACAGTGATCTCATGCATACTGTAATACAGTGACTTCATGCATACTCAGATACAACGACTTCATGCATACTCTAATACAGTGATATCATGAACATTCTAACACAATGACTGCATGCATACTGTAATACAGTTACTTCATGCATACTCTAATACAGTGACTTCTTGCATACGTTAATACGGTAACTTCATGCATACTCTAATACAGTGACTTTATGCATACTCTAATACAGTGACTTTATGCATACTCTAATACAGTGACTTCATGAATAATTTAATAGATTGACTTCATAAATACTCTAATACAGTGACTTCATGCATACGTTAATACAGTAACTTCATACATACTCTAATACAGTGACTTTATGCATAGTACAGTGACTTCATGAATAATTTAATAGATTGACTTCATAAATACTGTAATACAGTGACTTCATGCATACTCTGATACAGTGACTTCATGAATACTTTAATACAATGACATCGTGAATACTCTAATACAGTAACTTCATGAATACTCTAATACAGTTACTTCATGAATACTCTAATACAGTGACTTTATGCATACTCTAATACAGTGACTTTATGCATACTCTAACACAATGACTGCATGCATACTCTAATACAGTGACTTTATGCATACTCTAATACAGTGACTTCATGCATACTCTAATACAGTGACTTCATGCATACTCTAATACAGTGACTTCATGCATACTCTAATACCTTGACTTCATGCATACTTTAATAGAGTGACTTCATGCATACTCTAATACCTTGACTTCATGCATACTCTAATACAGTGACTTCATGCATACTCTAATACAGTGACTTCATGCATACTCTAATACCTTGACTTCATGCATACTCTAATACAGTGACTTCATGCATACTCTAATACAGTGACTTCATGCATACTATGATACAACGGTTTTATGCATACTCTAATACAGTGACTTTATGCATACTCTAATACAGTGACTTTATGCATACTCTATAGAATACAGTGACTTCATGAATAATTTAATAGATTGACTTCATAAATACTCTAATACAGTGAATTCATGCATACTCTGATACAGTGACTTCATGAATACTTTAATACAATGACATCGTGAATACTCCAATACAGTAACTTCATGAATACTCTAATACAGTGACTTCATGAATACTCTAATACAGTGACTTCATGAATACTCTAATGCAGTGACTTTAATGGTACCTTGCTTATCGACACATTTGTAAGGCATAACTACAGAGATATCTTTATGCATTTAGTATATCGAAATCAGCTATACCAAGGTAACGTCACATATCACTATAATTAAAGGTGCGCTCTTGCACAATGTTGCTGAAGCACCAACCACGACATATGTTCTATATTGGCCTGTGCAGCTTGCCGTGCCCCAGCCACTGACTGGGATGAAGCGACGGGATGCCACGCATCCATTGCTGGCCTCAGGATTTACCGCGCCTACCGCTCCCACCATGCAACTTCACCGGAAGCCGAGACGGGTGGCAATGCTGTAGCCACTCACACGGATGTTGATGGGGACGCCACAGACTACCTGCCCATGAAATTGATCTGTAGGCAGCGTTTGCAGCCCATGTCGGGCGCCACTGTCCCAAGGGGCTGCCAGAGAGCCCCCATTGAAGGACAGCAATCCAACTGTTTAGTCCATATCTTAGCGAGCGCCCTGAAAGAGGACAGAAGAGGCAGGGCAAGGAGGCATCGCGTACATGCCATGAAAGAGCCTTGGGTTCCCCCGTTGTTACGGGCGCCAGACAAGCCGTCCATGACAGCGGCAGTGACCGACGCCAAGGGGACCTCGGGCTCGGTGACACCCGGATGTGAGATGATGCACGACGTCAGTGGGAGCACGGGCTCGGTGACGCCAGGATGTGAGGTGACGCATGACGTCAGTGGGACCACAGAGCCATTAGATAATATATCTGACGTCATGGCATGTCCCAGCGGACATGGGGACAGCGTAACAGCCTACAGTTTGGGGAATCGAACCCCAACCGCTAAGCCCAGTAGCGTCACCAGTGACAGTCCTGACTACGATGACGTAATGGCTGACACGGACGACTATGTTTCGCCCGACAGTGACAGTCCGGACTATGTTAACATCATGCGTTATACCTGCCGTTCTATTTACGTAACAAATGACAGTCAGGACTATGTTAACAGTATGTGTTATATGTCAGACTGTGGCTGTGTCACAAATGGCAGTCCGGACCAAAGTGACGTCATGGGTGACACTATTGACTCTGCCTGTGTCACAAATGACAGTCCGGACCAAAGTGACGTCATGGGTGACACTATTGACTCTGCTTGTGTCACAAATGACAGTCAGGACCGAAGTGACGTCATGGGTGAAACTATTGACTCTGCCTGTGTCACAAATGACAGTCCGGACCAAAGTGACGTCATGGGTGACACTATTGACTCTGCCTGTGTCACAAATGGCAGTCAGGACCAAAGTGACGTCATGGGTGTCACTATTGACTCGGCCTGTGTCACAAGTGACAGTCTGGACCAAAGTGACGTCATGGGTGACAGTATTGACTCTGCCTGTGTGACAGATGACACTCCGGACCAAAGTGACGTCATGGGTGACACTATTGACTCTGCCTGTGTGACAGATGACAGTCAGGACCAAAGTAACGTCATAAGCGACACTTCCACCTCCAGTGGCACTGCTCTCACCAGTGACAATACCGTCACCAGTGACAATGCCGTCACCAGTGGCACTGCCGTCACCAGTGACACTGCCGTCACCAGCGACAATTCCTGCGTCATCGATGTAGTAACCATGGCCGACGTACCCAGTGACGTGCGACGTCTGACGATGTCTGGTGTCAGCGGCTGTCTGCGTCTGCTCCGTCTGAGTCACCACGTCGACACCTTCCTGGGGGAGATGATTGACGGCACGATTCTCCAGTACCTGACACCCGACTTGTTGACGCGAGAGCTGGGTCTGTCCACCCTCGAGGCCATGAGACTCCACAAGTTTGTAACCGTGGGGTGGCGACCTTCATAAAACGTCTGTATGTTAACAGACGACATCTACTGATCACTTGGTAAATCGTTAGGAGTCAGGAACTCCTGAAGCTTAATAACGAGATGGCCGAGTTAAGATTTTGGCTTCGGTTAAGTAAATTAACCTTTACCATTAGAAAGACAAACGATATGATATTTAGGTCAAAAAGAAAATACATGATTGTCCGTCGGTTAATCTTGCAGGAGAGACAATTATGTAAGTATCAAGCCTGACATTATTAGTTCAAGAAGTTAATCTACGATGGAACATGTCCACTATATTAAGGGAAGCTCTCACACCCAAATTCACTCTTTAAAAAAAGTAATTGGCCACTATTGCTTATCCGTATTAAAATACTTATAACTGTGTATAAATACTACCAAGGTACAAGGTAAAAGGTTCACGAATATACAGTTACAAGACAAGAGATGCAACTCACTTAGAGGTACATAGCTGTGATATAGGTCAAGGAGCCGCCAATGACGCCCATACTTTAGTGTTTATTTGGCTTGTTATTCTTTCGCCTTTCTTTATTAGCTTGCTTGCAGATAATTATCAGATTAACACACATTATCCAGATCGAACGAATAATTCGTTGGATTCTTGTCTTGTGGCGAGAATAAAGTGTTGAAAATTAACGTCATTAATGCAATTAGTGTTTTAATTTTGTGACAAACTGATTATAAATCGAGCACCGCTGTGTCAACATTGGGGCCCGGACTTAGACCAGGATCGAGCTGTACGTTATGCAATAGCTTACATTAAACCAACCCATTCAAGGGAATTTAGTGACACGACATACCATAATGCGACATGCTTTAAGTTGAAGATCATTGTGGCGCCCTATTCAGGAGTGACACCATTGCAACAACTCAAATCTGAACTGCAAAATTCAATTTCTGCCAGGTGGGTTTCAGCCCGATCGGTGGGTGGGGGCCACTGTGTGAACCCCGATCGGTGGGTGGGGGCCACTGTGTGACCCAGATCGGTGGGTGGGGACCACCGTGTGACCCCGATCAGTGGGTAGGCCCCACTGTGTGACCCCGATCAGTGGGTGGGGACCACCGTGTGACCCCGATCAGTGGGTAGGCCCCACTGTGTGACCCCGATCAGTGGGTGGGGACCACTGTGTGACCCAGATCGGTGGGTGGGGACCACCGTGTGACCCCGATCAGTGGGTAGGCCCCACTGTGTGACCCCGATCAGTGGGTGGGGGCCACTGTGTGAACCCGATCAGTGGGTAGGAACCACTGTGTGAACCCGATCAGTGGGTGGGGACCATTGAGTGACCCCGATCGGTGGGTGGGGACCACTGTGTGACCCCGATCGGTGGGTTGGGACCACCGTGTGATCCCGATCGGTGGGTGGGGACCACTGTGTGAACCCCGGATCGGTGGGTGGGGACCATTGTGTGACCCCGATCGGTAGGTGGTGACCTCTGAGTGACCCCGATCGGTGGGTGGGGACCATTGAGTGACCCCGATCGGTGGGTAGGGACCACCGTGTGACCCCGATCGGTGGGTGGGGACCACCGTGTGACCCCGATCGGTGGGTTGGGACCACCGTGTGATCCCGATCGGTGGGTAGGAACCCCTGTGTGACCCCGATCGGTGGGTGGGGACCACCGTGTGACCCCGATCGGTGGGTGGGGACCACTGTGTGAACCCCGGATCGGTGGGTGGGGACCATTGTGTGACCCCGATCGGTAGGTGGTGACCTCTGAGTGACCCCGATCGGTGGGTGGGGACCACTGTGTGAACCCCGGATCGGTGGGTGGGGACCATTGTGTGACCCCGATCGGTGGGTGGTGACCTCTGAGTGACCCCGATCGGTGGGTGGGGACCACTGTGTGACCCCGATCGGCGAGTGGGGACCACCGTGTGAACCCGATCGGTGGGTGGGGACCACCGTGTGACCCAGATCGGCGAGTGGGGACCACCGTGTGACCCCGATCGGTGGGTGGGGACCACCGTGTGAACCCGATCGGTGGGTGGGGACCACTGTGTGACCCCGATCGGCGAGTGGGGACCACCGTGTGACCCAGATCGGCGAGTGGGGACCACCGTGTAACCCCGATCGGTGGGTGGGGACCACCGTGTGAACCCGATCGGTGGGTGGGGACCACTGTGTGACCCAGATCGGTGGGTGGGGACCACTGTGTGACCCCGATCGGCGAGTGGGGATCACCGTGTGAACCCGATCGGTGGGTGGGGACCACTGTGTGACCCAGATCGGTGGGTGGGGACCACCGTGTGAACCCGATCGGTGGGTGGGGACCACTGTGTGACCCCGATCGGTGGGTGGGGACCACTGTGTGAACCCCCGATCGGTGGGTGGGGACCACTGTGTGAACCCCGGATCGGTGGGTGGGGACCACCGTGTGAACCCGATCGGTGGGTGGGGACCACTGTGTGACCCCGATCGGTGGGTGGGGACCACTGTGTGACCCCGATCGGTGGGTGGGGACCACCGTGTGAACTCGATCGGTGGGTGGGGACCACTGTGTGACCCAGATCGGTGGGTGGGGACCACCGTGTGAACCCGATCGGTGGGTGGGGACCACTGTGTGACCCCGATCGGTGGGTGGGGACCACCGTGTGAACCCGATCGGTGGGTGGGGACCACCGTGTGACCCCGATCGGTGTGTGGGGACCACCGTGTGAACCCGATCGGTGGGTGGGGACCACTGTGTGACCCAGATCGGTGGGTGGGGACCACTGTGTGACCCCGATCGGCGAGTGGGGACCACCGTGTGAACCCGATCGGTGGGTGGGGACCACTGTGTGACCCAGATCGGTGGGTGGGGACCACCGTGTGAACCCGATCGGTGGGTGGGGACCACTGTGTGACCCCGATCGGTGGGTGGGGACCACTGTGTGAACCCCCGATCGGTGGGTGGGGACCACTGTGTGAACCCCGGATCGGTGGGTGGGGACCACCGTGTGAACCCGATCAGTGGGTGGGGACCACTGTGTGACCCCGATCGGTGGGTGGGGACCATTGTGTGACCCCGATCGGTGGGTGGGGACCACTGTGTGACCCCGATCGGTGGGTGGGGACCACCGTGTGAACTCGATCGGTGGGTGGGGACCACTGTGTGACCCAGATCGGTGGGTGGGGACCACCGTGTGAACCCGATCGGTGGGTGGGGACCACTGTGTTACCCAGATCGGTGGGTGGGGACCACCGTGTGAACCCGATCGGTGGGTGGGGACCACTGTGTGACCCAGATCGGTGGGTGGGGACCACCGTGTGAACCCGATCGGTGGGTGGGGACCACTGTGTGACCCAGATCGGTGGGTGGGGACCACCGTGTGAACCCGATCGGTGGGTGGGGACCACTGTGTGACCCCGATCGGCGAGTGGGGACCACCGTGTGACCCCGATCGGTGGGTGGGGACCACCGTGTGAACCCGATCGGTGGGTGGGGACCACTGTGTGACCCAGATCGGTGGGTGGGGACCACCGTGTGAACCCGATCGGGGGGGGGGGACCACTGTGTGACCCAGATCGGTGGGTGGGGACCACCGGGTGAACCCGATCGGTGGGTAGGAACCACTGTGTCTCACCCGATCGGTGTGTGGGGACCACTGTGACCCCGATCGGTGGGTGGGGACCACTGTGTGAACCCGATCGGTGGGTGGGGACCACTGTGTGACCCAGATCGGTGGGTAGGAACCACTGTGTCTCACCCGATCGGTGTGTGGGGACCACTGTGACCCCGATCGGTGGGTGGGGACCACCGTGTGACCCCGATCGGTGGGTGGGGACCACCGTGTGAACCCGATCGGTGGGTGGGGACCACTGTGTGACCCAGATCGGTGGGTGGGGACCACCGTGTGAACCCGATCGGGGGGGGGGGGGGACCACTGTGTGACCCAGATCGGTGGGTGGGGACCACCGGGTGAACCCGATCGGTGGGTAGGAACCACTGTGTCTCACCCGATCGGTGTGTGGGGACCACTGTGACCCCGATCGGTGGGTGGGGACCACTGTGTGAACCCGATCGGTGGGTGGGGACCACTGTGTGACCCAGATCGGTGGGTAGGAACCACTGTGTCTCACCCGATCGGTGTGTGGGGACCACTGTGACCCCGATCGGTGGGTGGGGACCACTGTGTGACCCCGATCGGTGGGTAGGAACCACTGTGTCTCACCCGATCGGTGTGTGGGGACCACTGTGACCCCGATCGGTGGGTGGGGACCACCGTGTGAACTCGATCGGTGGGTGGCACAGGCACAGTAAATCAGTGGAGGGGGGAGGCCGGGGGGGGGGGGCTAGGGGGCCCCACAACGCATACTAAACACACAAGGTGTCCAACTCCCGCTGGAACTGAGCGACAGGCACCCGCTTCAAATCCCAATATCGCACCTTTACCGCGCTTGACGGGCCCCATAGATGCCTAAGTCCGATATCTAAGTAAATTATTTATTTCATCAGTAAGTAAACGAGACCTGTACTGCCGTGTAGTCGCGACAAATAAAGAATTATGCAACGACAACAACCAACTCCGGAACAGATTGAGCAAAAATGGCTGACATCAGTCAGCGAGATGAATCTGATTGGTTGGCAGTCGAAAAATGTGTCACGTGACACAGGGGATGCAACTTCAAAATTTGTTGAATCGGGACGAACATTAGCATAGCATCTCCCTATGATGTGATTAATCAAAATGACAGATTTTAGGAGTACCTCCCCACATGAGCGTCATGTGAAAGCTGACCAATCGTCATATCGTGCACTGTGCCTGAGATCTCGCAGGCGAATTCTCGCGATGTCAGCCATTTTTGCTCAATCTGTTCCGGAGTTGGTTGTTGTCGTTGCCTAATTCTTTATTTGTCGCGGCTAGACGGCAGTACAGATCTCATTTACTTTTTGATGAAATAAATAAATTACTTAGAAATCGGACTTAGGCATTTACGGGGCCCGTCAAGCGCGATAAAGGTGCGATATTGGGGGTTGAAGCGGGTGCCTGTCGCTCACTTCCAGCGGGAGTTGGACACCTTGTGTGTTTAGTATGCGTTGTGGGGCCCCCTACCCCCCCCCCCCCGGCCTCCCCCCTCCACTGATTTACTGTGCCTGTGGTGGGTGGGGATCACTGTGTGACCCCGATCGGTGGGTGGGGACCACCGTGTGAACCCGATCGGTGGGTGGGGACCACTGTGTGACCCAGATCGGTGGGTGGGGACCTCCGTGTGAACCCGATCGGTGGGTGGGGACCACTGTGTGACCCAGATCGGTGGGTGGGGACCACCGTGTGAACCCGATCGGTGGGTGGGGACCACTGTGTGACCCAGATCGGTGGGTGGGGACCACCGTGTGAACCCGATCGGTGGGTGGGGACCACTGTGTGACCCCGATCGGCGAGTGGGGACCACCGTGTGACCCCGATCGGTGGGTGGGGACCACCGTGTGAACCCGATCGGTGGGTGGGGACCACTGTGTGACCCAGATCGGTGGGTGGGGACCACCGTGTGAACCCGATCGGTGGGTGGGGACCACTGTGTGACCCAGATCGGTGGGTGGGGACCACCGTGTGAACCCGATCGGTGGGTAGGAACCACTGTGTCTCACCCGATCGGTGTGTGGGGACCACTGTGACCCCGATCGGTGGGTGGGGACCACTGTGTGAACCCGATCGGTGGGTGGGGACCACTGTGTGACCCAGATCGGTGGGTAGGAACCACTGTGTCTCACCCGATCGGTGTGTGGGGACCACTGTGACCCCGATCGGTGGGTGGGGACCACTGTGTGACCCCGATCGGTGGGTAGGAACCACTGTGTCTCACCCGATCGGTGTGTGGGGACCACTGTGACCCCGATCGGTGGGTGGGGACCACTGTGTGACCCCGATCGGTGGGTGGGGACCACTGTGTGTCCCCGATCGGTGTGTGGGGACCACTGTGTGACCCCGATCGGTGGGTGGGGACCACTGTGTGACCCCGATCGGTGGGTGGGGACCACTGGGTGACCCCGATCGGCGGGCGGGGACCACTGTGTGACCCAGATCGCTGGGTAGGAACCACTGTGTGACCCCGATCGTTGGGTGGGGACCACTGTGACCCCAATCGGTGGGTGGGGACCACAGTGTGACCCCGATCGGTGGATGGGGACTACTGGGTGACCCCGATCGGCGGGTGGGGACCACTGTGTGACCCAGATCGGTGGGTAGGAACCACTGTGTGACCCCGATCGTTGGGTGGGGACCACTGTGTCTCACCCGATCGGTGGGTGGGGACCACTGTGACCCCGATCGGTGGGTGGGGACATCTGAGTGACCCCGATCGGTGGGTGGGGACCACTGTGTGACCCCGATCGGTCGGTGTGGACCAATGTGTGACCCAGATCGGTGAGTGGGGACCACTGTGTGACCCCGATCGGCGGGTGTGGACCACTGTGTGACCCAGATCGGTGTGTGGGGACCACTGTGACCCCGATCGGTGGGTGGGGACCACTGTGTGAACCCGATCGGTGGGTGGGGACCACTGTGTGACCCCGATCGGTGGGTGGGTACCACTGTGTGATCCCGATCGGTGGGTGGGGACCACTGTGTGACCCCGATCGGTGGGTGGGGACCACTGTGTGACCCCGATCGGTGGGTGGGGACCACTGTGTGACCCCGATCGGTGGGTGGGGACCACTGTGTGACCCCGATCGGTGGGGGGGGGGACCACTGTGTGACCGCGATCGCTGGGTGGGGACCACTGTGTGACCCGGATCGGTGTGTGGGGACCACTGTGTGACCGCGATCGCTGGGTGGGGACCACTGTGTGACCCCGATCGGCGGGTGGGCACAACTGTGGTGTTACTAGGCCTGCCGTTGTGCTGGAGTTGTTGGCAACCGATCAGCAGATGTCTAAGTTATGCAAGATAAAAAATCCCGCATTGTGAGAAGCGAACTGCCTGTAGGACATGACTCCCCTCTGCCGTTGAGACTCTTCGTGGAAGCGATATTAGATGATGACGCAATACGGACCTGCTACTTATAACACACGACTCCTAATGACCCGTGCCGAGGCGCGCGGCGAAACGCCCATGTTTACAGTGTTATTGGTGCGGCCTGTTCAAGTCACCTTCAGCCCAATCCTATGGGACGCCAACATAAACACCTTTCAGCAAAAGTCATTTTTTGTCCGAACGAAATTTATCTTGTTAAACATACTTCCTTTACATTTGTCACAAAATCATCTATTCTATCACAAAAAGTGTTTTTTTATTGTCTGTACTGACCAAATTTAGTTTTTAGTTACTTCTGCGTAATAGCAATTCATGCGATCTTTTCCGACAGAATACGTCTGTATGGAATTGCGCCAATAGCACCAAAGTCTACAGTGCTATGATAATAAATACTAAATGGGGCTTCTAGAGCGAAGCAAAATCAAACTGTTTGATTCGCCTTAAAATGGGCTATGGCCGATGACATAACGGTGTTATATACACTTGGCGCCCCATAGAAATCACACATCTCAACGAGATTATGTGTGAAATATGACCCTCGAACCTCGTTTGCACAATGCATCAGCTACAGCAATCCGAATTATGACATCACTCAGAACGAGGATCTCCTCGCGCTAACAGTCCGCTCGCAGACCACTGTTATCGCATTGATCAGCGCCTTGTAGTTCCTGTATTGGCGACGCAAGGTATGTCGGAATTAATCACCACTTGTTCATATTATTGTATTATTACCATACTATTTTGTTTAATATATAAATACAGGACATTTAATTAGTCCGATTTAGAAACTAAGTGGACATAACGAGCCATTAAGTCGATGGTTATCACATTATACATTAAATTTTGCTTGTGTTGGTCTTAAGTATTCACATTGGTAACGTGGGCTACCAGCCTGTGATAATAAGGTCGGTCATTGACCTTTTGATCTTTAGATAGAAGTATCCATGCGTTTCCCTAGCATGGAACATGGGACTACTTCTCTGTCCAATATGTGTCTTTTATATGATTATAACCGCAGCAGGTGCATGCAAATAAACCAATACATGGGGCGAAACAGACCATAATGATATGTTGCCAATTGGCTGAAAATGCATACGGTGTAAACAACGGCAAAACACTATAAGGCTTTGGCAAATTGGTTGCGTAACTTTGTTATTGTTCATGAACTGGTTATCTGGGTCGATGTCCAGTTATCGGACAGCCAACATAGCTATCTGTAGCTATCATCTGATGGGCGGCGGTCGAACACTCGTTTCTGTGCATCGCTATACAAAAACGAGGGACCGTACGCATAGACCCTCACCCCAGGCCGGGCAAAGGGTAGGAATGCAAAGCACGTGACGGTCATATGATGGTGGCATATTGTGACACTCGCTAACAAAAAGAGGAGCGCACGCAAGAACGCGAGGGCGAGAATGCGAGGGCGAGAATGCGAGGGCGAGAACGCGAGGGCGAGAACGCGATATCACAAGAACGCGTGAGCGAGAACGCGACGGCGAGAACGCGAGGGCGAGAACGCGATATCACAAGAACGCGTGAGCGAGAACGCGAGGGCGAGAACACGAGGGCGAGAATGCGATATCACAAGAACGCGTGAGCGAGAATGCGATATCACAAGAACGCATGAGCGAGAACGCGAGGGCTAGAACGCAACAATGCGAGAGCGAGATCAATCTCGCGTCCTCGCCCTCGCGTTCTCGCGTGCGCGCCACTTTTTGCGCCAGACGACAATTGCGAGATAGCGAGTGGCACAAATATGCCACCATACAAGTGTGTAGGCTGTTTGACATCATCCAACTCTATTGATGGTTTTGCATACAGCCACACCGCCGACAGGCTAAAGATATGAGACGATTATAATGAATGGCAAGAAGCTGTTGCAACACGTTACCGTATCCGCGGCGGTTATGCGCTATCAATGCCATCACCATAACTGAAACCTATCATTTGATTTTGCATATTCGCATTGATGATCATAAGACAGATAGCCAATGAGAATTAATAGACCTCTGTACATAAACTCTGTGATGTACGTAATGGATCTTCCTATGAAACATAGCTTGCGATACGGTAATGGGAAAACAATAAAGATCCAGCCAACGACGTGACCCCCGCCCCCCCACACACACACTCACAGGCTTAGGCTCATCGTTGTATTCCCATACGGCAGTAGAGTTATGACTATACATGCCTCGCCATTAACACCGATTGCAGACCCTCCATAGGTCATCTGATAAGGCCGTTCGTGGGTGCCCCGATAAGGGATCTCGTCGCTAGATAAACGATGTCGGCGAACGCCAACCCTCTATACAGAGTGCAGTAACAACAGTCTCAATACATTGACTGATCACGACTTTTGATTTAGATGGTCGCGACAACCTCATTCCGTCTCTGGCCTAGTTCATCCCTGACGTCACGATAGAGAAGCATCGCATATATATATATATATCCGTTACAGGTCAGATCGCTTTGGTTGTATTGGGTGTGGGCTGGCTGCAGTGACCGGTCAGATCGCCTTGGTTGTATTGGGTGTGGGCTGGCTGCAGTGACCGCCACCCGATCATGACCTCCAAAGAGATACCAGGCGACCAGTCAAAGAACATGCCAGAGAACCAGTCTATACAGCAGCTGTCCGGGAACCAGTCATCAAAGACTGAGCCTGCCCAGCAGCCCCAACAACACATATCGGTGCAGTCAGGGAACCAGGCAGCCATTCTGTCGGAGAACGAGGCAAGGAACCAGCCATACGACCAGACGGTGACGCCGGAATCATTTCTCTGGTACGAAAAAACCCTGACCCTGAGGGAGCTGGTTGACCAATTCGCAGACCACGTCCCCTTCCTCATCAAGTTCATCACTGGGTATTACGGGCGAGATGAGGACATCAATTATATCTCGGCATACGAGGTTAGTCAAAAATGATTTAAATCTTAAAATTTGAATAAAAACTCACCAAATTGTGTTACTTGTTCTAATATTATTATCAAGTAAGCTTATAACATTGAATTTTAAAAATGTATTATACATATATTTCAATGCGATTCGCTATGGCTCTGCGCGCGACGCGAGCAGTTAACAACTTCCGCCAAGACCGGCGGCGAGTGAGCGGGCGATTCGAAATTTGTTGTGTGAGAAAAGATGGGCATGTCATGGAACATCGAGTCTGTTGAAGGATATCAACGGTGCTACCCAGTAACATAACATCTATGGAGTTAAAAAATACTTGATTTGGCGGTGAGTGTTGCTTAGTTTGTTTCACAGAGGTGAGGTGAGACGGCAACCCAAGACGTTCCGCGTTCACAGGCTTGCTTGGCACTGTGGCTGTAGACGGGCCCTGTCAGATTTTTGCCCGTCCTACAGCCACAGAACTGGGGCTAGGGGTGGGGGGGGGGTGCAACCTACTAATATCTTTGGTCAGTTGCTCGAAAATGGTAATTTATAGGCCATGCTGTCATTGCAGCCTCACTGGCTGTTACCAAGGCTTGGGCTGGGGCGTCACTGGCTGTTCGGGAATTGTATATCCCTATAAGCGCAAGTGCGGCAACAGAAATCCATCGCCTTGTAAAATCAGACGGATGACGCTTTCTGATATAACGCTGTGCTGTCACTACGGGATCTGCTCGAGACCTCACGAGACAGGGATACTTAGGCCTATGCTCTACGTCAATGCCTAGCATCAACGGCCTGTACGTGCTGCCTACCTTTCGGTGGTTTTACTTCATTCGCTGAACACAAAATCGGCTAAGCTGTCCTTGGATGCACAACTAACCATTACAGGTTCTTTGATGTCAGATTATAAACATCCTAGTAGATTTATTTAATATATGAGCAGTTGATGAACCATGATGCGGTTATCTCATGAGTGACTGTCAGTGTCAGGCAATCTATATAGACTGCGCGCGGTTCTCCATGTCGTATGACGTAATAATCATCATGATTCGCATATCTGCGCGTGGTATCTATGGTTACGTAACAACGCTCCTTACATGGACTGACCAGGCGAGAACAATGGTGCTTCGTGTAGCAGAAATGTAAACATCGAACGGACCACATGAATTACGGAGAGATAAATATTCTTATCTTTAACAATACTATGATTGTATAGTTAGGAATATCTGGACTAAAGTTAACAACAAATAGTTTCACATCCACTCGATGCTTGACGCATAAACCGCGCAGCCGGCCGGTTCCCAACACTCACACTGCAGCAAGGCACCAGCGTGATGCGCACTCGTTCAAAGAACACGTGTTTATTTGTTGGTCCCCAAAGGACGTTGACCGGAAACAGAACCCTCGGGAACTGTACAGCCCTGTACCATCGTATAGTACTACCATATCCTTGGTAGTACCTTAAATAATCTCTGGTTCCATCACCTCATAATAAAAAATATTATTATATGATTATATCTAAACTGTGTGTGTTTACGGGGGTCGTGTCCACCTTTACAGACCGCCTGGCTCCACGACATCGTCGCACAAGAACGAGTGGCGTTCACGGACTCCAGAAACCGCCACTACAGCATTCCGACTCAGTCTGCTCAGAAAGTGCACCCAGTCACACCCAACGGACGAGGTAATGACGTCACATAGTGAATAACATGATATCACATACCAAGTCACGACGTCAAGAATTAAGTTATGAGTTAACATTTATCATTTATCATTTTCAACGGGTTAACCAGGTGTTTAAAAAACATTTCAGATAAATCAGGGGCGGATCCAAGGTGGGGCCAACACGGCCCCGCATGCCCCCCCCCCCACTCCCTTTAGGGCCGAAATTTATAAAATTTATACCATTTAAGCGGACCCCTATCCAGATTTTCTGGATACGCCCGTGTAAATATCTTGACTATGGAAGGATAACATGTTAAGAATCAGATGGAAGCTTATAAGCCGGGAAAACAACTGATATCAATTCCAACCGGCGAATGTAATGAGTTTCATTTTACTGTGCACAGGAAAGCAGCCATATATTCTCGGCTTGTTGGTGTTCTTCAGTGCGAAAATAACGATCATTCTGGAATCAATTTTGTCTGCAGATTATAACTGGTTATAAAGCGATGATGTGGGAGGCGATGGCTGCTAAACAGTTCTTAATCTAGTGAAATAAGCTGATTTAACTTTACTTAGAGGAGAGTTTGCAGAGAGATCTTTTTGCTTTCTTCCGTTAATAACAATATCATAGAGCCAACCTACCCCTGACAAGATAACGCTGACACCGGGCACCTGAGCCAACTCCAACACATGCATGCCAGACGCCAGGGGAAATCGTTTTTCTGCCTATAAGCAGCATGTGTGCCGCGAGGCACCCAGTGACCTTAGAGACAGGCCTGGTAATAATGGAGTTGGCTTAAGTTTGCGGTTGCAGAAGTTGACAAATTAAGCACTACTCCAATGTCTTAATTCCTTCGCATAGCAAACACAAGGTAAGCTAATTTACCAATTTGAAATTCGGAAGGGTTATTACAGACATATGCAGACACTAGATGAAGGTATCGGCGTGAAGAGCGATATGGAAATTAGAGTCTTTAAGTATCAATGAGATAACCAGACGTTAATATCCTTTTGTATCAAATCGTGCCATAGAATTAATGAGTTTTGGTGCCCAATTGAAGTTATTTACGTTTCAATATGTGAAAATGTATTCCTCCAAACCAGACCTACTGCTATTCCGCGCAAACTTTCAAATAGCACCGGTAATTCTATCCAAATAGGGGTTCACACGCCTAGTTAGAGCAGATAGGATCTGAATCACTTTGGGTAGAGTTTTCATTACCCATCCAAGATACTAAAGTATGTATTATCTCAGTATTCTATCAATATTCTACTCTGGTATTCTCTATTTGTGATCTAGTTCTCAGAACAACGTCCTCAGTCTACGCTGAATCAATTTGTAAAAGTTGCTCAATGCATTAGATAAATTAGTGTGGTAACCAGGGTTCTGGTCTCCGTCGTAAAATGCCATTGTCAAGTACATATGTTGTTGTCTACATTGTTGTGACGTCAGCCGATGTGACGCACGTCTCGTGCCAGCCATCACCAGTGTCTTCGGGTGTTTTCGATTATCCCGTTCGTGTGCCCCGAGCGGATATTTTGCGCATGCACATTTACATTTCCGCACTTACTGAAACCAAACGGGAAATCCGAGTTATCCGACCACAACATGGCTGCCATGGCAGGTGATAACTTGGCACTTGGGTTTTGTTTAAGCGAATTATTGGGAGAAGACAGTTCTGTCGGCGATGAAGACGATACGCTCAGGGTCCTGAAGTTGAGCTCGATAACGCTCAGCGATTTACAAATCCTTGTGGCCGGAGTACTCCGCGCGCATAATCGAAAACGCCCAGAGTTCTATGGATTTGAACCTGTAGTGGCGCCAGGGCGACATTCATCCTCACTCGACACACCGTGCTACCCACCACACCATCCGGGTTAACCTCCAGGCAGTGGGCGGTGACCGGTGTCATGGCTACGGCTGTTCCGTGATACCCGCTCCACAGTTGCCTCGACGCACTAGCAAAACGTCTGCTTTTAAGATATCTTCAACTAGCAGTCCATTGATTGCAGATCCTGCACTGGTGACCATACCACAGCTGATGGCCTCCCACACTATACGCCGCTTCCAGTTCCCGGCGGCCACGTTGCGCAATAAACTGGTCTGCTTTAAGGGCCCGGATGATGGTCACGCGATGGATGACGACGTGTACGACATTCTGGAGACCTACCAGGAAAAATTTATTATCATCCACGCCATGACCAACAGTAAGTCACCCGAACGCGGCTCTCTAATGCCTCTTTCTACAGGATATATTCCTGTTCAACTGCCATCACGTCACTTACATTCAGACAGTGTTACAGGAGGTGCGGTACGAAACATCCAAGAAGGGAATGTCCCCTTGAATCGAACCTAACTGTTGATTTATTGGAAATACATAGTTAATATAATATAGGTGGATGAAGTATATTATCTCTACTTAACCGCACGAGACAGACCACAACATACGTGGCCCGCTCCCTCCACCGCCACCCCAACCCGTCTCCATTCTTCTTGATTCGCCACAAGCTACTGCCTCTCCAATACTCGTAAGTTTACACATTAATCGTAATAAATTAATTTTACGTGTATTATTCTGGATGCAGTGTTTTTTCTCTCTGTTGTAGGATTCCTACATCCTGCTGCCGGTGTACATGTCTGTTACATGTTGTACTCTATGTGGTCTCTGTTGTAGGTGGCCTGTACGAGTCCTACATCCTGCTGCCGGTGAACATGTCTGTTACATGTTGTACTCTATGTGGTCTCTGTTGTAGGTGGTCTGTACGAGTCCTACATCCTGCTGCCGGTGTACATGTCTGTTACATGTTGTACTCTATGTGGTCTCTGTTGTAGGTGGCCTGTACGAGTCCTACATCCTGCTGCCGGTGTACATGTCTGTTACATGTTGTACTCTATGTGGTCTCTGTTGCAGCTGGTCTGTACGAGTCCTACATCCTGCTGCCGGTGTACATGTCTGTTACATGTTGTACTCTATGTGGTCTCTGTTGTAGGTGGTCTGTACGAGTCCTACATCCTGCTGCCGGTGTACATGTCTGTTACATGTTGTACTCTATGTGGTCTCTGTTGTAGCTGGTCTGTACGAGTCCTACATCCTGCTGCCGGTGTACATGTCTGTTACATGTTGTACTCTATGTGGTCTCTGTTGTAGGTGGCCTGTACGAGTCCTACATCCTGCTGCCGGTGTACATGTCTGTTACATGTTGTACTCTATGTGGTCTCTGTTGTAGGTGGTCTGTACGAGTCCTACATCCTGCTGCCGGTGTACATGTCTGTTACATGTTGTACTCTATGTGGTCTCTGTTGTAGGTGGCCTGTACGAGTCCTACATCCTGCTGCCGGTGTACATGTCTGTTACATGTTGTACTCTATGTGGTCTCTGTTGCAGCTGGTCTGTACGAGTCCTACATCCTGCTGCCGGTGTACATGTCTGTTACATGTTGTACTCTATGTGGTCTCTGTTGTAGGTGGTCTGTACGAGTCCTACATCCTGCTGCCGGTGTACATGTCTGTTACATGTTGTACTCTATGTGGTCTCTGTTGTAGCTGGTCTGTACGAGTCCTACATCCTGCTGCCGGTGTACATGTCTGTTACATGTTGTACTCTATGTGGTCTCTGTTGTAGGTGGCCTGTACGAGTCCTACATCCTGCTGCCGGTGTACATGTCTGTTACATGTTGTACTCTATGTGGTCTCTGTTGTAGGTGGCCTGTACGAGTCCTACGTCCTGCTGCCGGTGTACATGTCTGTTACATGTTGTACTCTATGTGGTCTCTGTTGTAGGTGGCCTGTACGAGTCCTACATCCTGCTGCCGGTGTACATGTCTGTTACATGTTGTACTCTATGTGGTCTCTGTTGTAGGTGGTCTGTACGAGTCCTACATCCTGCTGCCGGTGTACATGTCTGTTACATGTTGTACTGTATGTGGTCTCTGTTGTAGGTGGCCTGTACGAGTCCTACATCCTGCTGCCGGTGTACATGTCTGTTACATGTTGTACTCTATGTGGTCTCTGTTGTAGGTGGCCTGTACGAGTCCTACATCCTGGTGCCGGTGTACATGTCTGTTACATGTTGTACTCTATGTGGTCTCTGTTGTAGGTGGTCTGTACGAGTCCTACATCCTGCTGCCGGTGTACATGTCTGTTACATGTTGTACTCTATGTGGTCTCTGTTGTAGGTGGCCTGTACGAGTCCTACATCCTGCTGCCGGTGTACATGTCTGTTACATGTTGTACTCTATGTGGTCTCTGTCGTAGGTGGCCTGTACGAGTCCTACATCCTGCTGCCGGTGTACATGTCTGTTACATGTTGTACTCTATGTGGTCTCTGTTGTAGGTGGCCTGTACGAGTCCTACATCCTGCTGCCGGTGTACATGTCTGTTACATGTTGTACTCTATGTGGTCTCTGTTGTAGGTGGCCTGTACGAGTCCTACATCCTGCTGCCGGTGTACATGTCTGTTACATGTTGTACTCTATGTGGTCTCTGTTGTAGGTGGCCTGTACGAGTCCTACATCCTGCTGCCGGTGTACATGTCTGTTACATGTTGTACTCTATGTGGTCTCTGTTCTAGGTGGTCTGTACGAGTCCTACATCCTGCTGCCGGTGTACATGTCTGTTACATGTTGTACTCTATGTGGTCTCTGTTATGGCTGGTCTGTACGAGTCCTACATCCTGCTGCCGGTGTACATGTCTGTTACATGTTGTACTCTATGTGGTCTCTGTTGTAGGTGGCCTGTACGAGTCCTACATCCTGCTGCCGGTGTACATGTCTGTTACATGTTGTACTCTATGTGGTCTCTGTTGTAGGTGGCCTGCACGAGTCCTACATCCTGCTGCCGGTGTACATGTCTGTTACATGTTGTACCCTATGTGGTCTCTGTTGTAGCTGGTCTGTACGAGTCCTACATCCTGCTGCCGGTGTACATGTCTGTTACATGTTGTACTCTATGTGGTCTCTGTTGTAGGTGGTCTGTACGAGTCCTACATCCTGATGCCAGTGTACATGTCTGTTACATGTTGTACTCTATGTGGTCCCTGTTGTAGGTGGCCTGCACGAGTCCTACATCCTGCTGCCGGTGTACATGTCTGTTACATGTTGTACTCTATGTGGTCTCTGTTGTAGGTGGCCTGTACGAGTCCTACATCCTGCTGCCGGTGTACATGTCTGTTACATGTTGTACTCTATGTGGTCTCTGTTGTAGGTGGTCTGTACGAATCCTACATCCCGCTGCCGGTGTACATGTCTGTTACATGTTGTACTCTATGTGGTCTCTGTTGTAGGCGGCCTGTACGAGTCCTACATCCTGCTGCCGGTGTACATGTCTGTTACATGTTGTACTCTATGTGGTCTCTGTTGTAGGTGGTCTGTATGAGTCTTACATCCCGCTGCCGGTGTACATGTCTGTTACATGTTGTACTCTATGTGGTCTCTGTTGTAGGTGGTCTGTACGAGTCCTACATCCTGCTGCCGGTGTACATGTCTGTTACATGTTGTACTCTATGTGGTCTCTGTTATGGCTGGTCTGTACGAGTCCTACATCCTGCTGCCGGTGTGCATGTCTGTTACATGTTGTACTCTATGTGGTTTCTGTTGTAGCTGGTCTGTACGAGTCCTACATCCTGCTGCCGCCGGTGTGCATGTCTGATACATGTTGTACTCTATGTGGTCTCTGTTGTAACGGGTCTGTACGAGTCCTACATCCTGCTGCCGGTGTACATGTCTGTTACATGTTGTACTCTATGTGGTCTCTGTTGTAGGTGGCCTGTACGAGTCTTACATCCTGCTGCCGGTGTACATGTCTGTTACATGTTGTACTCTATGTGGTCTCTGTTGTAGGTGGTCTGTACGAGTCCTACATCCTGATGCCAGTGTACATGTCTGTTACATGTTGTACTCTATGTGGTCTCTGTTGTAGGTGGCCTGCACGAGTCCTACATCCTGCTGCCGGTGTACATGTCTGTTACATGTTGTACTCTATGTGGTCTCTGTTGTAGGTGGCCTGTACGAGTCCTACATCCTGCTGCCGGTGTACATGTCTGTTACATGTTGTACTCTATGTGGTCTCTGTTGTAGGTGGTCTGTACGAGTCCTACATCCTGCTGCCGGTGTACATGTCTGTTACATGTTGTACTCTATGTGGTCTCTGTTGTAGGTGGTCTGTACGAATCCTACATCCCGCTGCCGGTGTACATGTCTGTTACATGTTGTACTCTATGTGGTCCCTGTTGTAGGCGGCCTGTACGAGTCCTACATCCTGCTGCCGGTGTACATGTCTGTTACATGTTGTACTCTATGTGGTCTCTGTTGTAGGTGGTCTGTATGAGTCTTACATCCCGCTGCCGGTGTACATGTCTGTTACATGTTGTACTCTATGTGCTCTCTGTTGTAGGTGGTCTGTACGAGTCCTACATCCTGCTGCCGGTGTACATGTCTGTTACATGTTGTACTCTATGTGGTCTCTGTTGTAGGTGGTCTGTACGAGTCTTACATCCCGCTGCCGGTGTACATGTCTGTTACATGTTGTACTCTATGTGGTCTCTGTTGTAGGTGGTCTGTACGAGTCCTACATCCTGCTGCCGGTGTACATGTCTGTTACATGTTGTACTCTATGTGGTCTCTGTTGTAGGTGGCCTGTACGAGTCCTACATCCTGCTGCCGGTGTACATGTCTGTTACATGTTGTACTCTATGTGGTCTCTGTTGTAGGTGGTCTGTACGAGTCCTACATCCTGATGCCAGTGTACATATCTGTTACATGTTGTACTCTATGTGGTCTCTGTTGTAGGTGGCCTGTACGAGTCCTACATCCTGCTGCCGGTGTACATGTCTGTTACATGTTGTACTCTATGTGGTCTCTGTTGTAGGTGGTCTGTACGAGTCCTACATCCTGCTGCCGGTGTACATGTCTGTTACATGTTGTACTCTATGTGGTCTCTGTTGTAGCTGGTCTGTATGAGTCCTACATCCCGCTGCCGGTGTACATGTCTGTTACATGTTGTACTCTATGTGGTCTCTGTTGTAGGTGGTCTGTACGAGTCCTACATCCTGCTGCCGGTGTACATGTCTGTTACATGTTGTACTCTATGTGGTCTCTGTTGTAGGTGGTCTGTACGAGTCTTACATCCCGCTGCCGGTGTACATGTCTGTTACATGTTGTACTCTATGTGGTCTCTGTTGTAGGTGGTCTGTACGAGTCCTACATCCTGCTGCCGGTGTACATGTCTGTTACATGTTGTACTCTATGTGGTCTCTGTTGTAGGTGACCTGTACGAGTCCTACATCCTGCTGCCGGTGTACATGTCTGTTACATGTTGTACTCTATGTGGTCTCTGTTGTAGGTGGTCTGTACGAGTCTTACATCCCGCTGCCGGTGTACATGTCTGTTACATGTTGTACTCTATGTGGTCTCTGTTGTAGGTGGTCTGTACGAGTCCTACATCCTGCTGCCGGTGTACATGTCTGTTACATGTTGTACTCTATGTGGTCTCTGTTGTAGGTGGCCTGTACGAGTCCTACGTCCTGCTGCCGGTGTACATGTCTGTTACATGTTGTACTCTATGTGGTCTCTGTTGTGGGCGGCCTGTACGAGTCCTACATCCTGCGGCCGGTGTACATGTCTGTTACATGTTGTACTCTATGTGGTCTCTGTTGTAGGCGGCCTGTACGAGTCCTACATCCTGCTGCCGGTGTACATGTCTGTTACAGGTTGTACTCTATGTGGTCTCTGTTGTAGGTGGTCTGTACGAGTCCTACATCCTGCTGCCGGTGTACATGTCTGTTACATGTTGTACTCTATGTGGTCTCTGTTGTAGCTGGTCTGTACGAGTCCTACATCCTGCTGCCGGTGTACATGTCTGTTACATGTTGTACTCTATGTGGTCTCTGTTGTAGCTGGTCTGTACGAGTCCTACATCCTGCTGCCGGTGTACATGTCTGTTACATGTTGTACTCTATGTTGTCTCTGTTGTAGGTGGTCTGTACGAGCTTACATCCTGCTGCCGGTGTACATGTCTGTTACATGTTGTACTCTATGTGGTCTCTGTTGTAGGTGGTCTGTACGAGTCTTACATCCTGCTGCCGGTGTACATGTCTGTTACATGTTGTACTCTATGTGGTCTCTGTTGTAGGTGGTCTGTACGAGTCCTACATCCTGCTGCCGGTGTACATGTCTGTTACATGTTGTACTCTATGTGGTCTCTGTTGTAGGTGGTCTGTACGAGTCCTACATCCTGCTGCCGGTGTACATGTCTGTTACATGTTGTACTCTATGTGGTCTCTGTTGTAGGTGGCCTGTACGAGTCCTACATCCTGCTGCCGGTGTACATGTCTGTTACATGTTGTACTCTATGTGGTCTCTGTTGTAGGTGGTCTGTACGAGTCCTAAATCCTGCTGCCGGTGTACATGTCTGTTACATGTTGTACTCTATGTGGTCTCTGTTGTAGCTGGTCTGTACGAGTCCTACATCCTGCTGCCGGTGTACATGTCTGTTACATGTTGTACTCTATGTGGTCTCTGTTGTAGGTGGTCTGTACGAGCTTACATCCTGCTGCCGGTGTACATGTCTGTTACATGTTGTACTCTATGTGGTCCCTGTTGTAGGTGGTCTGTACGAGTCTTACATCCCGCTGCCGGTGTACATGTCTGTTACATGTTGTACTCTATGTGGTCTCTGTTGTAGGTGGTCTGTACGAGTCCTACATCCTGCTGCCGGTGTACATGTCTGTTACATGTTGTACTCTATGTGGTCTCTGTTGTAGGTGATCTGTACGAGTCCTACATCCTGCTGCCGGTGTACATGTCTGTTACATGTTGTACTCTATGTGGTCTCTGTTGTAGGTGGCCTGTACGAGTCCTACATCCTGCTGCCGGTGTACATGTCTGTTACATGTTGTACTCTATGTGGTCTCTGTTGTAGCTGGTCTGTACGAGTCCTACATCTTGCTCCCGGTGTACATGCCTGTAGACGTGGTGATTGCCGTTGGGGTCTCAAAAGGGTCCGTCAGCCGCTTTCACGAGCAAATGTTGATCTTTAAAGATGTCGCAGATGTTTGTCCCCATGACTACCGACGGCACATGGAAGCAATATCAGGTAGGTTGGAAACTGTTAGTTGTAACTAAGCAACAGCCAAACGATGCCTTAAGGTTATGTGGTAGCAGGCACCCTAGGTGTGTAATTTCGCTGCACATCTTAACCTCGGCAACGTATCATTGAGCGATTTTATGACATTTTGGCAACGCTTCTGACACAATAAGTTAAATGAAACTCTTCTTGATTTATTTCAGGGATTCTGTACTTTGATCACAAAGCTGTGGATACGGAGTACGAGGCCCTGATGCCCATTGGACTGTTTTCCCGCGACAATTTCTATGAGTCAATGACGCAGGAAAGCAAGTCTCCTTCAGGCTCGGCCAAGTCATCCAGAGACCCAGGCTGGCGGTCCTTGCGCCAGAAGGGAGATGTGGCGTCCAGCTTGACGCGGATCTCTCTGGGCTTGGACTCAGCTATGAGTCCGAAACAGGTGGTGCAGATTACGGCCTTCACCGTGCGGATTCTAGAGGAGCTCCAGCACACTTATCAGACCAGGGTGCTGCCCTCTGGCGAGTATATGGAGAAGCTCACGGATGCGGCACGGAAGAAACTCACGTGTCGTGAAGCTCCTGACATCAGGCATCAGGGGCAGGACCTGCTCACTCGGCCCCTGGCTGTGGGCTCGAGTCCCTTGGCGTCCATAGCCAGATTCGCTGTGAACGTGAGGTCGGGTGTGTCGGCCGCGTCAACGCCTGTGTCGACGCGCATCGTGTCCCCTGGGTCGGCAGCCAGCCGGAACACCCTGTGGCCGCCTGTGTCGGTAGCCAGCCGGAACACCCTGTGGCCGGGTGAACTCTACGAGGAGATTGGGCAGAGAGTGGCGACCACAACGCTCAAGGGGAGTGCAGGGAACAACAGTTCCCTGAACCAGGCCCTGAGTCCTCAGCCGCGGGAGCCAGCGCCGCGACCCACGGCTGCCGTCCCACCAGCACCCCAGGGAGACCCGGCACCGCCACCACGCCCCGGTCACACCACGGGACCAGCCCCTGCATTACCACACCGAGCGTCTGCCGGCTCTCCTGGCATCGCCCCGCCCCCCGCGAAGACAGACAAATTCAAGAGGAGCCAATCGCATTCCTCAGCCAGTCCGGACACGCGTACCCGCCCGACCAGATCTCACAGTTCACATAACAATGCACCAACCGCGAACTTTGAGCAGTCGTCCACGAAAAATCCACTGCAGCCAGGAGCTGAACCTCCGAAGAGGGACCCCTTGTATAGTATGGCCGTGGCCCCCACACAGGAGCGCCGACGTCCGTCCAGCCACCCAGCAGGGAAACACAAGCGAATATCTTCCATAGCAGACATTCCGGGTGACATCAGGTCGCTTGGAGCGGAACAAATCGGCCAATGTCTGACTCTCCTGAATATGGACAAATACCGAAAGATTCTGAAGAAGCAGCAAGTGGACGGTGACCTACTAGAGTCTCTGGACGAAAACACGCTTAAGGACAGTTTCCAAATGAGTGCCTTTGACGCCAAGAAGCTGGTGAGATTCATGAAGGGATGGCGACCGAAATAAAGGGAACGCTCAGCTAAAATATACACACCATGCTGTGAGTGGATATGGTGTCTAATAATAATAAGTTCATTTGCACTGAAAGGTCTCAGACCCATGGTGCAACAGATAGAGATGTTTTTTTTATGAAATCATTTATATATTACCCATCAATGTCAATGTACATGCGCGAGTAACATAGTATAAAACGCTAAGGCGGCCTGATAAAACAGAAAATATTTTATTTAAAAAATAAATAATTCATGTTGCAATTTGCATGTGTAGCTAAGCCGTGTATGTCATATTATATATTATGTTATATATATAGTTGTACCGTGTTATCTAATTTATGCTTTAAAAACCAAATGTATTGTCTCCCATCACGTTTTTCAAATTCATTATTATTTATCAATATGTATAATTTATATAAGATGAAACAACCGACACCCCGCAACACATATAGCTACATGCGCGATTTTCTCGTTTCTTCTCACTCGACCTTGCATACTTCTTAATATCTCTGCATGCTCTATAAGCTGACCCAGCTGGTGAAGCATATCATCATTTATTAGTTAGTTAAGAATATAACTCTATATCTCCACAATAACGATGCTCCCAGAGTGAATGATAAATACATGGGGGTTGGTGGGGGCGGGGTAGTATTATGGGATGGAGAGAGCGAGCCCGGTGGGGCGGGGGTGATGGTATTATGTGATACCCTCACAGACGTGGAAGAGGTCCAAGCGTAGGACGGGGAGGGGTGGGCGCAGAGTTCGCTAATTACAGTCATCATTGTCCAGATTTGTCATGGAATTATAGCATGTGGAAGTTACCTTTTCAATGTAACAAGCACGAAACGGACATTTGCAATGTATGTAACGAAAAAGTTCAATTATCCATATGATATAACAATGCCTAAAGTGAAGTGAACCTATATGGATGACATTAAGCAAGATTTTACACATGAACAAGTGTGTTCGTATTTTTTGGTTGCAAGGAGAAACATGGTATTACTAATTTAATAGTTAGTACAATAATAGTCAAACAAATTGATGCCTTATATCATCTATAGGTTATTGGTGAGATTTTTTATTCACTTATAAGTTAGCACCCAAGTTGGTATCACATGTGGATATGTTGAAAGGATTGTACAAATATTAGGAGCTCAATGATTTCTATTCCACCTGTGTCAGTAAATGTAAATGAACACTTGTTTACTTTGAAATAATTAATAAAAAACACATTGTCCGGATGTGCTATGGCGGACGAACCGCTTGTTAGTATGTGGCTTTGGTCAAGCTTAATGAGGGTACAATCGCCCAGGTGGAGGGGGGAACGGCGCCGTTGGCGACCGCTGGTGGTGGGGACATCTCTGTTAGCGACCTCCAGGGGTGGCGACCTCGCCTTTAGCGAACTCAGGTGGTGGAGACCGCGCCTTTAGTGACCTCTGGTGGTGGATACCTCCTCTTTAGCGACCTCTGGTGGTAGATACCTCCTCTTTAGCGACCTCTGGTTGTGGAGACTGCGTCTTTATTGACCTCTGGTGGTGGAGACCTCGCTTTTAGCGACCTCTGGTGATGGCGACCGCGCCGGTAGCGACCTCTGGTGGGGGGAACGGCGCCGTTAGCGACCGCTGGTGGTGGGGACATCTCTGTTAGCGACCTCCAGGGGTGGTGACCTCGCCTTTAGCGACATCTGGTGGTGGAGACCTCGCCCTTAGCGACCTCTGTTGGTGGGGACCGCGCCTTTAGTGACCTCTAGTGGTGGCGACCGCGCCGTTAGCGACCTCTGGTGGTGGCGACCTCGTCCTTAGCGACCTCTGGTGGTGGAGACCTAGCCATTAGCGACATCTGGTGGTAGGGACCGCGCCTTTAGTGACCTCTGGTGGTGGATACCTCCTCTTTAGCGACCTCTGGTGTTGGATACCTTCATCTTTAGCGACCTCTACTGGTGGAGGCCTCGCCTTTAGCGACCTCTTGTGGTGGAGACCGCGCCTTTTGTGGACTCTGGTGGTGGAGACCTAGCCTTTAGCGACGCCTGGTGCTGGAGACCGCGCCGTTAGCGACCTCTGGTGATGGAGACCTAGCCTTTAGCGACCTCTAGTGGTGGGGACCGCGTCTTTAGTGACATTTGGTGATAGAGACCTCGCCACTAGCGACCTCTCGTTGTGGAGACTGCGTCTTTATTGACCTCTGGTGGCAGAGGCCTCGCCGTTAGCGACCTCTGGAGGTGGAGACCTCGCTTTTAGCGACCTCTGGTGGTGGAGATAGCGCCTTTAGCGACCTCTGGTGTTGGCAGCCCCTTTAGTGACCTCTGGTGGTGGATACCTCCTCTCTAGCGACCTCTTGTGGTGGAGATCTCGCCTTTAGTGACGCCTGGTGGTGGATACCGCGCCTTTAGTGACCTCTGGTGGTAGAGATCGCGTCTTTAGTGACTTCTGGTGGTGGATACCGCGCCTTTAGTGACCTCTGGGGGTGGGATCCGCGCTTTTATCGACCTATGGTGGTGGAGACCTCGCCTTTAGCGACATCTGGTGGTGGGACCGCGCCTTTATCGACCTCTCGTGGTGGAGACCGCGCCTTTAGTGACCTCTGATGGTGGAGACCGCGCCTTTAGCGACTTCTGGTGGTGGAGACCGCGCCTTTAGTGACATCTGGTGGTGGAGACAGCGACTTTAGTGACCTCTGGTGGTGGAGACCTCGCTTTTAGCGACCTCTGGTGATGGCGACCGCGTCGGTAGCGACCTCTGGTGGGGGGAACGGCGCCGTTAGCGACCGCTGGTGGTGGGGACATCTCTGTTAGCGACCTCCAGGGGTGGTGACCTCGCCTTTAGCGAACTCAGGTGGTGGAGACCGCGCCTTTAGTGACCTCTAGTGGTGGAGACCGCGCCTTTAGCGCTCTCTGATTGTGGAGACCGCGCCTTTAGCGACCTCTAGTGGTGGAAACCCCGCCTTTAGTGACCTCTAGTGGTGGAGACCTCTCCTTTAGTGACCTCTAGTGGCGGAGACCTAGCCTTTAGCGACCTCTAGGGGTGGAGACCTCGCCCTTAGCGACCTCTGTTGGTGGGGACCGCGCCTTTAGTGACCTCTAGTGGTGGCGACCGCGCCGTTAGCGACCTCTGGTGGTGGCGACCTCGTCCTTAGCGACCTCTGGTGGTGGAGACCTAGCCATTAGCGACCTCTGGTGGTAGGGACCGCGCCTTTAGTGACCTCTGGTGGTGGATACCTCCTCTTTAGCGACCTCTGGTGGTGGATACCTCCTATTTGGCGACCTCTAGTGGTGGAGGCCTCGCCTTTAGCGACCTCTTGTGGTGGAGACCGCGCCTTTAGTGGACTCTGGTGGTAGAGGCCTAGCCTTTAGCGACCTATGGTGTTGGAGACAGCGCCTTTA
The DNA here is from genome assembly GCA_964019135.1 of Arenicola marina. NCBI lineage: Eukaryota > Metazoa > Annelida > Polychaeta > Arenicolidae > Arenicola > Arenicola marina. The sequence continues at coordinate 33,309,996 of OZ025256.1, forward strand.
GTGACGCCTGGTGGTGGAAACCGCGCCTTTAGTGACCTCTGGTGGTAGAGATCGCGCCTTTAGTGACTTCTGGTGGTGGAGACCGCGCCTTTAGTGACCTCTGAGGGTGGGATCCGCGCTTTTATCGACCTATTGTGGTGGAGACCTCGCCTTTAGCGACATCTGGTGGTGGAGACCGCGCCTTTAGTGACCTCTGGTGGTGGGATCCGCGCCTTTATCGACCTCTGGTGGTGGAGACCGCGCCTTTAGTGACCTCTGGTGGTGGAGACCGCGCCTTTAGCGACTTCTGGTGGTGGAGACCGCGCCTTTAGTGACCTCTGGTGGTGGAGATCTCGCCTTTAGCCACATCTGGTGGCGGAGACCTGCCTTTAGCGACATCTGGTGGTGAAAATCGCGCCTTTAGTGACTTCTGGTGGTGGAGACCGCGCCTTTAGTGACATCTGGTGGTGGAGACCTCGCCTTTAGTGACCTCTGGTGGTGGGATCCGCGCCTTTATCGACCTATGGTGGTGGAGACCGCGCCTTTAGTGACATCTGGTGGTGGAGACCTCGCCTTTAGTGACCTCTGGTGGTGGGATCCGCGCCTTTATCGATCTATGGTGGTGGGAACAGCGCCGTTAGCGACCTTTGTTGGTGGAGACCGCGCCGTTAGCCATCTCTAGTGGTGGAGAACTGGCCTTTAGCGACCTCTGGTGGTGGAGACCTCGCCTTTAGTGACCTCTGGTGGTGGAGACCTCGCCTTTGGTGATCTCTGGTGGTGGAGACCTCGCCGTTAGTGACCTCTGGTGGTGACCTCGCCTTTGGCGACCTCTGGTGGTGGAGACCGCGCTGTTAGCGATCTCTGGTGGTGGGGACATCTCTGTCAGCGACCTGGAAGTTTATGCAATAATGATCAATGATTTCTAAATATTGAAACAAAATTATAATACCAGGAAATGCTATAATTCATTGATGTTGACATCTTCGCCGGTAACTACTGCTGGAGGCTCAACTATTTCGTTTATTGGAAACAGACAGCATTGGACGGTTTGCCGTCCAGCATGGCGGCTAAACAAGTCACGTGACCTGGTGACGTCAGACGTCAGCTGCACACTCCTTTACGGGTTGCTTCCGACCTGTTACATGAGCGGAATGATCGGATGAACACGTTGTCTTTTCATGGTGACTAGAACATTTCCGAATCACATTGGACGGGAATTGAACCATCACGAATCAGCCACAAGAATAGTTCTCGAGAAGAACAAATGCCGTCTGTCACTGACTTAGTTTCCGCGACCAGGACCCGCCAGACATAAAAACGCCATGGACGAGATCAACAGATACGAACGTACTGTCAGGCAATAGCAACTGGTTAGGGTCCTTTAACACTACATGTATGGACGGGTTTACTGTATTAATATATGGTATATTATTGACAGTTGCAGTGGCATATCCTTACCTCCAAAAAACTAGACCTTATTTGCAACATAATATTTACTGCTGCGTTTGTTGTGTTCTTTGATGGTTCGCTATACCCGCCGTTGACACTGACTGACCCCAACCCTATCCCTGCGATGTGCTGAGCCGGACGTCTTTACAGGAATGTAGCAGCTGATAAGCCCATGGTAACCAGCTCCCCAATAAGTACCTCTACTCTTCACGGTGGTCCCCTTGCACACTTATATCATTAAGCACATGGCATTCTACTTCCTGCATTCGTATCGCATCGGCTGTGTACTGGTGTGTATGTCCGCCCTAGGCACGCACTATCAGTCGGCTGTGTACTGCTGTGTATGTCCGCCCTAGGCACGCACTATCAGTCGGCTGTGTACTGCTGCGTATGTCCGCCCTAGGCGCGCACTATCAGTCGGCTGTGTACTGGTGTGTATGTCCGCCCTAGGCACGCAATATCAGTCGGCTGTGTACTGCTGTGTATGTCCGCCCTAGGCACGCACTATCAGTCGGCTGTGTACTGCTGGGTATGTCCGCCCTAGGCACGCACTATCAGTCGGCAGTGTACTGCTGTGTATGTCCGCCCTAGGCACGCACTATCAGACGGCTGTGTACTGCTGTGTATGTCCGCCCTAGGCACGCACTATCAGTCGGCAGTGTACTGCTGTGTATGTCCGCCCTAGGCACGCACTATCAGTCGGCTGTGTACTGCTGTGTATGTCCGCCCTAGGCACGCACTATCAGTCGGCTGTGTACTGCTGTGTATGTCCGCCCTAGGCACGCACTATCAGACGGCTGTGTACTGCTGTGTATGTCCGCCCTAGGCACGCACTATCAGTCGGCTGTGTACTGCTGTGTATGTCCGCCCTAGGCACGCACTATCAATCGGCTGTGTACTGCTGTGTATGTCCGCCCTAGGCACGCACTATCAGACGGCTGTGTACTGCTGTGTATGTCCGCCCTAGGCACGCACTATCAGTCGGCTGTGTACTGCTGTGTATGTCCGCCCTAGGCACGCACTATCAGACGGCTGTGTACTGCTGTGTATGTCCGCCCTAGGCACGCACTATCAGTCGGCTGTGTACTGCTGTGTATGTCCGCCCTAGGCACGCACTATCAGTCGGCAGTGTACTGCTGTCTATGTCCGCCCTAGGCACGCACTATCAGTCGGATGTGTACTGCTGTGTATGTCCGCCCTAGGCACGCACTATCAGTCGGCTGTGTACTGCTGTGTATGTCCGCCCTAGGCACGCACTATCAGACGGCTGTGTACTGCTGTGTATGTCCGCCCTAGGCACGCACTATCAGTCGGCTGTGTACTGCTGTGTATGTCCGCCCTAGGCACGCACTATCAATCGGCTGTGTACTGCTGTCTATGTCCGCCCAAGGCACGCACTACCAGACGGCTGTGTACTGCTGTGTATGTCCGCCCTAGGCACGCACTATCAGTCGGCTGTGTACTGCTGTGTATGTCCGCCCTAGGCACGCACTACCAGACGGCTGTGTACTGCTGTGTATGTCCGCCCTAGGCACGCACTATCAATCGGCTGTGTACTGCTGTCTATGTCCGCCCAAGGCACGCACTACCAGACGGCTGTGTACTGCTGCGTATGTCCGCCCTAGGCACGCACTATCAGACGGCTGAGTACTGCTGTGTATGTCCGCCCGAGGCACGCACTATCAGTCGGCTGTGTACTGCTGTGTATGTCCGCCCTAGGCACGCACTATCAATCGGCTGTGTACTGCTGTCTATGTCCGCCCAAGGCACGCACTACCAGACGGCTGTGTACTGCTGCGTATGTCCGCCCTAGGCACGCACTATCAGACGGCTGAGTACTGCTGTGTATGTCCGCCCGAGGCACGCACTATCAGTCGGCTGTGTACTGCTGTGTATGTCCGCCCTAGGCACGCACTATCAGTCGGCTGTGTACTGCTGTGTATGTCCGCCCTAGGCACGCACTATCAGTCAGCTGTGTACTGCTGTGTATGTCCGCCCTGGGCCCGCACTATCAGTCGGTTGTGTACTGCTGTGTATGTCCGCCCTAGGCACGCACTATCAGACGGCTGAGTACTGCTGTGTATGTCCGCCCTAGGCACGCACTATCAGACGGCTGAGTACTGCTGTGTATGTCCGCCCTAGGCACGCACTATCAGTCGGCTGTGTACTGCTGTGTATGTCCGCCCTAGGCACGCACTATCAGTCAGCTGTGTACTGCTGTGTATGTCCGCCCTGGGCCCGCACTATCAGTCGGTTGTGTACTGCTGTCTATGTCCGCCCAAGGCACGCACTATCAGTCGGTTGTGTACTGCTGTGTATGTCCGCCCTAGGCACGCACTATCAGACGGCTGAGTACTGCTGTGTATGTCCGCCCTGGGCCCGCACTATCAGTCGGCTGTGTACTGCTGTGTATGTCCGCCCTAGGCACGCACTATCAGTCGGCTGTGTACTGCTGTGTATGTCCGCCCTAGGCACGCACTATCAGTCAGCTGTGTACTGCTGTGTATGTCCGCCCTGGGCCCGCACTATCAGTCGGTTGTGTACTGCTGTGTATGTCCGCCCTAGGCCCGCACTATCAGTCGGCTGTGTACTGCTGTGTATGTCCGCCCTAGGCACGCACTATCAGTCGGCTGTGTACTGCTGTGTATGTCCGCCCTAGGCACGCACTATCAGTCGGCTGTGTACTGCTGCGTATGTCCGCCCTAGGCGCGCACTATCAGTCGGCTGTGTACTGGTGTGTATGTCCGCCCTAGGCACGCAATATCAGTCGGCTGTGTACTGCTGTGTATGTCCGCCCTAGGCACGCACTATCAGTCGGCTGTGTACTGCTGGGTATGTCCGCCCTAGGCACGCACTATCAGTCGGCAGTGTACTGCTGTGTATGTCCGCCCTAGGCACGCACTATCAGTCGGCTGTGTACTGCTGTGTATGTCCGCCCTGGGCACGCACTATCAGTCGGCTGTGTACTGCTGTGTATGTCCGCCCTAGGCACGCACTATCAGTCGGTTGTGTACTGCTGTGTATGTCCGCCCTAGGCACGCACTATCAGACGGCTGAGTACTGCTGTGTATGTCCGCCCGAGGCACGCACTATCAGTCGGCTGTGTACTGCTGTGTATGTCCGCCCTAGGCACGCACAATCAGACGGCTGTGTACTGGTGTGTATGTCCGCCCGAGGCACGCACTATCAGTCGGCTGTGTACTGCTGTGTATGTCCGCCCTGGGCCCGCACTATCAGTCGGCTGTGTACTGCTGTGTATGTCCGCCCTGGGCACGCACTATCAGTCGGCTGTGTACTGCTGTGTATGTCCGCCCTAGGCACGCACTATCAGTCGGTTGTGTACTGCTGTGTATGTCCGCCCTAGGCACGCACTATCAGACGGCTGAGTACTGCTGTGTATGTCCGCCCGAGGCACGCACTATCAGTCGGCTGTGTACTGCTGTGTATGTCCGCCCTAGGCACGCACAATCAGACGGCTGTGTACTGGTGTGTATGTCCGCCCGAGGCACGCACTATCAGTCGGCTGTGTACTGCTGTGTATGTCCGCCCTAGGCACGCACTATCAGTCGGCTGTGTACTGGTGTGTATGTCCGCCCTAGGCACGCGCTATCAGTCGGCTGTGTACTGCTGTGTATGTCCGCCCTAGGCACGCACTATCAGACGGCTGTGTACTGCTGTGTATGTCCGCCCGAGGCACGCACTATCAGTCGGCTGTGTACTGCTGTGTATGTCCGCCCTAGGCACGCACTATCAGACGGCTGTGTACTGGTGTGTATGTCCGCCCGAGGCACGCACTATCAGTCGGCTGTGTACTGCTGTGCATGTCCGCCCTAGGCACGCACTATCAGTCGGCTGTGTACTGCTGTGTATGTCCGCCCTAGGCACGCACTATCAGTCGGCTGTGTACTGCTGTGTATGTCCGCCCTAGGCACGCACTATCAGTCGGCTGTGTACTGGTGTGTATGTCCGCCCTAGGCACGCACTATCAGTCGGCTGTGTACTGCTGTGTATGTCCGCCCTAGGCACGCACTATCAGTCGGCTGTGTACTGCTGTGTATGTCCGCCCTAGGCACGCACTATCAGTCGGCTGTGTACTGCTGTGTATGTCCGCCCTAGGCACGCACTATCAGTCGGCTGTGTACTGCTGTGTATGTCCGCCCTGGGCACGCACTATCAGTCGGCTGTGTACTGCTGTGTATGTCCGCCCTAGGCACGCACTATCAGTCGGTTGTGTACTGCTGTGTATGTCCGCCCTAGGCACGCACTATCAGACGGCTGAGTACTGCTGTGTATGTCCGCCCGAGGCACGCACTATCAGTCGGCTGTGTACTGCTGTGTATGTCCGCCCTAGGCACGCACAATCAGACGGCTGTGTACTGGTGTGTATGTCCGCCCGAGGCACGCACTATCAGTCGGCTGTGTACTGGTGTGTATGTCCGCCCTAGGCACGCGCTATCAGTCGGCTGTGTACTGCTGTGTATGTCCGCCCTAGGCACGCACTATCAGACGGCTGTGTACTGCTGTGTATGTCCGCCCGAGGCACGCACTATCAGTCGGCTGTGTACTGCTGTGTATGTCCGCCCTAGGCACGCACTATCAGACGGCTGTGTACTGGTGTGTATGTCCGCCCGAGGCACGCACTATCAGTCGGCTGTGTACTGCTGTGCATGTCCGCCCTAGGCACGCACTATCAGTCGGCTGTGTACTGCTGTGTATGTCCGCCCTAGGCACGCACTATCAGTCGGCTGTGTACTGCTGTGTATGTCCGCCCTAGGCACGCACTATCAGTCGGCTGTGTACTGGTGTGTATGTCCGCCCTAGGCACGCACTATCAGTCGGCTGTGTACTGCTGTGTATGTCCGCCCTAGGCACGCACTATCAGTCGGCTGTGTACTGCTGTGTATGTCCGCCCTAGGCACGCACTATCAGTCAGCTGTGTACTGCTGTGTATGTCCGCCCTGGGCCCGCACTATCAGTCGGTTGTGTACTGCTGTGTATGTCCGCCCTAGGCCCGCACTATCAGTCGGCTGTGTACTGCTGTGTATGTCCGCCCTAGGCACGCACTATCAGTCGGCTGTGTACTGCTGTGTATGTCCGCCCTAGGCACGCACTATCAGTCGGCTGTGTACTGCTGTGTATGTCCGCCCTAGGCACGCACTATCAGACGGCTGTGTACTGCTGTCTATGTCCGCCCTAGGCACGCACTATCAGACGGCTGTGTACTGCTGTGTATGTCCGCCCTAGGCACGCACTATCAATCGGCTGTGTACTGCTGTGTATGTCCGCCCTAGGCACGCACTATCAGTCGGCTGTGTACTGCTGTGTATGTCCGCCCTGGGCAAGCACTATCAGGCGGATGTGTACTGCTGTGTATGTTCGCCCTGGGCACGCACTATCAGACGGCTGTGTACTGCTGTGTATGTCCGCCCTAGGCACGCACTATCAGTCGGCTGTGTACTTCTGTGTATGTCCGCCCTGGGCAAGCACTATCAGGCGGATGTGTACTGCTGTGTATGTTCGCCCTGGGCACGCACTATCAGACGGCTGTGTACTGCTGTGTATGTCCGCCCTAGGCACGCACTATCAGTCGGCTGTGTACTTCTGTGTATGTCCGCTCTGGGCCCGCACTATCAGACGGCTGTGTACTGCTGTGTATGTCCGCCCTAGGCACGCACTATCAGTCGGCTGTGTACTGCTGTGTATGTCCGCCCTAGGCACGCACTATCAGTCGGCTGTGTACTTCTGTGTATGTCCGCCCTGGGCACGCACTATCAGACAGCTGAGTACTGCTGTGTATGTCCGCCCTAGGCACGCACTATCAGTCGGCTGTGTACTGCTGTGTATGTCCGCCCTAGGCACGCACTATCAGTCGGCTGTGTACTGCTGTGTATGTCCGCCCTAGGCACGCACTATCAGTCGGCTGTGTACTGCTGTGTATGTCCGCCCTGGGCACGCACTATCAGTCGGCTGTGTACTGCTGAGTATATCCGCCCTAGGCACGCACTATCAGTCGGTTGTGTACTGCTGTGTATGTCCGCCCTAGGCACGCACTATCAGTCGGCTGTGTACTGCTGTGTATGTCCGCCCTAGGCACGCACTATCAGACGTATCGGGTGTGTAATGCTGTGTATGTCCGCCCTAGGCACGCACTATCAGTCGGCTGTGTACTGCTGTGTATATAAGCCCTAGGCACGCACTATCAGTCGGTTGTGTACTGCTGTGTATGTCCGCCCTGGGCCCGCACTATCAGTCGGCTGTGTACTGCTGTGTATGTCCGCCCAAGGCACGCACTATCAGACGGCTGTGTACTGCTGTGTATGTCCGCCCTAGGCACGCACTATCAGTCGGTTGTGTACTGCTGTGTATGTCCGCCCTGGGCCCGCACTATCAGTCGGCTGTGTACTGCTGTGTATGTCCGCCCAAGGCACGCACTATCAGACGGCTGTGTACTGCTGTATATGTCCGCCCTAGGCACGCACTATCAGTCGGCTGTGTACTGCTGTGTATGTCCGCCCTAGGCCCGCACTATCAGACGGCTGTGTACTGTTGTGTATGTCCGCCTTCGGCACGCACTATCAGTCGACTGTGTACTGCTGTCTATGTCCGCCCAAGGCACGCACTACCAGACGGCTGTGTACTGCTGTGTATGTCCGTCCTAGGCACGCACTATCAGACGGCTGTGTACTGCTGTGTATGTCCGCCCAAGGCACGCACTATCAGACGGCTGTGTACTGCTGTGTATGTCCGCCCAAGGCACGCACTACCAGACGGCTGTGTACTGCTGTGTATGTCCGTCCTAGGCACGCACTATCAGACGGCTGTGTACTGCTGTGTATGTCCGCCCTAGGCACGCACTATCAGACGGCTGTGTACTGCTGTGTATGTCCGCCCAAGGCACGCACTACCAGACGGCTGTGTACTGCTGGGTATGTCCGCCCTAGGCACGCACTATCAGACGGCTGTGTACTGCTGTGTATGTCCGCCCTAGGCACGCACTATCAGACGGCTGTGTACTGCTGTGTATGTCCGCCCAAGGCACGCACTACCAGACGGCTGTGTACTGCTGTGTATGTCCGCCCAAGGCACGCACTACCAGACGGCTGTGTACTGCTGGGTATGTCCGCCCTAGGCACGCACTATCAGACGGCTGTGTACTGCTGTGTATGTCCGCCCTAGGCACGCACTATCAATCGGCTGTGTACTGCTGTCTATGTCCGCCCAAGGCACGCACTACCAGACGGCTGTGTACTGCTGTGTATGTCCGCCCAAGGCACGCACTATCAATCGGCTGTGTACTGCTGTCTATGTCCGCCCAAGGCACGCACTACCAGACGGCTGTGTACTGCTGGGTATGTCCGCCCTAGGCACGCACTATCAGACGGCTGTGTACTGCTGTGTATGTCCGCCCTAGGCACGCACTATCAATCGGCTGTGTACTGCTGTCTATGTCCGCCCAAGGCACGCACTACCAGACGGCTGTGTACTGCTGTGTATGTCCGCCCAAGGCACGCACTACCAGACGGCTGTGTACTGCTGCGTATGTCCGCCCTAGGCACGCACTATCAGACGGCTGTGTACTGCTGTGTATGTCCGCCCTAGGAACGCACTATCAGTCGGCTGTGTACTGCTGTGTATGTCCGCCCAAGGCACGCACTATCAATCGGCTGTGTACTGCTGTCTATGTCCGCCCAAGGCACGCACTATCAGACGGCTGTGTACTGCTGTGTATGTCCGCCCAAGGCACGCACTACCAGACGGCTGTGTACTGCTGTGTATGTCCGCCCTAGGCACGCACTATCAGTCGGCTGTGTACTGCTATGTATGTCCGCCCAAGGCACGCACAATCAGTCGGCTGTGTACTGCTGTGTATGTCCGCCCTAGGCACGCACTATCAGACCGCTGTGTACTGGTGTGTATGTTCGCCCTAGGCTCGCACTATCAGTCGGCTGTGTACTGCTGTGAATGTCCGCCCTAGGCACGCACTATCAGTCGGCTGTGTACTGCTGTGTATGTCCGCCCTAGGCACGCACTATCAGTCGGCTGTGTACTGCTGTGTATGTCCGCCCTAGGCACGCACTATCAGTCGGCTGTGTACCGCTGTGTATGTCCGCCCCAGGCACGCACTATCAGTCGGCTGTGTACTGCTGTGTATGTCCGCCCTGGGCCCGCACTATCAGTCGGCTGTGTACTGCTGTGTATGTCCGCCCTAGGCCCGCACTATCAGTCGGCTGTGTACTGCTGTGTATGTCCGCCCTAGGCACGCACTATCAGTCGGCTGTGTACTGCTGTGTATGTCCGCCCAAGGCACGCACTATCAGTCGTACCGGATGTGTACTGCTGTGTATGTCCGCCCTAGGCACGCACTATCAGTCGGCTGTGTACTGCTGCGTATGTCCGCCCTTGGCACGCACTATCAGACGGCTGTGTACTGGTGTGTATGTCCGCCCTAGACCCGCACTATCAGTCGGTTGTGTACTGCTGTGTATGTCCGCCCTAGGCACGCCCTATCAGTCGGCTGTGTACTGCTGTGTATGTCCGCCCTAGGCACGCACTATCAGTCGGCTGTGTACTGCTGTGTATGTCTGCCCTAGGCACGCACTATCAGACGGCTGTGTACTGCTGTGTATGTCCGCCCTAGGCACGCACTATCAGACGGCTGTGTACTGCTGTGTATGTCCGCCCTAGGCACGCACTATCAGACGGCTGTGTACTGCTGTCTATGTCCGCCCTAGGCACGCACTATCAGACGGCTGTGTACTGCTGTGTATGTCCGCCCTAGGCACGCACTATCAGTCGGCTGTGTACTGCTGTGTATTTCCGCCTTAGGCACGCACTATCAGTCGGCTGTGTACTGCTGTGTATGTCCGCCCTGGGCACGCACTATCAGACGGATGTGTACTGCTGTGTATGTTCGCCCAAGGCACGCACTATCAGACGGCTGTGTACTGCTGTGTATGTCCGCCCGAGGCACGCACTATCAGACGGTTGTGTACTGCTGTGTATGTCCGCCCTAGGCACGCACTATCAGTCGGCTGTGTACTTCGGTGTATGTCCGCCCTGGGCACGCACTATCAGACGGCTGTGTACTGCTGTGTATGTCCGCCCTAGGCACGCTCTATCAGTCGGCTGTGTACTGCTGTGTATGTCCGCCCTAGGCACGCACTATCAGTCGGCTGTGTACTGCTGTGTATGTCCGCCCTAGGCACGCACTATCAGACGGCTGTGTACTGCTGTCTATGTCCGCCCTAGGCACGCACTATCAGACGGCTGTGTACTGCTGTGTATGTCCGCCCTAGGCACGCACTATCAATCGGCTGTGTACTGCTGTGTATGTCCGCCCTAGGCACGCACTATCAGTCGGATGTGTACTGCTGTGTATGTCCGCCCTGGGCAAGCACTATCAGGCGGATGTGTACTGCTGTGTATGTTCGCCCTGGGCACGCACTATCAGACGGCTGTGTACTGCTGTGTATGTCCGCCCTAGGCACGCACTATCAGTCGGCTGTGTACTTCTGTGTATGTCCGCCCTGGGCAAGCACTATCAGGCGGATGTGTACTGCTGTGTATGTTCGCCCTCGGCACGCACTATCAGACGGCTGTGTACTGCTGTGTATGTCCGCCCTAGGCACGCACTATCAGTCGGCTGTGTACTTCTGTGTATGTCCGCTCTGGGCCCGCACTATCAGACGGCTGTGTACTGCTGTGTATGTCCGCCCTAGGCACGCACTATCAGTCGGCTGTGTACTGCTGTGTATGTCCGCCCTAGGCACGCACTATCAGTCGGCTGTGTACTTCTGTGTATGTCCGCCCTGGGCACGCACTATCAGACAGCTGAGTACTGCTGTGTATGTCTGCCCTAGGCACGCACTATCAGTCGGCTGTGTACTGCTGTGTATGTCCGCCCTAGGCACGCACTATCAGTCGGCTGTGTACTGCTGTGTATGTCCGCCCTAGGCACGCACTATCAGTCGGCTGTGTACTGCTGTGTATGTCCGCCCTGGGCACGCACTATCAGTCGGCTGTGTACTGCTGAGTATATCCGTTCTAGGCACGCACTATCAGTCGGTTGTGTACTGCTGTGTATGTCCGCCCTAGGCACGCACTATCAGTCGGCTGTGTACTGCTGTGTATGTCCGCCCTAGGCACGCACTATCAGACGTATCGGGTGTGTAATGCTGTGTATGTCCGCCCTAGGCACGCACTATCAGTCGGCTGTGTACTGCTGTGTATATAAGCCCTAGGCACGCACTATCAGTCGGTTGTGTACTGCTGTGTATGTCCGCCCTGGGCCCGCACTATCAGTCGGCTGTGTACTGCTGTGTATGTCCGCCCAAGGCACGCACTATCAGACGGCTGTGTACTGCTGTGTATGTCCGCCCTAGGCACGCACTATCAGTCGGTTGTGTACTGCTGTGTATGTCCGCCCTGGGCCCGCACTATCAGTCGGCTGTGTACTGCTGTGTATGTCCGCCCAAGGCACGCACTATCAGACGGCTGTGTACTGCTGTATATGTCCGCCCTAGGCACGCACTATCAGTCGGCTGTGTACTGCTGTGTATGTCCGCCCTAGGCCCGCACTATCAGACGGCTGTGTACTGTTGTGTATGTCCGCCTTCGGCACGCACTATCAGTCGACTGTGTACTGCTGTCTATGTCCGCCCAAGGCACGCACTACCAGACGGCTGTGTACTGCTGTGTATGTCCGTCCTAGGCACGCACTATCAGACGGCTGTGTACTGCTGTGTATGTCCGCCCAAGGCACGCACTATCAGACGGCTGTGTACTGCTGTGTATGTCCGCCCAAGGCACGCACTACCAGACGGCTGTGTACTGCTGTGTATGTCCGCCCTAGGCACGCACTATCAGACGGCTGTGTACTGCTGTGTATGTCCGCCCAAGGCACGCACTACCAGACGGCTGTGTACTGCTGTGTATGTCCGCCCAAGGCACGCACTACCAGACGGCTGTGTACTGCTGGGTATGTCCGCCCTAGGCACGCACTATCAGACGGCTGTGTACTGCTGTGTATGTCCGCCCTAGGCACGCACTATCAATCGGCTGTGTACTGCTGTCTATGTCCGCCCAAGGCACGCACTACCAGACGGCTGTGTACTGCTGCGTATGTCCGCCCAAGGCACGCACTATCAGTCGACTGTGTACTGCTGTCTATGTCCGCCCAAGGCACGCACTACCAGACGGCTGTGTACTGCTGTGTATGTCCGCCCTAGGCACGCACTATCAGACGGCTGTGTACTGCTGTGTATGTCCGCCCAAGGCACGCACTATCAGACGGCTGTGTACTGCTGTGTATGTCCGCCCAAGGCACGCACTACCAGACGGCTGTGTACTGCTGTGTATGTCCGCCCTAGGCACGCACTATCAGTCGGCTGTGTACTGCTATGTATGTCCGCCCAAGGCACGCACTATCAATCGGCTGTGTACTGCTGTCTATGTCCGCCCAAGGCACGCACTACCAGACGGCTGTGTACTGCTGCGTATGTCCGCCCAAGGCACGCACTATCAGTCGACTGTGTACTGCTGTCTATGTCCGCCCAAGGCACGCACTACCAGACGGCTGTGTACTGCTGTGTATGTCCGCCCTAGGCACGCACTATCAGACGGCTGTGTACTGCTGTGTATGTCCGCCCAAGGCACGCACTATCAGACGGCTGTGTACTGCTGTGTATGTCCGCCCAAGGCACGCACTACCAGACGGCTGTGTACTGCTGTGTATGTCCGCCCTAGGCACGCACTATCAGTCGGCTGTGTACTGCTATGTATGTCCGCCCAAGGCACGCACTATCAATCGGCTGTGTACTGCTGTCTATGTCCGCCCAAGGCACGCACTACCAGACGGCTGTGTACTGCTGCGTATGTCCGCCCTAGGCACGCACTATCAGTCGGCTGTGTACTGCTGTGTATGTCCGCCCTAGGCACGCACTATCAATCGGCTGTGTACTGCTGTCTATGTCCGCCCAAGGCACGCACTACCAGACGGCTGTGTACTGCTGCGTATGTCCGCCCTAGGCACGCACTATCAGTCGGCTGTGTACTGCTGTGTATGTCCGCCCAAGGCACGCACTATCAATCGGCTGTGTACTGCTGTGTATGTCCGCCCAAGGCACGCACTACCAGACGGCTGTGTACTGCTGTGTATGTCCGCCCTAGGCACGCACTATCAGTCGGCTGTGTACTGCTGTGTATGTCCGCCCTAGGCACGCACTATCAATCGGCTGTGTACTGCTGTCTATGTCCGCCCAAGGCACGCACTACCAGACGGCTGTGTACTGCTGTGTATGTCCGCCCTAGGCACGCACTATCAGACGGCTGTGTACTGCTGTGTATGTCCGCCCTAGGCACGCACTATCAGTCGGCTGTGTACTGCTGTGTATGTCCGCCCTAGGCACGCACTATCAGACGGCTGTGTACTGCTGCGTATGTCCGCCCAAGGCACGCACTACCAGACGGCTGTGTACTGCTGTGTATGTCCGCCCTAGGCACGCACTATCAGACGGCTGTGTACTGCTGTGTATGTCCGCCCTAGGCACGCACTATCAGTCGGCTGTGTACTGCTGTGTATGTCCGCCCTAGGCACGCACTATCAGACGGCTGTGTACTGCTGTGTATGTCCGCCCTAGGCACGCACTATCAGTCGGCTGTGTACTGCTGTGTATGTCCGCCCTAGGCACGCACTATCAATCGGCTGTGTACTGCTGTCTATGTCCGCCCAAGGCACGCACTACCAGACGGCTGTGTACTGCTGCGTATGTCCGCCCTAGGCACGCACTACCAGACGGCTGTGTACTGCTGCGTATGTCCGCCCAAGGCACGCACTACCAGACGGCTGTGTACTGCTGTGTATGTCCGCCCTAGGCACGCACTATCAGTCGGCTGTGTACTGCTGTGTATGTCCGCCCAAGGCACGCACTACCAGACGGCTGTGTACTGCTTTGTATGTCCGCCCTAGGCACGCACTATCAGTCGGCTGTGTACTGCTTTGTATGTCCGCCCTAGGCACGCACTATCAGACGGCTGTGTACTGCTGTGTATGTCCGCCCAAGGCACGCACTACCAGACGGCTGTGTACTGCTGTCTATGTCCGCCCAAGGCACGCACTACCAGACGGCTGTGTACTGCTGTGTATGTCCGCCCTAGGCACGCACTATCAGTCGGCTGTGTACTGCTGTGTATTTCCGCCTTAGGCACGCACTATCAGTCGGCTGTGGACTGCTGTGTATGTCCGTCCTAGGCACGCACTATCAGACGGCTGTGTACTGCTGTGTATGTCCGCCCTAGGCACGCACTACCAGACGGCTGTGTACTGCTGCGTATGTCCGCCCAAGGCACGCACTACCAGACGGCTGTGTACTGCTGTGTATGTCCGCCCAAGGCACGCACTACCAGACGGCTGTGTACTGCTGTGTATGTCCGCCCTAGGCACGCACTACCAGACGGCTGTGGACTGCTGTGTATGTCCGCCCAAGGCACGCACTATCAGTCGGCTGTGTACTGCTGCGTATGTCCGCCCAAGGCACGCACTACCAGACGGCTGTGTACTGCTGTGTATGTCCGCCCTAGGCACGCACTATCAGTCGGCTGTGTACTGCTGTGTATGTCCGCCCTAGGCACGCACTACCAGACGGCTGTGTACTGCTGTGTATGTCCGCCCTAGGCACGCACTACCAGACGGCTGTGTACTGCTGTGTATGTCCGCCCAAGGCACGCACTACCAGACGGCTGTGTACTGCTGTCTATGTCCGCCCAAGGCACGCACTACCAGACGGCTGTGTACTGCTGTGTATGTCCGCCCTAGGCACGCACTATCAGACGGCTGTGTACTGCTGTCTATGTCCGCCCTAGGCACGCACTACCAGACGGCTGTGTACTGCTGTGTATGTCCGCCCTAGGCACGCACTACCAGACGGCTGTGTACTGCTGCGTATGTCCGCCCAAGGCACGCACTACCAGACGGCTGTGTACTGCTGTGTATGTCCGCCCTAGGCACGCACTACCAGACGGCTGTGTACTGCTGTGTATGTCCGCCCTAGGCACGCACTACCAGACGGCTGTGTACCGCTGTGTATGTCCGCCCTAGGCACGCACTATCAGTCGGCTGTGTACTGCTGTGTATGTCCGCCCTAGGCCCGCACTACCAGACGGCTGTGTACCGCTGTGTATGTCCGCCCTAGGCACGCACTATCAGTCGGCTGTGTACTGCTGTGTATGTCCGCCCTAGGCACGCACTACCAGACGGCTGTGTACTGCTGCGTATGTCCGCCCAAGGCACGCACTATCAGACGGCTGTGTACCGCTGTGTATGTCCGCCCTAGGCACGCACTATCAGTCGGCTGTGTACTGCTGTGTATGTCCGCCCTAGGCCCGCACTACCAGACGGCTGTGTACCGCTGTGTATGTCCGCCCTAGGCACGCACTATCAGTCGGCTGTGTACTGCTGTGTATGTCCGCCCAAGGCACGCACTATCAGTCGGCTGTGTACTGCTGTGTATGTCCGCCCAAGGCACGCACTACCAGACGGCTGTGTACCGCTGTGTATGTCCGCCCTAGGCACGCACTATCAGTCGGCTGTGTACTGCTGTGTATGTCCGCCCTAGGCACGCACTACCAGACGGCTGTGTACTGCTGTGTATGTCCGCCCTAGGCACGCACTACCAGACGGCTGTGTACTGCTGTGTATGTCCGCCCTAGGCACGCACTATCAGTCGACTGTGTACTGCTGTCTATGTCCGCCCAAGGCACGCACAATCAGTCGGCTGTGTACTGCTGTGTATGTCCGCCCTAGGCACGCACTATCAGACCGCTGTGTACTGGTGTGTATGTTCGCCCTAGGCTCGCACTATCAGTCGGCTGTGTACTGCTGTGTATGTCCGCCCTAGGCACGCACTATCAGTCGGCTGTGTACTGCTGTGTATGTCCGCCCTAGGCACGCACTACCAGACGGCTGTGTACTGCTGCGTATGTCCGCCCAAGGCACGCACTACCAGACGGCTGTGTACTGCTGTGTATGTCCGCCCTAGGCACGCACTATCAGTCGACTGTGTACTGCTGTCTATGTCCGCCCAAGGCACGCACAATCAGTCGGCTGTGTACTGCTGTGTATGTCCGCCCTAGGCACGCACTATCAGACCGCTGTGTACTGGTGTGTATGTTCGCCCTAGGCTCGCACTATCAGTCGGCTGTGTACTGCTGTGTATGTCCGCCCTAGGCACGCACTATCAGTCGGCTGTGTACTGCTGTGTATGTCCGCCCTAGGCACGCACTATCAGTCGGCTGTGTACTGCTGTGTATGTCCGCCCTAGGCACGCACTATCAGTCGGCTGTGTACCGCTGTGTATGTCCGCCCTAGGCACGCACTATCAGTCGGCTGTGTACTGCTGTGTATGTCCGCCTTGGGCCCGCACTATCAGTCGGCTGTGTACTGCTGTGTATGTCCGCCCTAGGCCCGCACTATCAGTCGGCTGTGTACTGCTGTGTATGTCCGCCCTAGGCACGCACTATCAGTCGGCTGTGTACTGCTGTGTATGTCCGCCCTAGGCACGCACTGTCAGACCGCTGTGTACTGCTGTGTATGTCCGCCCAAGGCACGCACTATCAGTCGTACCGGATGTGTACTGCTGTGTATGTCCGCCCTAGGCACGCACTATCAGTCGGCTGTGTACTGCTGCGTATGTCCGCCCTTGGCACGCACTATCAGACGGCTGTGTACTGGTGTGTATGTCCGCCCTAGACCCGCACTATCAGTCGGTTGTGTACTGCTGTGTATGTCCGCCCTAGGCACGCCCTATCAGTCGGCTGTGTACTGCTGTGTATGTCCGCCCTAGGCACGCACTATCAGTCGGCTGTGTACTGCTGTGTATGTCCGCCCTAGGCACGCACTATCAGACGGCTGTGTACTGCTGTGTATGTCCGCCCTAGGCACGCACTATCAGACGGCTGTGTACTGCTGTGTATGTCCGCCCTAGGCACGCACTATCAGACGGCTGTGTACTGCTGTCTATGTCCGCCCTAGGCACGCACTATCAGACGGCTGTGTACTGCTGTGTATGTCCGCCCTAGGCACGCACTATCAGTCGGCTGTGTACTGCTGTGTATTTCCGCCTTAGGCACGCACTATCAGTCGGCTGTGTACTGCTGTGTATGTCCGCCCTGGGCACGCACTATCAGACGGATGTGTACTGCTGTGTATGTTCGCCCAAGGCACGCACTATCAGACGGCTGTGTACTGCTGTGTATGTCCGCCCGAGGCACGCACTATCAGACGGTTGTGTACTGCTGTGTATGTCCGCCCTAGGCACGCACTATCAGTCGGCTGTGTACTTCGGTGTATGTCCGCCCTGGGCACGCACTATCAGACGGCTGTGTACTGCTGTGTATGTCCGCCCTAGGCACGCTCTATCAGTCGGCTGTGTACTGCTGTGTATGTCCGCCCAAGGCACGCACTATCAGACGGCTGTGTACTGCTGTGTATGTCCGCCCTAGGCACGCACTATCAGACGGCTGTGTACTGCTGTCTATGTCCGCCCTAGGCACGCACTATCAGACGGCTGTGTACTGCTGTGTATGTCCGCCCTAGGCACGCACTATCAGTCGGCTGTGTACTGCTGTGTATGTCCGCCTTAGGCACGCACTATCAGTCGGCTGTGTACTTCTGTGTATGTCCGCCCTGGGCACGCACTATCAGACGGCTGTGTACTGCTGTGTATGTCCGCCCTAGGCACGCACTATCAGACGGCTGTATACTTCTGTGTATGTCCGCCCTGGGCACGCACTATCAGACGGCTGTGTACTGGTGTGTATGTCCGCCCTAGGCACGCACTATCAGACGGCTGTGTACTGCTGAGTATGTCCACCCTAGGGCCGCACTATCAGTCGGCTGTGTACTGCTGTGTATATCCGCCCTAGGCACGCAATATCAGTCGGTTGTGTACTGCTGTGTATGTCCGCCCTGGGCCCGCACTATCAGTCGGCTGTGTACTGCTGTGTATGTCCGCCCGAGGCACGCACTATCAGTCGGCTGTGTACTGGTGTGTATGTCCGCCCTAGGCACGCACTATCAGACGGCTGTGTACTGGTGTGTATGTCCGCCCGAGGCACGCACTATCAGTCGGCTGTGTACTGCTGTGTATGTCCGCCCTAGGCACGCACTATCAGTCGGCTGTGTACTGCTGTGTATGTCCGCCCTAGGCACGCACTATCAGTCGGCTGTGTACTGCTGTGTATGTCCGCCCTAGGCACGCACTATCAGTCGGCTGTGTACTGGTGTGTATGTCCGCCCTAGGCACGCACTATCAGTCGGCTGTGTACTGCTGTGTATGTCCGCCCTAGGCACGCACTATCAGTCGGCTGTGTACTGCTGTGTATGTCCGCCCTAGGCACGCACTATCAGTCAGCTGTGTACTGCTGTGTATGTCCGCCCTGGGCCCGCACTATCAGTCGGTTGTGTACTGCTGTGTATGTCCGCCCTAGGCCCGCACTATCAGTCGGCTGTGTACTGCTGTGTATGTCCGCCCTAGGCACGCACTATCAGTCGGCTGTGTACTGCTGTGTATGTCCGCCCTAGGCACGCACTATCAGTCGGCTGTGTACCGCTGTGTATGTCCGCCCTAGGCACGCACTATCAGTCGGCTGTGTACTGCTGTGTATGTCCGCCCTGGGCCCGCACTATCAGTCGGTTGTGTACTGCTGTGTATGTCCGCCCTAGGCCCGCACTATCAGTCGGCTGTGTACTGCTGTGTATGTCCGCCCTAGGCACGCACTATCAGTCGGCTGTGTACTGCTGTGTATGTCCGCCCTAGGCACGCACTGTCAGACCGCTGTGTACTGTTGTGTATGTCCGCCCAAGGCACGCACTATCAGTCGTACCGGATGTGTACTGCTGTGTATGTCCGCCCTAGGCACGCACTATCAGTCGGCTGTGTACTGCTGCGTATGTCCGCCCTAGGCACGCACTATCAGACGGCTGTGTACTGGTGTGTATGTCCGCCCTAGACCCGCACTATCAGTCGGCTGTGTACTGCTGTGTATGTCCGCCCTAGGCACGCCCTATCAGTCGGCTGTGTACTGCTGTGTATGTCCGCCCTAGGCACGCACTATCAGTCGGCTGTGTACTGCTGTGTATGTCCGCCCTAGGCACGCACTATCAGACGGCTGTGTACTGCTGTGTATGTCCGCCCTAGGCACGCACTATCAGACGGCTGTGTACTGCTGTGTATGTCCGCCCTAGGCACGCACTATCAGACGGCTGTGTACTGCTGTCTATGTCCGCCCTAGGCACGCACTATCAGACGGCTGTGTACTGCTGTGTATGTCCGCCCTAGGCACGCACTATCAGTCGGCTGTGTACTGCTGTGTATTTCCGCCCTAGGGCCGCACTATCAGTCGGCTGTGTACTGCTGTGTATGTCCGCCCTAGGCACGCACTATCAGACGGCTGTGTACTGCTGTCTATGTCCGCCCTAGGCACGCACTATCAGACGGCTGTGTACTGCTGTGTATGTCCGCCCTAGGCACGCACTATCAGTCGGCTGTGTACTGCTGTGTATGTCCGCCCTGGGCACGCACTATCAGACGGATGTGTACTGCTGTGTATGTTCGCCCTGGGCACGCACTATCAGACGGCTGTGTACTGCTGTGTATGTCCGCCCGAGGCACGCACTATCAGACGGTTGTGTACTGCTGTGTATGTCCGCCCTAGGCACGCACTATCAGTCGGCTGTGTACTTCGGTGTATGTCCGCCCTGGGCACGCACTATCAGACGGCTGTGTACTGCTGTGTATGTCCGCCCTAGGCACGCACTATCAGTCGGCTGTGTACTGCTGTGTATGTCCGCCCTAGGCACGCTCTATCAGTCGGCTGTGTACTGCTGTGTATGTCCGCCCAAGGCACGCACTATCAGACGGCTGTGTACTGCTGTGTATGTCCGCCCTAGGCACGCACTATCAGACGGCTGTGTACTGCTGTCTATGTCCGCCCTAGGCACGCACTATCAGACGGCTGTGTACTGCTGTGTATGTCCGCCCTAGGCACGCACTATCAGTCGGCTGTGTACTGCTGTGTATGTCCGCCTTAGGCACGCACTATCAGTCGGCTGTGTACTTCTGGGTATGTCCGCCCTGGGCACGCACTATCAGACGGCTGTGTACTGCTGTGTATGTCCGCCCTAGGCACGCACTATCAGACGGCTGTATACTTCTGTGTATGTCCGCCCTGGGCACGCACTATCAGACGGCTGTGTACTGGTGTGTATGTCCGCCCTAGGCACGCACTATCAGACGGCTGTGTACTGCTGAGTATGTCCGCCCTAGGGCCGCACTATCAGTCGGCTGTGTACTGCTGTGTATATCCGCCCTAGGCACGCAATATCAGTCGGTTGTGTACTGCTGTGTATGTCCGCCCTGGGCCCGCACTATCAGTCGGCTGTGTACTGCTGTGTATGTCCGTCCAAGGCACGCACTATCAGACGGCTGTGTACTGCTGTGTATGTCCGCCCTAGGCACGCACTATCAGTTGGTTGGTTACTGCTGTGTATGTCCGCCCTGGGCCCGCACTATCAGTCGGCTGTGTACTGCTGTGTATGTCCGCCCTAGGCACGCACTATCAGACGGCTGTGTACTGCTGTGTATGTCCGCCCTAGGCACGCACTATCAGTCGGCTGTGTACTGCTGTGTATGTCCGCCCTAGGCCCGCACTATCAGACGGCTGTGTACTGCTTTGTATATCCGCCCAAGGCACGCACTACCAGACGGCTGTGTACTGCTGTGTATGTCCGCCCTAGGCCCGCACTATCAGACGGCTGTGTACTGCTTTGTATGTCCGCCCAAGGCACGCACTATCAGTCGGCTGTGTACTGCTGTGTATGTCCGCCCTAGGCACGCACTATCAGTCGGCTGTGTACTGCTGTGTATGTCCGCCCTAGGCACGCACTATCAGTCGGCAGTGTACTGC
This sequence comes from Arenicola marina, assembly GCA_964019135.1. NCBI lineage: Eukaryota > Metazoa > Annelida > Polychaeta > Arenicolidae > Arenicola > Arenicola marina. Next base: position 33,331,386 of record OZ025256.1, read on the forward strand.
TGTGTATGTCCGCCCTAGGCACGCACTATCAGTCGGCTGTGTACTGCTGTGTATGTCCGCCCTGGGCACGCACTATCAGACGGCTGTGTACTGCTGTGTATGTCAGTCCTAGGCCCGCACTATCAGTCGGCTGTGTACTGCTGTGTATGTCCGCCCTAGGCACGCACTATCCGTCGGCTGTGTACTGCTGTGTATGTCCGCCCTAGGCCCGCACTATCAGTCGGTTGTGTACTGCTGTGTATGTCCGCCCTAGGTCCGTACTATCAGTCGGCTGTGTACTGCTGTGTATGTCCGCCCTAGGCACGCACTATCAGTCGGCTGTGTACTGCTGTGTATGTCCGCCCTGGGCCCGCACTATCAGTCGGTTGTGTACTGCTGTGTATGTCCGCCCTAGGCCCGCACTATCAGTCGGCTGTGTACTGCTGTGTATGTCCGCCCTAGGCACGCACTATCAGTCGGCTGTGTACTGCTGTGTATGTCCGCCCTAGGCAAGCACTATCAGACGGCTGTGTACTGCTGTGTATGTCCGCCCTAGGCACGCACTATCAGTCGTATCGGATGTGTACTGCTGTGTATGTCCGCCCTAGGCACGCACTATCAGTCGGCTGTGTACTGCTGTGTATGTCCGCCCTAGGCCCGCACTATCAGTCGGCTGTGTACTGCTGTGTATGTCCGCCCTAGGCACGCACTATCAGTCGGCTGTGTACTGCTGTGAATGTCCGCCCTAGGCACGCACTATCAGTCGGCTGTGTACTGCTGTGTATGTCCGCCCAAGGCACGCACTATCAGACGGTTGTGTACTGCTGTGTATGTCCGCCCTAGGCACGCCCTATCAGTCGGCTGTGTACTGCTGTGTATGTCCGCCCTAGGCACGCACTATCAGACGGCTGTGTACTGGTGTGTATGTCCGCCCTAGGCCCGCACTATCAGTCGGCTGTGTACTGCTGTGTATGTCCGCCCTAGGCACGCACTATCAGTCGGCTGTGTACTGCTGTGTATGTCCGCCCTAGGCACGCACTATCAGTCGGCTGTGTACTGCTATGTATGTCCGCCCTGGGCCCGCACTATCAGTCGGTTGTGTACTGCTGTGTATGTCCGCCCTAGGCCCGCACTATCAGTCGGCTGTGTACTGCTGTGTATGTCCGCCCTAGGCACGCACTATCAGTCGGCTGTGTACTGCTGTGTATGTCCGCCCTAGGCACGCACTATCAGTCGGCTGTGTACTGCTGTGTATGTCCGCCCTAGGCACGCACTATCAGTCGGCTGTGTACTGCTGTGTATGTCCGCACTAGGCACGCACTATCAGTCGGCAGTGTACTGGTGTGTATGTCCGCCCTTAGCACGCACTATCAGACAGCTGAGTACTGCTGTGTATGTCCGCCCTAGGCACGCACTATCAGTCGGCTGTGTACTGGTGTGTATGTCCGCCCTAGGCCCGCACTATCAGTCGGCTGTGTACTGCTGTGTATGTCCGCCCTAGGCACGCACTATCAGTCGGCTGTGTACTGCTGTGTATGTCCGCCCTAGGCACGCACTATCAGTCGGCTGTGTACTGCTGTGTATGTCCGCCCAAGGCACGCACTATCAGACGGCTGTGTACTGCTGTGTATGTCCGCCCTAGGCACGCACTATCAGTCGGCAGTGTACTGGTGTGTATGTCCGCCCTAGGCACGCACTATCAGTCGGCTGTGTACTGCTGTGTATGTCCGCCCTAGGCACGCACTATCGGTCGGCTGTGTACTGCTGTGTATGTCCGCCCTAGGCACGCACTATCAGTCGGCTGTGTACTGCTGTGTATGTCCGCCCTAGGCACGCACTATCAGTCGGCAGTGTACTGGTGTGTATGTCCGCCCTTAGCACGCACTATCAGACAGCTGAGTACTGCTGTGTATGTCCGCCCTAGGCACGCACTATCAGTCGGCTGTGTACTGCTGTGTATGTCCGCCCTAGGCACGCACTATCAGACGGCTGTGTACTGCTGTGTATGTCCGCCCTAGGCACGCACTATCAGACGGCTGTGTACTGCTGTGTATGTCCGCCCTAGGCACGCACTATCAGTCGGCTGTGTACTGCTGTGTATGTCCGCCCTAGGCACGCACTATCAGTCGGCTGTGTACTGCTGTGTATGTCCGCCCTAGGCACGCACTATCAGTCGGCTGTGTACTGCTGTGTATGTCCGCCCTAGGCACGCACTATCAGTCGGCTGTGTACTGCTGTGTATGTCCGCCCTAGGCACGCACTATCAGACGGCTGTGTACTGCTGTGTATGTCCGCCCTAGGCACGCACTATCAGACGGCTGTGTACTGCTGTGTATGTCCGCCCTAGGCACGCACTATCAGACGGCTGTGTACTGCTGTGTATGTCCGCCCTAGGCACGCACTATCAGTCGGCTGTGTACTGCTGTGTATGTCCGCCCTAGGCACGCACTATCAGTCGGCTGTGTACTGCTGTGTATGTCCGCCCTAGGCACGCACTATCAGTCGGCTGTGTACTGCTGTGTATGTCCGCCCTAGGCACGCACTATCAGTCGGTTGTGTACTGCTGTGTATGTCCGCCCTAGGCACGCACTATCAGTCGGCTGTGTACTGCTGTGTATGTCCGCCCTAGGCCCGCACTATCAGACGGCTGTGTACTGCTTTGTATATCCGCCCAAGGCACGCACTACCAGACGGCTGTGTACTGCTGTGTATGTCCGCCCTAGGCCCGCACTATCAGACGGCTGTGTACTGCTTTGTATGTCCGCCCAAGGCACGCACTATCAGTCGGCTGTGTACTGCTGTGTATGTCCGCCCTAGGCACGCACTATCAGTCGGCTGTGTACTGCTGTGTATGTCCGCCCTAGGCACGCACTATCAGTCGGCAGTGTACTGCTGTGTATGTCCGCCCTAGGCACGCACTATCAGTCGGCTGTGTACTGCTGTGTATGTCCGCCCTGGGCACGCACTATCAGACGGCTGTGTACTGCTGTGTATGTCAGTCCTAGGCCCGCACTATCAGTCGGCTGTGTACTGCTGTGTATGTCCGCCCTAGGCACGCACTATCCGTCGGCTGTGTACTGCTGTGTATGTCCGCCCTAGGCCCGCACTATCAGTCGGTTGTGTACTGCTGTGTATGTCCGCCCTAGGTCCGTACTATCAGTCGGCTGTGTACTGCTGTGTATGTCCGCCCTAGGCACGCACTATCAGTCGGCTGTGTACTGCTGTGTATGTCCGCCCTGGGCCCGCACTATCAGTCGGTTGTGTACTGCTGTGTATGTCCGCCCTAGGCCCGCACTATCAGTCGGCTGTGTACTGCTGTGTATGTCCGCCCTAGGCACGCACTATCAGTCGGCTGTGTACTGCTGTGTATGTCCGCCCTAGGCAAGCACTATCAGACGGCTGTGTACTGCTGTGTATGTCCGCCCTAGGCACGCACTATCAGTCGTATCGGATGTGTACTGCTGTGTATGTCCGCCCTAGGCACGCACTATCAGTCGGCTGTGTACTGCTGTGTATGTCCGCCCTAGGCCCGCACTATCAGTCGGCTGTGTACTGCTGTGTATGTCCGCCCTAGGCACGCACTATCAGTCGGCTGTGTACTGCTGTGTATGTCCGCCCTAGGCACGCACTATCAGTCGGCTGTGTACTGCTGTGTATGTCCGCCCAAGGCACGCACTATCAGACGGTTGTGTACTGCTGTGTATGTCCGCCCTAGGCACGCCCTATCAGTCGGCTGTGTACTGCTGTGTATGTCCGCCCTAGGCACGCACTATCAGACGGCTGTGTACTGGTGTGTATGTCCGCCCTAGGCCCGCACTATCAGTCGGCTGTGTACTGCTGTGTATGTCCGCCCTAGGCACGCACTATCAGTCGGCTGTGTACTGCTGTGTATGTCCGCCCTAGGCACGCACTATCAGTCGGCTGTGTACTGCTATGTATGTCCGCCCTGGGCCCGCACTATCAGTCGGTTGTGTACTGCTGTGTATGTCCGCCCTAGGCCCGCACTATCAGTCGGCTGTGTACTGCTGTGTATGTCCGCCCTAGGCACGCACTATCAGTCGGCTGTGTACTGCTGTGTATGTCCGCCCTAGGCACGCACTATCAGTCGGCTGTGTACTGCTGTGTATGTCCGCCCTAGGCACGCACTATCAGTCGGCTGTGTACTGCTGTGTATGTCCGCACTAGGCACGCACTATCAGTCGGCAGTGTACTGGTGTGTATGTCCGCCCTTAGCACGCACTATCAGACAGCTGAGTACTGCTGTGTATGTCCGCCCTAGGCACGCACTATCAGTCGGCTGTGTACTGGTGTGTATGTCCGCCCTAGGCCCGCACTATCAGTCGGCTGTGTACTGCTGTGTATGTCCGCCCTAGGCACGCACTATCAGTCGGCTGTGTACTGCTGTGTATGTCCGCCCTAGGCACGCACTATCAGTCGGCTGTGTACTGCTGTGTATGTCCGCCCAAGGCACGCACTATCAGACGGCTGTGTACTGCTGTGTATGTCCGCCCTAGGCACGCACTATCAGTCGGCAGTGTACTGGTGTGTATGTCCGCCCTAGGCACGCACTATCAGTCGGCTGTGTACTGCTGTGTATGTCCGCCCTAGGCACGCACTATCAGTCGGCTGTGTACTGCTGTGTATGTCCGCCCTAGGCACGCACTATCAGTCGGCTGTGTACTGCTGTGTATGTCCGCCCTAGGCACGCACTATCAGTCGGCAGTGTACTGGTGTGTATGTCCGCCCTTAGCACGCACTATCAGACAGCTGAGTACTGCTGTGTATGTCCGCCCTAGGCACGCACTATCAGTCGGCTGTGTACTGCTGTGTATGTCCGCCCTAGGCACGCACTATCAGACGGCTGTGTACTGCTGTGTATGTCCGCCCTAGGCACGCACTATCAGACGGCTGTGTACTGCTGTGTATGTCCGCCCTAGGCACGCACTATCAGTCGGCTGTGTACTGCTGTGTATGTCCGCCCTAGGCACGCACTATCAGTCGGCTGTGTACTGCTGTGTATGTCCGCCCTAGGCACGCACTATCAGTCGGCTGTGTACTGCTGTGTATGTCCGCCCTAGGCACGCACTATCAGTCGGCTGTGTACTGCTGTGTATGTCCGCCCTAGGCACGCACTATCAGACGGCTGTGTACTGCTGTGTATGTCCGCCCTAGGCACGCACTATCAGACGGCTGTGTACTGCTGTGTATGTCCGCCCTAGGCACGCACTATCAGACGGCTGTGTACTGCTGTGTATGTCCGCCCTAGGCACGCACTATCAGTCGGCTGTGTACTGCTGTGTATGTCCGCCCTAGGCACGCACTATCAGTCGGCTGTGTACTGCTGTGTATGTCCGCCCTAGGCACGCACTATCAGTCGGCTGTGTACTGCTGTGTATGTCCGCCCTAGGCACGCACTATCAGTCGGTTGTGTACTGCTGTGTATGTCCGCCCTAGGCACGCACTATCAGTCGGCTGTGTACTGGTGTGTATGTCCGCCCTAGGCACGCACTATCAGTCGGCTGTGTACTGCTGTGTATGTCCGCCCTAGGCACGCACTATCAGTCGGCAGTGTACTGCTGTGTATGTCCGCCCTAGGCACGCACTACCAGACGGCTGTGTACTGCTGTGTATGTCCGCCCTAGGCACGCACTATCAGTCGGTTGTGTACTGCTGTGTATGTCCGCCCTAGGCACGCACTATCAGACGGTTGTGTACTGCTGTGTATGTCCGCCCTAGGCACGCACTATCAGTCGGTTGTGTACTGCTGTGTATGTCCGCCCTAGGCACGCACTATCAGTCGGCTGTGTACTGCTGTGTATGTCCGCCCTAGGCACGCACTATCAGTCGGCTGTGTACTGCTGTGTATGTCCGCCCTAGGCACGCACTATCAGTCGGCTGTGTACTGCTGTGTATGTCCGCCCTAGGCACGCACTATCAGTCGGCAGTGTACTGCTGTGTATGTCCGCCCTAGGCACGCACTATCAGTCGGCTGTGTACTGCTGTGTATGTCCGCCCTAGGCACGCACTATCAGTCGGCTGTGTACTGCTGTGTATGTCCGCCCTAGGCACGCACTATCAGTCGGCTGTGTACTGCTGTGTATGTCCGCCCTAGGCACGCACTATCAGTCGGCTGTGTACTGCTGTGTATGTCCGCCCTAGGCACGCACTATCAGTCGGCTGTGTACTGCAGTGTATGTCCGCCCTAGGCACGCACTATCAGTCGGCTGTGTACTGCTGTGTATGTCCGCCCTAGGCACGCACTATCAGTCGGCTGTGTACTGCTGTGTATGTCCGCCCTAGGCACGCACTATCAGTCGGCTGTGTACTGCTGTGTATGTCCGCCCTAGGCCCGCACTATCAGTCGGCTGTGTACTGCTGTGTATGTCCGCCCTAGGCCCGCACTATCAGTCGGCTGTGTACTGCTGTGTATATCCGCCCTAGGCACGCACTATCAGTCGTATCGGATGTGTACTGCTGTGTATGTCCGCCCTGGGCACGCACTATCAGTCGGCTGTGTACTGCTGTGTATGTCCGCCCTAGGCACGCACTATCAGTCGGCTGTGTACTGCTGTGTATGTCCGCCCTAGGCACGCACTATCGGTCGGCTGTGTACTGCTGTGTATGTCCGCCCTAGGCACGCACTATCAGTCGGCTGTGTACTGCTGTGTATGTCCGCCCTAGGCACGCACTATCAGACGGCTGTGTACTGCTGTGTATGTCCGCCCTAGGCACGCACTAGCAGTCGGCTGTGTACTGCTGTGTATGTCCGCCCTAGGCACGCACTATCAGTCGTATCGGATGTGTACTGCTGTGTATGTCCGCCCTGGGCACGCACTATCAGTCGGCTGTGTACTGCTGTGTATGTCCGCCCTAGGCACGCACTATCAGTCGTATCGGATGTGTACTGCTGTGTATGTCCGCCCTAGGCACGCACTATCAGACGGCTGTGTACTGCTGTGTATGTCCGCCCTAGGCACGCACTATCAGACGGCTGTGTACTGCTGTGTATGTCCGCCCTAGGCACGCACTATCAGTCGGCTGTGTACTGCTGTGTATGTCCGCCCTAGGCACGCACTATCAGACGGCTGTGTACTGCTGTGTATGTCCGCCCTAGGCACGCACTAGCAGTCGGCTGTGTACTGCTGTGTATGTCCGCCCTAGGCACGCACTATCAGTCGTATCGGATGTGTACTGCTGTGTATGTCCGCCCTAGGCACGCACTATCAGACGGCTGTGTACTGCTGTGTATGTCCGCCCTAGGCACGCACTATCAGACGGCTGTGTACTGCTGTGTATGTCCGCCCTAGGCACGCACTATCAGTCGGCTGTGTACTGCTGTGTATGTCCGCCCTAGGCACGCACTATCAGACGGCTGTGTACTGCTGTGTATGTCCGCCCTAGGCACGCACTAGCAGTCGGCTGTATACTGCTGTGTATGTCCGCCCTAGGCACGCACTATCAGTCGTATCGGATGTGTACTGCTGTGTATGTCCGCCCTGGGCACGCACTATCAGTCGGCTGTGTACTGCTGTGTATGTCCGCCCTAGGCACGCACTATCAGTCGGCTGTGTACTGCTGTGTATGTCCGCCCTAGGCACGCACTATCAGTCGGCTGTGTACTGCTGTGTATGTCCGCCCTAGGCACGCACTATCAGTCGGCTGTGTACTGCTGTGTATGTCCGCCCTAGGCACGCACTATCAGACGGCTGTGTACTGCTGTGTATGTCCGCCCTAGGCACGCACTATCAGACGGCTGTGTACTGCTGTGTATGTCCGCCCTAGGCACGCACTATCAGTCGGCTGTGTACTGCTGTGTATGTCCGCCCTAGGCACGCACTATCAGTCGGCTGTGTACTGCTGTGTATGTCCGCCCTAGGCACGCTCTATCAGTCGGCTGTGTACTGCTGTGTATGTCCGCCCTAGGCACGCACTACCAGACGGCTGTGTACTGCTGTGTATGTCCGCCCTAGGCACGCACTATCAGACGGCTGTGTACTGGTGTGTATGTCCGCCCAAGGCACGCACTATCAGTCGGCTGTGTACTGCTGTGTATGTCCGCCCTAGGCACGCACTATCAGACGGCTGTGTACTGCTGTGTATGTCCGCCCTAGGCACGCACTATCAGACGGCTGTGTACTGGTGTGTATGTCCGCCCAAGGCACGCACTATCAGTCGGCTGTGTACTGCTGTGTATGTCCGCCCTAGGCACGCACTATCAGTCGGCTGTGTACTGCTGTGTATGTCCGCCCTAGGCACGCACTATCAGACGGCTGTGTACTGGTGTGTATGTCCGCCCAAGGCACGCACTATCAGTCGGCTGTGTACTGCTGTGTATGTCCGCCCTAGGCACGCACTATCAGACGGCTGTGTACTGCTGTGTATGTCCGCCCTAGGCACGCACTATCAGTCGGCTGTGTACTGCTGTGTATGTCCGCCCTAGGCACGCACTATCAGACGGCTGTGTACTGCTGTGTATGTCCGCCCTAGGCACGCACTAGCAGTCGGCAGTGTACTGCTGTGTATGTCCGCCCTAGGCACGCACTATCAGTCGGCTGTGTACTGCTGTGTATGTCCGCCCTAGGCACGCACTATCAGTCGGCTGTGTACTGCTGTGTATGTCCGTCCTAGGCACGCACTATCAGACGGCTGTGTACTGCTGTGTATGTCCGCCCTAGGCACGCACTACCAGACGGCTGTGTACTGCTGTGTATGTCCGCCCTAGGCACGCACTATCAGTCGGCTGTGTACTGCTATGTATGTCCGCCCAAGGCACGCACAATCAGTCGGTTGTGTACTGCTGTGTATGTCCGCCCTAGGCACGCACTATCAGACCGCTGTGTACTGGTGTGTATGTTCGCCCTTGGCTCGCACTATCAGTCGGCTGTGTACTGCTGTGTATGTCCGCCCTAGGCACGCAATATCAGTCGGCAGTGTACTGCTGTGTATGTCCGCCCTAGGCACGCACTATCAGTCGGCTGTGTACTGCTGTGTATGTCCGCCCCAGGCACGCACTATCAGTCGGCTGTGTACCGCTGCGTATGTCCGCCCTAGGCACGCACTATCAGTCGGCTGTTTACTGCTGTGTATGTCCGCCCTGGGCCCGCACTATCAGTCGGTTGTGTACTGCTGTGTATGTCCGCCCTAGGCCCGCACTATCAGTCGGCTGTGTACTGCTGTGTATGTCCGCCCTAGGCACGCACTATCAGTCGGCTGTGTACTGCTGTGTATGTCCGCCCTAGGCACGCACTATCAGACCGCTGTGTTCTGCTGTGTATATCCGCCCAAGGCACGCACTATCAGTCGGCTGTGTACTGCTGTGTATGTCCGCCTTAGGCACGCACTATCAGTCGGCTGTGTACTTCTGTGTATGTCCGCCCTAGGCACGCACTATCAGACCGCTGTGTACTGCTGTGTATGTCCGCCCAAGGCACGCACTATCAGTCGGCTGTGTACTGCTGTGTATGTCCGCCTTAGGCACGCACTATCAGTCGGCTGTGTACTTCTGTGTATGTCCGCCCTGGGCACGCACTATCAGACGGCTGTGTACTGCTGTGTATGTCCGCCCTAGGCACGCACTATCAGTCGGCTGTGTACTGCTGCGTATGTCCGCCCTAGGCACGCACTATCAGACGGCTGTGTACTGGTGTGTATGTCCGCCCTGGACCCGCACTATCAGTCGGCTGTGTACTGCTGTGTATGTCCGCCCTAGGCACGCCCTATCAGTCGGCTGTGTACTGCTGTGTATGTCCGCCCTAGGCACGCACTATCAGTCGGCTGTGTACTGCTGTGTATGTCCGCCCTAGGCACGCACTATCAGACGGCTGTGTACTGCTGTGTATGTCCGCCCTAGGCACGCACTATCAGACGGCTGTGTACTGCTGTGTATGTCCGCCCTAGGCACGCACTATCAGACGGCTGTGTACTGCTGTGTATGTCCGCCCTAGGCACGCACTATCAGACGGCTGTGTACTGTTGTGTATGTCCGCCCTAGGCACGCACTATCAGTCGGCTGTGTACTGCTGTGTATTTCCGCCTTAGGCACGCACTATCAGTCGGCTGTGGACTGCTGTGTATGTCCGCCCTGGGCACGCACTATCAGACGGATGTGTACTGCTGTGTATGTTCGCCCTGGGCACGCACTATCAGACGGCTGTATAATGCTGTGTATGTCCGCCCGAGGCACGCACTATCAGACGGTTGTGTACTGCTGCGTATGTCCGCCCTAGGCACGCACTATCAGTCGGCTGTGTACTTCGGTGTATGTCCGCCCTGGGCACGCACTATCAGACGGCTGTTTACTGCTGTGTATGTCCGCCCTAGGCACGCTCTATCAGTCGGCTGTGTACTGCTGTGTATGTCCGCCCAAGGCACGCACTATCAGACGGCTGTGTACTGCTGTGTATGTCCGCCCTAGGCACGCACTATCAGACGGCTGTGTACTGCTGTCTATGTCCGCCCTAGGCACGCACTATCAGACGGCTGTGTACTGCTGTGTATGTCCGCCCTAGGCACGCACTATCAGTCGGCTGTGTACTGCTGTGTATGTCCGCCTTAGACACGCACTATCAGTCGGCTGTGTACTTCTGTGTATGTCCGCCCTGGGCACGCACTATCAGACGGCTGTGTACTGCTGTGTATGTCCGCCCTAGGCACGCACTATCAGACGGCTGTATACTTCTGTGTATGTCCGCCCTGGGCACGCACTATCAGACGGCTGTGTACTGGTGTGTATGTCCGCCCTAGGCACGCACTATCAGACGGCTGTGTACTGCTGAGTATGTCCGCCCTAGGGCCGCACTATCAGTCGGCTGTGTACTGCTGTGTATGTCCGCCCTAGGCACGCAATATCAGTCGGTTGTGTACTGCTGTGTATGTCCGCCCTGGGCCCGCATTATCAGTCGGCTGTGTACTGCTGTGTATGTCCGCCCTAGGCCCGCACTATCAGACGGCTGTGTACTGCTTTGTATGTCCGCCCAAGGCTCGCACTACCAGACGGCTGTGTACTGCTGTGTATGTCCGCCCTAGGCACGCACTATCAGTCGGCTGTGTACTGGTGTGTATGTCCGCCCTAGGCTCGCACTCTCAGTCGGTTGTGTACTGCTATGTATGTCCGCCTTAGGCACGCACTATCAGTCGGCTGTGTACTGCTGTGTATGTCCGCCCTAGGCACGCACTATCAGTCGGCAGTGTACTGCTGTGTATGTCCGCCCTAGGCACGCACTATCAGTCGGCTGTGTACTGCTGTGTATGTCCGCCCTGGGCACGCACTATCAGACGGCTGTGTACTGCTGTGTATGTCAGTCCTAGGCCCGCACTATCAGTCGGCTGGGTACTGCTGTGTATGTCCGCCCTAGGCACGCACTATCAGTCGGCTGTGTACTGCTGTGTATGTCCGCCCTAGGCCCGCACTATCAGTCGGTTGTGTACTGCTGTGTATGTCCGCCCTAGGTCCGTACTATCAGTCGGCTGTGTACTGCTGTGTATGTCCGCCCTAGGCACGCACTATCAGTCGGCTGTGTACTGCTGTGTATGTCCGCCCTGGGCCCGCACAATCAGTCGGTTGTGTACTGCTGTGTATGTCCGCCCTAGGCCCGCACTATCAGTCGGCTGTGTACTGCTGTGTATGTCCGCCCTAGGCACGCACTATCAGACGGTTGTGTACTGCTGTGTATGTCCGCCCTAGGCACGCACTATCAGTCGGCTGTGTACTTCGGTGTATGTCCGCCCTGGGCACGCACTATCAGTCGGCTCTGTACTGCTGTGTATGTCCGCCCTAGGCACGCTCTATCAGTCGGCTGTGTACTGCTGTGTATGTCCGCCCAAGGCACGCACTATCAGACGGCTGTGTACTGCTGCGTATGTCCGCCCTAGGCACGCACTATCAGACGGCTGTGTACTGCTGTCTATGTCCGCCCTAGGCACGCACTATCAGACGGCTGTGTACTGCTGTGTATGTCCGCCCTAGGCACGCACTATCAGTCGGCTGTGTACTGCTGTGTATGTCCGCCTTAGGCACGCACTATCAGTCGGCTGTGTACTTCTGTGTATGTCCGCCCTGGGCACGCACTATCAGACGGCTGTGTACTGCTGTGTATGTCCGCCCTAGGCACGCACTATCAGACGGCTGTATACTTCTGTGTATGTCCGCCCTGGGCACGCACTATCAGACGGCTGTGTACTGGTGTGTATGTCCGCCCTAGGCACGCACTATCAGACGGCTGTGTGCTGCTGAGTATGTCCGCCCTAGGGCCGCACTATCAGTCGGCTGTGTACTACTGTGTATATCCGCCCTAGGCACGCAATATCAGTCGGTTGTGTACTGCTGTGTATGTCCGCCCTGGGCCCGCACTATCAGTCGGCTGTGTACTGCTGTGTATGTCCGCCCTAGGCCCGCACTATCAGACGGCTGTGTACTGCTTTGTATGTCCGCCCAAGGCACGCACTACCAGACGGCTGTGTACTGCTGTGTATGTCCGCCCTAGGCAGGCACTATCAGTCGGCTGTGTACTGGTGGGTATGTCCGCCCTAGGCTCGCACTCTCAGTCGGTTGTGTACTGCTATGTATGTCCGCCCTAGGCACGCACTATCAGTCGGCTGTGTACTGCTGTGTATGTCCGCCCTAGGCACGCACTATCAGTCGGCATTGTACTGCTGTGTATGTCCGCCCTAGGCACGCACTATCAGTCGGCTGTGTACTGCTGTGTATGTCCGCCCTGGGCACGCACTATCAGACGGCTGTGTACTGCTGTGTATGTCAGTCCTAGGCCCGCACTATCAGTCGGCTGTGTACTGCTGTGAATGTCCGCCCTAGGCACGCACTATCAGTCGGCTGTGTACTGCTGTGTATGTCCGCCCTAGGCCCGCACTATCAGTCGGTTGTGTACTGCTGTGTATGTCCGCCCTAGGTCCGTACTATCAGTCGGCTGTGTACTGCTGTGTATGTCCGCCCTAGGCACGCACTATCAGTCGGCTGTGTACTGCTATGTATGTCCGCCCTGGGCCCGCACTATCAGTCGGTTGTGTACTGCTGTGTATGTCCGCCCTAGGCCCGCACTATCAGTCGGCTGTGTACTGCTGTGTATGTCCGCCCTAGGCACGCACTATCAGTCGGCTGTGTACTGCTGTGTATGTCCGCCCTAGGCAAGCACTATCAGACGGCTGTGTACTGCTGTGTATGTCCGCCCTAGGCACGCACTATAAGTCGTATCGGATGTGTACTGCTGTGTATGTCCGCCCTAGGCACCCACTATCATTCGGCTGTGTACTGCTGTGTATGTCCGCCCTAGGCACGCACTATCAGACGGCTGTGTACTGCTGTCTATGTCCGCCCTAGGCACGCACTATCAGACGGCTGTGTACTGCTGTGTATGTCCGCCCAAGGCACGCACTATCAGTCGGCTGTGTACTGCTGTGTATGTCCGCCTTAGGCACGCACTATCAGTCGGCTGTGTACTTCTGTGTATGTCCGCCCTGGGCACGCACTATCAGACGGCTGTGTACTGCTGTGTATGTCCGCCCTAGGCACGCACTATCAGACGGCTGTATACTTCTGTGTATGTCCGCCCTGGGCACGCACTATCAGACGGCTGTGTACTGGTGTGTATGTCCGCCCTAGGCACGCACTATCAGACGGCTGTGTGCTGCTGAGTATGTCCGCCCTAGGGCCGCACTATCAGTCGGCTGCGTACTACTGTGTATATCCGCCCTAGGCACGCAATATCAGTCGGTTGTGTACTGCTGTGTATGTCCGCCCTGGGCCCGCACTATCAGTCGGCTGTGTACTGCTGTGTATGTCCGCCCTAGGCCCGCACTATCAGACGGCTGTGTACTGCTTTGTATGTCCGCCCAAGGCACGCACTACCAGACGGCTGTGTGCTGCTGTGTATGTCCGCCCTAGGCAGGCACTATCAGTCGGCTGTGTACTGGTGGGTATGTCCGCCCTAGGCTCGCACTCTCAGTCGGTTGTGTACTGCTATGTATGTCCGCCCTAGGCACGCACTATCAGTCGGCTGTGTACTGCTGTGTATGTCCGCCCTAGGCACGCACTATCAGTCGGCAGTGTACTGCTGTGTATGTCCGCCCTAGGCACGCACTATCAGTCGGCTGTGTACTGCTGTGTATGTCCGCCCTAGGCACGCACTATCAGACGGCTGTGTACTGCTGTGTATGTCAGTCCTAGGCCCGCACTATCAGTCGGCTGTGTACTGCTGTGAATGTCCGCCCTAGGCACGCACTATCAGACGGCTGTGTACTGCTGTGTATGTCAGTCCTAGGCCCGCACTATCAGTCGGCTGTGTACTGCTGTGAATGTCCGCCCTAGGCACGCACTATCAGTCGGCTGTGTACTGCTGTGTATGTCCGCCCTAGGCCCGCACTATCAGTCGGTTGTGTACTGCTGTGTATGTCCGCCCTAGGTCCGTACTATCAGTCGGCTGTGTACTGCTGTGTATGTCCGCCCTAGGCACGCACTATCAGACGGTTGTGTACTGCTGTGTATGTCCGCCCTAGGCACGCACTATCAGTCGGCTGTGTACTTCGGTGTATGTCCGCCCTGGGCACGCACTATCAGACGGCTGTTTACTGCTGTGTATGTCCGCCCTAGGCACGCTCTATCAGTCGGCTGTGTACTGCTGTGTATGTCCGCCCAAGGCACGCACTATCAGACGGCTGTGTACTGCTGCGTATGTCCGCCCTAGGCACGCACTATCAGACGGCTGTGTACTGCTGTCTATGTCCGCCTTAGGCGCGCACTATCAGACGGCTGTGTACTGCTGTGTATGTCCGCCCTAGGCACGCACTATCAGTCGGCTGTGTACTGCTGTGTATGTCCGCCTTAGGCACGCACTATCAGTCGGCTGTGTACTTCTGTGTATGTCCGCCCTGGGCACGCACTATCAGACGGCTGTGTACTGCTGTGTATGTCCGCCCTAGGCACGCACTATCAGACGGCTGTATACTTCTGTGTATGTCCGCCCTGGGCACGCACTATCAGACGGCTGTGTACTGGTGTGTATGTCCGCCCTAGGCACGCACTATCAGTCGGCTGTGTACTACTGTGTATATCCGCCCTAGGCACGCAATATCAGTCGGTTGTGTACTGCTGTGTATGTCCGCCCTGGGCCCGCACTATCAGTCGGCTGTGTACTGCTGTGTATGTCCGCCCTAGGCCCGCACTATCAGACGGCTGTGTACTGCTTTGTATGTCCGCCCAAGGCACGCACTACCAGACGGCTGTGTACTGCTGTGTATGTCCGCCCTAGGCACGCACTATCAGTCGGCTGTGTACTGGTGGGTATGTCCGCCCTAGGCTCGCACTCTCAGTCGGTTGTGTACTGCTATGTATGTCCGCCCTAGGCACGCACTATCAGTCGGCTGTGTACTGCTGTGTATGTCCGCCCTAGGCACGCACTATCAGTCGGCAGTGTACTGCTGTGTATGTCCGCCCTAGGCACGCACTATCAGTCGGCTGTGGACTGCTGTGTATGTCCGCCCTGGGCACGCACTATCAGACGGCTGTGTACTGCTGTGTATGTCAGTCCTAGGCCCGCACTATCAGTCGGCTGTGTACTGCTGTGAATGTCCGCCCTAGGCACGCACTATCAGTCGGCTGTGTACTGCTGTGTATGTCCGCCCTAGGCCCGCACTATCAGTCGGTTGTGTACTGCTGTGTATGTCCGCCCTAGGTCCGTACTATCAGTCGGCTGTGTACTGCTGTGTATGTCCGCCCTAGGCACGCACTATCAGTCGGCTGTGTACTGCTGTGTATGTCCGCCCTGGGCCCGCACTATCAGTCGGTTGTGTACTGCTGTGTATGTCCGCCCTAGGCCCGCACTATCAGTCGGCTGTGTACTGCTGTGTATGTCCGCCCTAGGCACGCACTATCAGTCGGCTGTGTACTGCTGTGTATGTCCGCCCTAGGCAAGCACTATCAGACGGCTGTGTACTGCTGTGTATGTCCGCCCTAGGCACGCACTATCAGTCGTATCGGATGTGTACTGCTGTGTATGTCCGCCATAGGCACGCACTATCATTCGGCTGTGTACTGCTGTGTATGTCCGCCCTAGGCACGCACTATCAGACGGCTGTGTACTGCTGTCTATGTCCGCCCTAGGCACGCACTATCAGACGGCTGTGTACTGCTGTGAATGTCCGCCCAAGGCACGCACTATCAGTCGGCTGTGTACTGCTGTGTATGTCCGCCTTAGGCACGCACTATCAGTCGGCTGTGTACTTCTGTGTATATCCGCCCTGGGCACGCACTATCAGACGGCTGTGTACTGCTGTGTATGTCCCCCCTAGGCACGCACTATCAGACGGCTGTATACTTCTGTGTATGTCCGCCCTGGGCACGCACTATCAGACGGCTGTGTACTGGTGTGTATGTCCGCCCTGGGCACGCACTATCAGACGGCTGTGTGCTGCTGAGTATGTCCGCCCTAGGGCCGCACTATCAGTCGGCTGTGTACTGCTGTGTATATCCGCCCTAGGCACGCAATATCAGTCGGTTGTGTACTGCTGTGTATGTCCGCCCTGGGCCCGCACTATCAGTCGGCTGTGTACTGCTGTGTATGTCCGCCCTAGGCCCGCACTATCAGACGGCTGTGTACTGCTTTGTATGTCCGCCCAAGGCACGCACTACCAGACGGCTGTGTGCTGCTGTGTATGTCCGCCCTAGGCAGGCACTATCAGTCGGCTGTGTACTGGTGGGTATGTCCGCCCTAGGCTCGCACTCTCAGTCGGTTGTGTACTGCTATGTATGTCCGCCCTAGGCACGCACTATCAGTCGGCTGTGTACTGCTGTGTATGTCCGCCTTAGGCACGCACTATCAGTCGGCAGTGTACTGCTGTGTATGTCCGCCCTAGGCACGCACTATCAGTCGGCTGTGTACTGCTGTGTATGTCCGCCCTGGGCACGCACTATCAGACGGCTGTGTACTGCTGTGTATGTCAGTCCTAGGCCCGCACTATCAGTCGGCTGTGTACTGCTGTGAATGTCCGCCCTAGGCACGCACTATCAGTCGGCTGTGTACTGCTGTGTATGTCCGCCCTAGGCCCGCACTATCAGTCGGTTGTGTACTGCTGTGTATGTCCGCCCTAGGTCCGTACTATCAGTCGGCTGTGTACTGCTGTGTATGTCCGCCCTAGGCACGCACTATCAGTCGGCTGTGTACTGCTGTGTATGTCCGCCCTGGGCCCGCACTATCAGTCGGTTGTGTACTGCTGTGTATGTCCGCCCTAGGCCCGCACTATCAGTCGGCTGTGTACTGCTGTGTATGTCCGCCCTAGGCACGCACTATCAGTCGGCTGTGTACTGCTGTGTATGTCCGCCCTAGGCAAGCACTATCAGACGGCTGTGTACTGCTGTGTATGTCCGCCCTAGGCACGCACTATCAGTCGTATCGGATGTGTACTGCTGTGTATGTCCGCCCTAGAACCGCACTATCAGTCGGCTGTGTACTGCTGTGTATGTCCGCCCTAGGCACGCACTATCAGTCGGCTGTGTACTGCTGTGTATGTCCGCCCTAGGCACGCACTATCAGTCGGCTGTGTACTGCTGTGTATGTCCGCCCAAGGCACGCACTATCACACGGTTGTGTACTGCTGTGTATGTCCGCCCTAGGCACGCCCTATCAGTCGGCTGTGTACTGCTGTGTATGTCCGCCCTAGGCACGCACTATCAGACGGCTGTGTACTGGTGTGTATGTCCGCCCTAGGCCCGCACTATCAGTCGGCTGTATACTGCTGTGTATGTCCGCCCTAGGCACGCACTATCAGTCGGCTGTGTACTGCTGTGTATGTCCGCCCTAGGCACGCACTATCAGTCGGCTGTGTACTGCTGTGTATGTCCCCCCAAGGCACGCACTATCAGACGGCTGTGTACTGCTGTGTATGTCCGCCCTAGGCACGCACTATCAGACGGCTGTGTACTGCTGTCTATGTCCGCCCTAGGCACGCACTATCAGACGGCTGTGTACTGCTGTGTATGTCCGCCCTAGGCACGCACTATCAGTCGGCTGTGTACTGCTGTGTATGTCCGCCCTAGGCACGCACTATCAGTCGGCTGTGTACTGCTGTGTATGTCCGCCCTAGGCACGCACTATCAGTCGGCTGTGTACTGCTGTGTATGTCCGCCCTAGGCACGCAATATCAGTCGGCTGTGTACTGGTGTGTATGTCCGCCCTGGGCACGCACTATCAGACAGCTGAGTACTGCTGTGTATGTCCGCCCTAGGCACGCACTATCAGTCGGCTGTGTACTGCTGTGTATGTCCGCCCTAGGCACGCACTATCAGTCGGCTGTGTACTGCTGTGTATGTCCGCCCTAGGCACGCACTATCAGGCGGCTGTGTACTGCTGTGTATGTCCACCCTAGGCACGCACTACCAGACGGCTGTGTACTGCTGTGTATGTCCGCCCTAGGCACGCACTATCAGTCGGCTGTGTACTGCTGTGTATGTCCGCCCTAGGCACGCACTATCAGTTGGTTGGTTACTGCTGTGTATGTCCGCCCTAGGCACGCACTATCAGTCGGCTGTGTACTGCTGTGTATGTCCGCCCTAGGCACGCACTATCAGTTGGTTGGTTACTGCTGTGTATGTCCGCCCTAGGCACGCACTATCAGTCGGCAGTGTACTGGTGTGTATGTCCGCCCTAGGCACGCACTATCAGTCGGCTGTGTACTGCTGTGTATGTCCGCCCTAGGCACGCACTATCAGTCGGCTGTGTACTGCTGTGTATGTCCGCCCTAGGCACGCACTATCAGTCGGCTGTGTACTGCTGTGTATGTCCGCCCTAGGCACGCACTATCAGTCGGCAGTGTACTGCTGTGTATGTCCGCCCTAGGCACGCACTATCAGTCGGCTGTGTACTGCTGTGTATGTCCGCCCTAGGCACGCACTATCAGTCGGCTGTGTACTGCTGTGTATGTCCGCCCTAGGCACGCACTATCAGTCGGCTGTGTACTGCTGTGTATGTCCGCCCTAGGCACGCACTATCAGTCGGCTGTGTACTGCTGTGTATGTCCCCCCAAGGCACGCACTATCAGACGGCTGTGTACTGCTGTGTATGTCCGCCCTAGGCACGCACTATCAGACGGCTGTGTACTGCTGTCTATGTCCGCCCTAGGCACGCACTATCAGACGGCTGTGTACTGCTGTGTATGTCCGCCCTAGGCACGCACTATCAGTCGGCTGTGTACTGCTGTGTATGTCCGCCCTAGGCACGCACTATCAGTCGGCTGTGTACTGCTGTGTATGTCCGCCCTAGGCACGCACTATCAGTCGGCTGTGTACTGCTGTGTATGTCCGCCCTAGGCACGCAATATCAGTCGGCTGTGTACTGGTGTGTATGTCCGCCCTGGGCACGCACTATCAGACAGCTGAGTACTGCTGTGTATGTCCGCCCTAGGCACGCACTATCAGTCGGCTGTGTACTGCTGTGTATGTCCGCCCTAGGCACGCACTATCAGTCGGCTGTGTACTGCTGTGTATGTCCGCCCTAGGCACGCACTATCAGGCGGCTGTGTACTGCTGTGTATGTCCGCCCTAGGCACGCACTACCAGACGGCTGTGTACTGCTGTGTATGTCCGCCCTAGGCACGCACTATCAGTCGGCTGTGTACTGCTGTGTATGTCCGCCCTAGGCACGCACTATCAGTTGGTTGGTTACTGCTGTGTATGTCCGCCCTAGGCACGCACTATCAGTCGGCTGTGTACTGCTGTGTATGTCCGCCCTAGGCACGCACTATCAGTTGGTTGGTTACTGCTGTGTATGTCCGCCCTAGGCACGCACTATCAGTCGGCAGTGTACTGGTGTGTATGTCCGCCCTAGGCACGCACTATCAGTCGGCTGTGTACTGCTGTGTATGTCCGCCCTAGGCACGCACTATCAGTCGGCTGTGTACTGCTGTGTATGTCCGCCCTAGGCACGCACTATCAGTCGGCTGTGTACTGCTGTGTATGTCCGCCCTAGGCACGCACTATCAGTCGGCAGTGTACTGCTGTGTATGTCCGCCCTAGGCACGCACTATCAGTCGGCTGTGTACTGCTGTGTATGTCCGCCCTAGGCACGCACTATCAGTCGGCTGTGTACTGCTGTGTATGTCCGCCCTAGGCACGCACTATCAGTCGGCTGTGTACTGCTGTGTATGTCCGCCCTAGGCACGCACTATCAGTCGGCTGTGTACTGGTGTATATGTCCGCCCTGGGCACGCACTATCAGACAGCTGAGTACTGCTGTGTATGTCCGCCCTAGGCACGCACTATCAGTCGGCTGTGTACTGCTGTGTATGTCCGCCCTAGGCACGCACTATCAGTTGGTTGGTTACTGCTGTGTATGTCCGCCCTAGGCACGCACTATCAGTCGGCAGTGTACTGGTGTGTATGTCCGCCCTAGGCACGCACTATCAGTCGGCTGTGTACTGCTGTGTATGTCCGCCCTAGGCACGCACTATCAGTCGGCTGTGTACTGCTGTGTATGTCCGCCCTAGGCACGCACTATCAGTCGGCTGTGTACTGCTGTGTATGTCCGCCCTAGGCACGCACTATCAGTCGGCAGTGTACTGCTGTGTATGTCCGCCCTAGGCACGCACTATCAGTCGGCTGTGTACTGGTGTGTATGTCCGCCCTAGGCACGCACTATCAGTCGGCAGTGTACTGGTGTGTATGTCCGCCCTAGGCACGCACTATCAGTCGGCAGTGTACTGCTGTGTATGTCCGCCCTAGGCACGCACTATCAGTCGGCTGTGGACTGCTGTGTATGTCCGCCCTAGGCACGCACTATCAGTCGGCTGTGTACTGCTGTGTATGTCCGCCCTAGGCACGCACTATCAGTCGGCTGTGTACTGCTGTGTATGTCCGCCCTAGGCACGCACTATCAGTCGGCTGTGTACTGCTGTGTATGTCCGCCCTAGGCACGCACTATCAGTTGGTTGGTTACTGCTGTGTATGTCCGCCCTAGGCACGCACTATCAGTCGGCAGTGTACTGGTGTGTATGTCCGCCCTAGGCACGCACTATCAGTCGGCTGTGTACTGCTGTGTATGTCCGCCCTAGGCACGCACTATCAGTCGGCTGTGTACTGCTGTGTATGTCCGCCCTAGGCACGCACTATCAGTCGGCTGTGTACTGCTGTGTATGTCCGCCCTAGGCACGCACTATCAGTCGGCTGTGTACTGCTGTGTATGTCCGCCCTAGGCACGCACTATCAGACGGCTGTGTACTGGTGTGTATGTCCGCCCTAGGCACGCACTATCAGTCGGCTGTGTACTGGTGTATATGTCCGCCCTGGGCACGCACTATCAGACAGCTGAGTACTGCTGTGTATGTCCGCCCTAGGCACGCACTATCAGTCGGCTGTGTACTGGTGTATATGTCCGCCCTGGGCACGCACTATCAGACAGCTGAGTACTGCTGTGTATGTCCGCCCTAGGCACGCACTATCAGTCGGCTGTGTACTGCTGTGTATGTCCGCCCTAGGCACGCACTATCAGTCGGCTGTGTACTGCTGTGTATGTCCGCCCTAGGCACGCACTATCAGTCGGTTGTGTACTGCTGTGTATGTCCGCCCTAGGCACGCACTATCAGTCGGCTGTGTACTGCTGTGTATGTCCGCCCTAGGCACGCACTATCAGACGTATCGGCTGTGTAATGCTCTGTATGTCCGCCCTAGGCACGCACTATCAGTCGGCTGTGTACTGCTGTGTATGTCCGCCCTAGGCACGCACTATCAGTCGTATCGGTCGTTTAGTAAAGGCAAATGCATCCTATTTTTACAATCCTATCATAGTCGCTTGCTAAACGCCAAAATCTGATTTTAGCAGACCATCCAAAGTATAATAAGGATCACTGCATTTAAAACATATTAGTGAGCCAAACTTTTCCGTTTTCCAAATAACATATGGTGTATACATGTAGAACTAAGACAACAGTTATTACCATAAAGGAAGTAATACATATTTGATAATTATAACCAGACATCTCCCCACCCCCTCCCCTCCACAATGACAGGATATAGTGCCATTATGAACACCGATTAGCTAGATAAGAGATTTGATTGTGTTTACCTCCGTAGCTGTTCAGAGTTCTTGTCAAGTGGTACAGACCCAGGGCACGTTGAACCCGGACCTAGCTGTTGTGGCGTGTGCGACTTGCGCAATGAAACCTTGTTTTGCCCTCTTGTCTGTGTCTCCGTCATACAGGTGGTCAAATAGCGGCACGCAATCCACATTTGTGCACCTGCACGCTAAGGCCATTTTTGGTTAACAGTAGAGGCTGTCTTAGCCTCAGTGACACATTTTCCCGGTCATGAGCCGCAAAGAGACCCCCGACCACCAACCCAGGTACATGCCAGGGAACCAGCCTTCCTGGCAGTCCAGTCAACAATTTGTGAATCATTCTGTGAACCAAGCAGCCTTTCGACCACAGAACGAGGCAAGGGACCAGCCAGCCTATCGACCACATGACAAGGCAAGGAACCAGACAGCCTTTCGACCACAGAACGAGGCAAGGGACCAACCTGCCTTGCGACAACAGAACGAGGCAAGGGACCAGCCAACCTTTCGACCACAGAACGAGGCAAGGGACCAGCCAACCTTTCGACTACATAACGAGGCAAGGGACCAGCCAACCTTTCGACCACAGAACGAGGCAAGGGACCAGCCAGCCTTTCGACAACAGAACGAGGCAAGAGACCAGCCAGCCTTTCGACAACAGAACGAGGCAAGGGACCAGCCAGCTTTTCGACCACATGACGAGGCAAGGGACCAGCCAGCCTTTCGACCACAGAACGAGGCAAGGGACCAGCCAGCCTTTCGACCACATAACGAGGCAAGGAACCAGCCAACCTTTCGACCACAGAACGAGGCAAGGGACCAGCCAACCTTTCGACCACAGAACGAGGCAAGGGACCAGCCAGCCTTTCGACAACAGAACGAGGCAATGGATAAGCCAGCTGAGAATCTTATGCTGCCGGAGTCGTTTTTCTGGTACGACAAGACCTTGACCCTGAGGGAGCTGGTTGACCAATTCGCCGACCACGTCCCCTTCCTCATCAAGTTCATGACTGGGTATTACGGGCGAGATGAGGACATCAATTATATCTCAGCGCATGAGGTAAGTGACATCATTTAAATATCCGAATTTGAATTAAATCTTAAAATAACTCGGCTCCACATGTATTATATGACTTTAATGGTAAATTGGGAAATTTACAGTATATACAGTTTTGTGTTATGTCTTTATGGAATTTTTCGCCTCACCTTTTTAACGAAATGGCAAGATATTCGCAGCATATTCCCAGGGATTGCGAGGGATGCAAACAGCTATTTTCTCCTGGCACTGTAGTATTTTGACTGTTCAGGGCTATCCTCTTCTACGTGCGCCGTATCATAAAAAGGCACCATTCAGATGGTAATCTCGATTATTATAAATAAGCCTCTATGGCAGCACAGCTCAATCAAATGGTTCGTTAAGGTAAGGAGAATGCCCATGTAACAGTACATATCTTTTCAAGAATAAAGTGTGGAGTTTACGAGAAGAATGTGATTTCTTATGTGATTACTGAAGGATATAAGGAAATGTCGATATGTATTTGCAGAAGAATGACACATGATCTCAATTTCAGTTTATAAGATTGAATTTCGTGACCTACGCTTGTTTTAAAGAGAAATGTGTATGTTTTTGCGAGAGCATTCCATCGGGCGTCAAGCTTCCATTTCATCATCCATTGTAGTTGTGACATGTTTCGGAGAAACTCACATATTGCTCATGATTGGCATTGACTGCGATTGTCGATTCCCTAACATTGAAGGAAGATTGTTCAACTGGAATATAGTTTGGTGTCGTTGAGTCAATCTCAATTTATCAGCTCGCAAAAACAATACATTCTTCAAAATTAATGCACAGTTTAGACAATAGGATGACGTCATAGCGGTACTTTAAATACTATTTAAAGAACGAGCTGGAGTGCATTCGCCAAAATAAAACACGAGACGCGACAGGGTCGAGGGCTTCATGCGGGGAATGAACGACAGCGAGCTCTTACTTACAAAATTGTAAAAACAAGGCATTAGTTCTGCTCATGATTTGCGTAGTTCATTTTCCATGTTTGGACACAGGAAATCGACCATTGCATCAATTGCACTGCACGACTGATAGTGAGCCATAGGGGAACAACGGTTTGGTCCAAAAATGACAACTGATCAACTAATGCACCAGTCAATGTGAAGCCCCAGGGGGGAGGGCGGGGGTGGGAAGGCGTGGGAGAAGTAGATATTTTGAAAGTCTTGCTTTCAAAATTCCCACGCAAGAGTCAAGTCATCTCGTCTAACTTCCCTGAAAACAACTCCCCTTGAAAAGCTATTTTAGGGTTTTAACGCCTTTGCTTAAAATAAATAATCCATATGTCATTTCTTTTGTAACATGATTTATTCTGCCTTATTTAACATATATGTGACGCCTTCAGAAAAAAAGGCATGACCAACTTCATACTTGTCTCCCGTTCAAAGGCGGCACGAGAAATATATGCAATCGATAACCGTCGAATTGCCATGACTTTTGAACTTCCTGATCTAATACACCCCACCCCCGGTGAAGCTTAACAATGACGTGTGCATTCCAATGTCTGACAACATCAGCCAGCTCGCCTCAGCTCAGCATGGCGCAACTGATCACACCGTGACACTTAGCGGAGTGAAGCGAGTCAAGATTAACAGTAACTGTTCATTATCAAGTTAATGCACTGTTTTGTCGTTCACTATTTAAGTATGCGCACTTAAATTAATAAAACACGGCTAGGTCTGTTTCCCAGTGCATTATTCTAGATAATGAACACTTAAGACAAAGGCGTGACGTCACAATTGGTTTTAATTGTAGGTATCTATTCAAATTTCTGTATGTTAACACATGTCACATATAATTCTGGTGCTCGTATATCTTATCTTTTCTGATGATATAATGAAAATATGTTTTCTCTGCCAGTTTCCATGCTAAAAATCTGAAATAAATGCGATATAGCTTCCCCCTGAAACGCAAACTGACCCCGGCATTCGCCTCTGAATGTCGTATATGATTGAGTTATTTGATATACGGGCCGGTGTATAAGACATTAACTAATCAGCTAATAATTAAATAGTAATCTGTGATAAACTGTGTGTGTTTACGGGGGTCGTGTCCACCTTTACAGACCGCCTGGCTCCACGACATCGTCGCACAAGAACGAGTGGCGTTCACGGACTCCAGAAATCGCCACTACAGCATTCCGACTCAGTCTGCTCAGAAAGTGCACCCATTCACAGCCAATGGACGAGGTAATGACGTCAGGGGGGATCTAGGAATTTGCCAAGAGGGGGGTGGGGCGGGGGGGGGGGGTTTCTCGGAGAAGCCGATTGTAACAGTGTATGTTCAGGTTCTCAAAGGGGGGGGGGGTGGGTGCTCGGAGAAGCCGAATTTAACAGTGTATATTCAGGTTCTAAGGGCGGGGGGGGCAACCCCCGTAACCCCCTCTCCCTAGATTCGCCCCTGGACGTCACATAGTGGTTAACATGACATCGCCCCTGAAGAACATGGCAACTAGCTGATGATACCCTCTTCCTCGGAAACTTTTGTTTAAAAAACAGTTTTGAAATGAATCTTATTTTATTTGCCATTTATTTTTCGATATGTTTAATATTTCGATCACGTTTCTTCATTTTCAACTTTTCGAATTTTTTTTCTTTGAAATCTCAATATTAATGCAATATATATGACAGGAATTAATATAAACTAAAACTATCAGGACCTTTGGTCAATTTTTGTTTACGTTTTTTTAATCCCAGAGTTTCCATATGGGGTTCGGGTGAGACGGTTCAAGCTCACATTGCAAAAAAAAAACTAGCCTAAAAACCAGCACCAAATGTTATTGTATTGTTCTGTTAAGTATATATAAAAGTACCCCTTGCGCAAAAATCAGAATGTTTAGCAGTCTTGTTTTTATAATCAAAAATAAGTGAAAATACATGAAACTGTCATAGGCCGCTATGTTAAAGTGTAATAGGGAGGTACCTCATTTTTTTGAAAAAGTAGCTTGAAAAGATCTTTTTTATTATTGCCTTGTAATAAGCATATAAAAATATGTATCTGGTGAAAATTTCACAATTTTTTACCCTTAGTTTTAAAAAGGAGCGTACCAGATCCACCTTAACTGACTCGTACTTGAGGTAGCGCATAGCAAGGAAATAATAATAATAAAAAAAATAGCGCTGTACAATTCTCGCGGGTTCTATTTTCGGTTCAGGTGCTTTACCACGAAAAAACACGTGCTCCTAGAACGAGTGGCCATAATGCTTGTACTTGCTACAGCTGCTTGACGCGCCCTCAGTACGCTCAGTGTAGCCAAGGATGGTGTATAATAGAATGCCCAACTGTGAACTTCCCCTATGGGCCAATTATGACAAAACAAACCAAAGCGCCACCTGTGAAATGCCGTGTTAGAACGTAAACAAAAGCACGTGGTTGAATGGCAGCGCCGTATCCTGCACGGTATCGTATCAACAGAAACGTTCAAGTCAATTTAACAATATCTTCAAGATGGTCATAAAATGTGGGCTTTGTAGAATGTTTCTCTTTGGAGATGTTACCCTCCGCGCCGGGGGTCTGGGGGGAGTCAGGGGGGGGGGGGCTAGATATCGTGTTGGTTCTGATTTTGTGCGACCGGATCTGATGATCCGTTGAGGGGCGGAGAAACCGGGATCGGTAAAATCTGGCAGGGCGGAAGTTGGGGTGGAGGCCTCTCCACCCCAACGTGCATCTGCATTCCCCAATGAGGGTTGGTGGCGGTAGGGGTGGTGAGGGGAGCAGCAAAAAGGGGGGGGGGGGGGGGGCTGTGGCTTTGCTATTGTTGCGGAGTTATGTACTAGTTAGTACCCGCGGCGGTCCCGCAATGTATTGTACTCTGGTGGCAAAAGAACCAAATTTTTGTACACTTGTAGAGCTTAAGTTACGGAGAAATTGCACTATGTGAGTATTTGAAAATGGCCGCCATTTTCAAGATGGCCGCCAAGATAACCAAAGAAAGTCTATAAAATACTAGTTCCAAGAACAACGCAAAATAAGAATTCCATGGAATAATATAAAATGGCTGCCATTTTTCAACATGGCCGCCAAAATCGAAAAAAATTAAGACAAATCCATCAATAGTTCCACAAGATTAATGTATGATTGTTCGTGCACTGTTGCAATTTGACCTGCAGAGTAATGCAAAGTAAGAATTCGTTGGAAGATTATATTCTTAAAAAATTTTTTTTTTTTTTTTTTTTAAATGAATCAAGTCATTGTAACAAAATCAGACAATTGCAAATAACTTGATGTTTTTAAGTTATAACAGGACAATATTTTAATATTGAGTATTGTAATAACTGTAGCAAAGTAAGAAGCAGACATGCGATTTGTTCTAGGCATTCACATTTAATTGATCACATGAACATTCAAACACAGAAGTATAGTCTCAGTACAGTGAGGTATCAGGTCATGTACAATACATATTGCCTTGTACATGTCATCTCATTGTCTAATGAGATTTAGTCCAAACAATTTATTCTTGCATGCTAACAAATATTTATAATTAGGCTGATGGAACAAAACTGTGTGGGAACATGTTGGCATTCGCCCGAAATATATGTCAACAATGATGTCCCACTTTGTTCGTGTGATTAAAAATAAATATGCATATACAGTGTTTAATAACAAACATAGATGACACAATACAGTATCAAATTATGACAATAAACGGCAATTAATCCATTTATAAGATTGTCAATATGACCCACAACATCAGACATAATGTATTGCTTAACATGGGAATATTAATGCTAAGTATGTTCATTGTTTTATTTTACAATACAGTTCATACAATAACATATTTTTTTACATGTATAAAATATTGAAAATGATATAATATAAAATCCTTTGAAATGCTAATGCTGACAATGTCAAGTTATATGCATCGCCAAAATGTTGGCACTCTCATCTCAGGCTTTACTTCATGAATATATATGAATATGGGAGTGCTTAAGCAGAGTTTGAGCAGACCACACAGTTCTTGTGAATAAGCAGGCTGTCTCTTTTCAGCAGATCCTCATGCTGCAGACTGATTGATAAATAACAAGTTACAATTATCAAAATATTTAGTTTAGTCGAAGGATATGAGATACCAGTAATACTGTCCATTGATTGCAGATCCTGCACTGGTGACCATACCACAGCTGATGGCCGCCCACACTATACGCCGCTTCCAGTTCCCGGCGGCCACGTTGCGCAATAAGCTGCTTTGCTTTAAGGGCCCGGAGGATGGTCACGCGATGGAGGACGACGTGTACAACATTCTGGAGACTTACCAGGAGCAATTTATTACCATTCACGCCATGACCAACAGTAAGTCACAGGAACGCGGCTCTCTAATAATATAAAATGCATCGTCCTACAACCTATATTCCCGTTCATCTTCCATCACGTCACCCACTTTTAAGCATTCAGGAGGTGAGATACCAAGCAAATTCAACTAACAGTTAAATTATTTATTAGTTAGATGCACGTTCCTACTTGTCGACCAAACAAAAAGTACCGTTAATTTGGTTTTAGATGACCTGCAAGATCATTTAAAAAAAAGACAAATTTATGAATGCCTGCACCCATATTTCCCACCAATTTGCCGTGTCCCTCGAAGAACTCTGGCACAAACACAAATGTTTATTGTGAAATAATGTAAGCCCTTGAGGGCTGCACTAATAGAATTTTCGTAATAAATGTAGTAGGAAGATCTTTCTATGCCAATTGGACGGAAATTTCGGGAAAAAATATCAAGATTGCTTCAGTGATGCTCTGTCGTAGGCGGCCGGTACGAGTCCTACATCCTGCTGCCGGTGTACATGTCTGTTACATGTTGTACTCTATGTGGTCTCTGTTGTAGCTGGTCTGTACGAGTCCTACATCCTGCTGCCGGTGTACATGTCTGTTACATGTTGTACTCTATGTGGTCTCTGTTGTAGGTGGTCTGTACGAGTCCTACATCCTGCTGCCGGTGTGTATGTCTGTTACATGTTGTACTCTATGTGGTCTCTGTTGTAGGTGGTCTGTACGAGTCCTACATCCTGCTGCCGGTGTACATGTCTGTTACATGTTGTACTCTATGTGGTCTCTGTTGTAGCTGGTCTGTACGAGTCCTACATCCTGCTGCCGGTGTACATGTCTGTTACATGTTGTACTCTATGTGGTCTCTGTTGTAGGTGGTCTGTACGAGTCCTACATCCTGCTGCCGGTGTGTATGTCTGTTACATGTTGTACTCTATGTGGTCTCTGTTGTAGGTGGTCTGTACGAGTCCTACATCCTGCTGCCGGTGTACATGTCTGTTACATGTTGTACTCTATGTGGTCTCTGTTGTAGGTGGTCTGTACGAGTCTTACATCCTGCTGCCGGTGTACATGTCTGTTACATGTTGTACTCTATGTGGTCTCTGTTGTAGGTGGTCTGTACGAGTCCTACATCCTGCTGCCGGTGTACATGTCTGTTGCATGTTGTACTCTATGTGGTCTCTGTTGTAGGTGGTCTGAACGAGTCTTACATCCTGCTGCCGGTGTACATGTCTGTTACATGTTGTACTCTATGTGGTCTCTGTTGTAGGTGGTCTGTACGAGTCCTACATCCTGTTGCCGGTGTACATGTCTGTTACATGTTGTACTCTATGTGGTCTCTGTTGTAGCTGGTCTGCACGAGTCCTACATCCTGCTGCCGGTGTACATGTCTGTTACATGTTGTACTCTATGTGGTCTCTCTTGTAGGTGGTCTGTACGAGTCCTACATCCTGCTGCCGGTGTACATGTCTGTTACATGTTTACTCTATGTCGTCTCTGTTGTAGGTGGTCTGTACGAGTCCTACATCCTGCTGCCGGTGTACATGTCTGTTACATGTTGTACTCTATGTGGTCTCTGTTGTAGGTGGTCTGTACGAGTCCTACATCCTGCTGCCGGTGTACATGTCTGTTACATGTTGTACTCTATGTGGTTTCTGTTGTAGGTGGTCTGTACGAGTCCTACATCCTGCTGCCGGTGTACATGTCTGTTACATGTTGTACTCTATGTGGTCTCTGTTGTAGCTGGTCTGTACGAGTCCTACATCCTGCTGCCGGTGTACATGTCTGTTACATGTTGTACTCTATGCGGTCTCTGTTGTAGGTGGTCTGTACGAGTCCTACATCCTGCTGCCGGTGTACATGTCTGTTACATGTTGTACTCTATGTGGTCTCTGTTGTAGCTGGTCTGTACGAGTCCTACATCCTGCTGCCGGTGTACATGTCTGTTACATGTTGTACTCTATGTGGTCTCTGCTGTAGGTGGTCTGTACGAGTCCTACATCCTGCTGCCGGTGTACTTGTCTGTTACATGTGTACTCTATGTGGTCTCTGTTGTAGCTGGTCTGTACGAGTCCTACATCCTGCTGCCGGTGTACATGTCTGTTACATGTTGTACTCTATGTGGTCTCTGTTGTAGGTGGTCTGTACGAGTCCTACATCCTGCTGCCGGTGTACATGTCTGTTACATGTTGTACTCTATGTGGTCTCTGTTGTAGGTGGTCTGTACGAGTCCTACATCCTGCTGCCGGTGTACATGTCTG
Organism: Arenicola marina; assembly: GCA_964019135.1. Lineage (NCBI taxonomy): Eukaryota > Metazoa > Annelida > Polychaeta > Arenicolidae > Arenicola > Arenicola marina. The sequence goes on from OZ025256.1 coordinate 33,362,006, forward strand.
TTACATGTTGTACTCTATGTGGTCTCCGTTGTAGGTGGTCTGAACGAGTCCTACATCCTGCTGCCGGTGTACATGTCTGTTACATGTTGTACTCTATGTGGTCTCTGTTTTAGGTGGTCTGAACGAGTTCTACATCCTGCTGCCGGTGTACATGTCTGTTACATGTTGTACTCTTTGTGGTCTCTGTTGTAGGTGGTCTGAACGAGTTCTACATCCTGCTGCCGGTGTACATGGCTGTTACATGTTGTACTCTATGTGGTCTCTGTTGTAGGTGGCCTGTACGAGTCCTACATCCTGCTGCCGGTGTACATGTCTGTTACATGTTGTACTCTATGTGGTCTCTGTTGTAGCTGGTCTGTACGAGTCCTACATCCTGCTGCCGGTGTACATGTCTGTTACATGTTGTACTCTATGTGGTCTCTGTTGTAGGTGGTCTGTACGAGTCCTACATCCTGCTGCCGGTGTACATGTCTGTTACATGTTGTACTCTATGTGGTCTCTGTTGTAGCTGGTCTGTACGAGTCCTACATCCTGCTGCCGGTGTACATGTCTGTTACATGTTGTACTCTATGTGGTCTCTGTTGTAGGCGGCCTGTACGAGTCCTACATCCTGCTGCCGGTGTACACGTCTGTTACATGTTGTACTCTATGTGGTCTCTGTTGTAGGTGGCCTGTACGAGTCCTACATCCTGCTGCCGTTGTACACGTCTGTTACATGTTGTACTCTATGTGGTCTCTGTTGTAAGTGGCCTGTACGAGTCCTACATCCTGCTGCCGGTGTACATGTCTGTTACATGTTGTAGTCTATGTGGTCTCTGTTGTAGCTGGTCTGAACGAGTCCTACATCCTGCTGCCGGTGTACATGTCTGTTACATGTTGTACTCTATGTGGTCTCCGTTGTAGGTGGTCTGAACAAGTCCTACATCCTGCTGCCGGTGTACATGTCTGTTACATGTTGTACTCTATGTGGTCTCTGTTTTAGGTGGTCTGAACGAGTTCTACATCCTGCTGCCGGTGTACATGTCTGTTACATGTTGTACTCTATGTGGTCTCTGTTGTAGGTGGTCTGAACGAGTTCTACATCCTGCTGCCGGTGTACATGTCTGTTACATGTTGTACTCTATGTGGTCTCTGTTGTAGCTGGTCTGTACGAGTCCTACATCCTGCTGCCGGTGTACATGTGTGTTACATGTTGTACTCTATGTGGTCTCTGTTGTAGGCGGCCTGTAAGAGTCCTACATCCTACTGCCGGTGTAAATGTCTGTTACGTGTTGTACTCTATGTGGTCTCTGTTGTAGGTGGTCTGAACGAGTCCTACATCCGGCTGCCGGTGTACATGTCTGTTACATGTTGTACTCTATGTGGTCTCTGTTGTAGGTGGTATGTACGAGTCCTACATCCTGTTGCCGGTGTACATGTCTGTTACATGTTGTACTCTATATGGTCTCTGTTGTAGGTGGCCTGTACGAGTCCTACATCCTGCTGCCGGTGTACATGTCTGTTACATGTTGTACTCTATGTGGTCTCTGTTGTAGGTGGTCTGTACGAGTCCTACATCCTGCTGCCGGTGTACATGTCTGTTACATGTTGTGCTCTATGTGGTCTCTGTTGTAGCTGGTCTGTACGAGTCATACATCCTGCTGCCGGTGTACATGTCTGTTACATGTTGTACTCTATGTGGTCTCTGTTGTAGCTGGTCTGTACGAGTCCTACATCCTGCTGCCGGTGTACATGTGTGTTACATGTTGTACTCTATGTGGTCTCTGTTTTAGGTGGTCTGAACGAGTTCTACATCCTGCTGCCGGTGTACATGTCTGTTACATGTTGTACTCTATGTGGTCTCTGTTGTAGGTGGTCTGAACGAGTTCTACATCCTGCTGCCGGTGTACATGTCTGTTACATGTTGTACTCTATGTGGTCTCTGTTGTAGCTGGTCTGTACGAGTCCTACATCCTGCTGCCGGTGTACATGTGTGTTACATGTTGTACTCTATGTGGTCTCTGTTGTAGGCGGCCTGTAAGAGTCCTACATCCTACTGCCGGTGTAAAAGTCTGTTACGTGTTGTACTCTATGTGGTCTCTGTTGTAGGTGGTCTGAACGAGTCCTACATCCGGCTGCCGGTGTACATGTCTGTTACATGTTGTACTCTATGTGGTCTCTGTTGTAGGTGGTATGTACGAGTCCTACATCCTGCTGCCGGTGTACATGTCTGTTACATGTTGTACTCTATATGGTCTCTGTTGTAGGTGGCCTGTACGAGTCCTACATCCTGCTGCCGGTGTACATGTCTGTTACATGTTGTACTCTATGTGGTCTCTGTTGTAGGTGGTCTGTACGAGTCCTACATCCTGCTGCCGGTGTACATGTCTGTTACATGTTGTGCTCTATGTGGTCTCTGTTGTAGCTGGTCTGTACGAGTCCTACATCCTGCTGCCGGTGTACATGTCTGTTACATGTTTTACTCTATGTGGTCTCTCTTGTAGGTGGCCTGTACGAGTCATACATCCTGCTGCCGGTGTACATGTCTGTTACATGTTGTACTCTATGTGGTCTCTGTTGTAGCTGGTCTGTACGAGTCCTACATCCTGCTGCCGGTGTACATGTGTGTTACATGTTGTACTCTATGTGGTCCCTGTTGTAGGCGGCCTGTAAGAGTCCTACATCCTACTGCCGGTGTAAATGTCTGTTACGTGTTGTACTCTATGTGGTCTCTGTTGTAGGTGGTCTGAACGAGTCCTACATCCGGCTGCCGGTGTACATGTCTGTTACATGTTGTACTCTATGTGGTCTCTGTTGTAGGTGGTATGTACGAGTCCTACATCCTGCTGCCGGTGTACATGTCTGTTACATGTTGTACTCTATATGGTCTCTGTTGTAGGTGGCCTGTACGAGTCCTACATCCTGCTGCCGGTGTACATGTCTGTTACATGTTGTACTCTATGTGGTCTCTGTTGTAGGTTGTCTGTACGAGTCCTACATCCTGCTGCCGGTGTACATGTCTGTTACATGTTGTGCTCTATGTGGTCTCTGTTGTAGCTGGTCTGTACGAGTCCTACATCCTGCTGCCGGTGTACATGTCTGTTACATGTTGTAATCTATGTGGTCTCTGTTGTAGGTGGCCTGTACGAGTCCTACATCCTGCTGCCGGTGTACATGTCTGTTACATGTTGTACTCTATATGGTCTCTGTTGTTGGTGGCCTGTACGAGTCCTACATCCTGCTGCCGATGTACATGTCTGTTACATGTTGTACTCTATGTGGTCTCTGTTGTGGGTGGTCTGTACGAGTCCTACATCCTGCTGCCGGTGTACATGTCTGTTACATGTTGTACTCTATGTGGTCTCTGTTGTAGGTGGCCTGTACGAGTCCTACATCCTGCTGCCGGTGTACATGTCTGTTACATGTTGTACTCTATATGGTCTCTGTTGTAGGTGGCCTGTACGAGTCCTACATCCTGCTGCCGGTGTACATGTCTGTTACATGTTGTACTCTATGTGGTCTCTGTTGTAGCTGGTCTGTACGAGTCCTACATCCTGCTGCCGGTGTACATGTCTGTTACATGTTGTACTCTATGTGGTCTCTGTTGTAGGCGGACTGTAAGAGTCCTACATCCTACTGCCGGTGTAAATGTCTGTTACGTGTTGTACTCTATGTGGTCTCTGTTGTAGGTGGTCTGAACGAGTCCTACATCCTGCTGCCGGTGTACATGTCTGTTACATGTTGTACTCTATGTGGTCTCTGTTGTAGGTGGTATGTACGAGTCCTACATCCTGCTGCCGGTGTACATGTCTGTTACATGTTGTACTCTATATGGTCTCTGTTGTAGGTGGCCTGTACGAGTCCTACATCCTGCTGCCGGTGTACATGTCTGTTACATGTTGTACTCTATGTGGTCTCTGTTGTAGCTGGTCTGTACGAGTCCTACATCCTGCTGCCGGTGTACATGTCTGTTACATGTTGTACTCTATGTGGTCTCTGTTGTAGGTGGTCTGTACGAGTCCTACATCCTGCTGCCGGTGTACATGTCTGTTACATGTTGTACTCTATGTGGTCTCTGTTGTAGCTGGTCTGAACGAGTCCCACATCCTGCTGCCGGTGTACATGTCTGTTACATGCTGTACTCTATGTGGTCTCTGTCGTAGCTGGTCTGAACGAGTCCTACATCCTGCTGCCGTTGTACACGTCTATTACATGTTGTACTCTATGTGGTCTCTGTTGTAGTTGGCCTGTACGAGTCCTACATCCTGCTGTCGGTGTACATGTCTGTTACATGTTGTACTCTATGTGGTCTCTGTTGTAGGTGGTCTGTACGAGTCCTACATCCTGCTGCCGGTGTACATGTCTGTTACATGTTGTACTCTATGTGGTCTCTGTTGTAGCTGGTATGTACGAGTCCTAAATCCTGCTGCCGGTGTACATGTCTGTTACATGTTGTACTCTATGTGATCTCTGTTGTAGGTGGTCTGAACGAGTCCCACATCCTGCTGCCGGTGTACATGTCTGTTACATGTTGTACTGTATATGGTCTCTGTTGTAGCTGGTCTGTGCGAGTCCTACATCCTGCTCCCGGTGTACATGTCTGTTACATGTTGTACTCTATGTGGTCTCTGTTGTAGGTGGCCTGTACGAGTCCTACATCCTGCTGCCGGTGTACATGTCTGTTACATGTTGTACTCTATGTGGTCTCTGTTGTAGCTGGTCTGTACGAGTCCTACATCCTGCTGCCGGTGTAGATGTCTGTTACATGTTGTACTCTATGTGGTCTCTGTTGTAGCTGGTCTGTAAGAGTCCTACATCCTGCTGCCGGTGTACATGTCTGTTACATGTTGTGCTCTATGTGGTCTCTGTTGTAGGTGGTCTGTACGAGTCCTACATCCTGCTGCCGGTGTACATGTCTGTTACATGTTGTACTCTATGTGGTCTCTGTTGTAGCTGGTCTGTACGAGTCCTACATCCTGCTGCCGGTGTACATGTATGTTACATGTTGTACTCTATGTGGTCTCTGTTGTAGGTGGTCTGTACGAGTCCTACATCCTGCTGCCGGTGTACATGTCTGTTACATGTTGTACTCTATGTGGTCTCTGTTGTAGCTGGTCTGAACGAGTCCCACATCCTGCTGCCGGTGTACATGTCTGTTACATGCTGTACTCTATGTGGTCTCTGTTGTAGCTGGTCTGAACGAGTCCTACATCCTGCTGCCGTTGTACACGTCTGTTACATGTTGTACTCTATGTGGCCTCTGTTGTAGTTGGTCTGTACGAGTCCTACATCCTGCTGCCGGTGTACATGTCTGTTACATGTTGTACTCTATGTGGTCTCTGTTGTAGGCGGCCTGTACGAGTCCTACATCCTGCTGCCGGTGTACATGTCTGTTACATGTTGTACTCTATGTGGTCTCCGTTGTAGGTGGCCTGTACGAGTCCTACATCCTGCTGCCGGTGTACATGTCTGTTACATGTTGTACTCTATGTGGTCTCTGTTGTAGCTGGTCTGTACGAGTCCTACATCCTGCTGCCGTTGTACATGTCTGTTACATGTTGTACTCTATGTGGTCTCTGTTGTAGCTGGTCTGTACGAGTCCTACATCCTGCTGCCGGTGTACATGTCTGTTACATGTTGTACTCTATGTGGTCTCTGTTGTAGGTGGCCTGTACGAGTCCTACATCCTGCTGCCGGTGTACATGTCTGTTACATGTTCTACTCTATGTGGTCTCTGTTGTAGGTGGTCTGTACGAGTCCTGCATCCTGCTGCCGGTGTACATGTCTGTTACATGTTTTACTCTATGTGGTCTCTGTTGTAGGTGGCCTGTACGAGTCCTACATCCTGCTGCCGGTGTACATGTCTGTTACATGTTGTACTCTATGTTTTCTCTGTTGTAGGTGGTCTGTACGAGTCCTACGTCCTGCTGCCGGTGTACATGTCTGTTACATGTTGTACTATATGTGGTCTCTGTTGTAGGTGGCCTGTACGAGTCCTACATCCTGCTGCCGGTGTACATGTCTGTTACATGTTGTACTCTGTGTGGTCTCTGTTGTAGGTGGCCTGTACGGGTCCTACATCCTGCTGCCGGTGTACATGTCTGTTACATGTTGTACTCTATGTGCTCTCTGTTGTAGCTGGTCTGTACGAGTCCTACATCCTGCTGCCGGTGTACATGTCTGTTACATGTTGTACTCTATGTGGTCTCTGTTGTAGGTGGTCTGAACGAGTCCTACATCCTGCTGCCGGTGTACATGTCTGTTACATGTTGTACTCTATGTGGTCTCTGTTGTAGGTGGCCTGTACGAGTCCTACATCCTGCTGCCGGTGTACATGTCTGTTACATGTTGTACTGTATATGGTCTCTGTTGTAGCTGGTCTGTGCGAGTCCTACATCCTGCTCCCGGTGTACATGTCTGTTACATGTTGTACTCTATGTGGTCTCTGTTGTAGGTGGCCTGTACGAGTCCTACATCCTGCTGCCGGTGTACATGTCTGTTACATGTTGTACTCTATGTGGTCTCTGTTGTAGCTGGTCTGTACGAGTCCTACATCCTGCTGCCGGTGTACATGTCTGTTACATGTTGTACTCTATGTGGTCTCTGTTGTAGCTGGTCTGTAAGAGTCCTACATCCTGCTGCCGGTGTACATGTCTGTTACATGTTGTACTCTATGTGGTCTCTGTTGTAGGTGGTCTGTACGAGTCCTACATCCTGCTGCCGGTGTACATGTCTGTTACATGTTGTACTCTATGTGGTCTCTGTTGTAGCTAGTCTGTACGAGTCCTACATCCTGCTGCCGGTGTACATGTCTGTTACATGTTGTACTCTATGTGGTCTCTGTTGTAGCTGGTCTGTTCGAGTCCTACATCCTGATGCCAGTGTACATGCCTGTAGACGTCGTTATTGCCGTGGGGGACACAACGGGGTCCGTCAATCGTTTTCACGAGCAAATGCTGACCTTAAAAGATGTCGCAGATGTGTGTCCCCATGACTACCGACGGCACATGGAAGCAATATCAGGTGAGATATAAGGTTAAGTTGTAGATCTGTGCACATGATCCTTGCAAACGTAAACAACATATATATATGCAAGAAAGGAGTAAACTGTGTTTTACCCACTATAGCGCGTTTTGACGGAAGATGTGGGACAATCTAAGTGTGTGCGAAGTTTAATATCCCCGTTATCATTCAAAAATTTAATTTCCATTTGAAGCAAGTATTACCTTAATTTCTGACCCACTTAGTACTTCCAGGCACACGATACATAAAAGTGGAGTCCACATTTACATCGTAAATCTTATTCAGTCATAATATACAAAATAACCGCAAATCGTATGCAGAACCCTATAACTGTCGTATCAGGAGCTCTGTTCTAAAATGTCGCTGCTGGCAACAATATTACATTGTCTTTCTGTACTTCTTACTGACAGTATTCCGGTAATTAACACGTTATGTCACGTACTTTACCTCTTTCCTTCATATATACTTCAGGGATTCTTTTCTTTGATCACAAACCTGTGGACACGGAGTACGAGGCACTGATGCCCATTGGACAGTTTTCCCGGGACAATTTCTACGAGTCAATGACGCAAGAAAACAAGTCTCCTTCAGGCTCGGCCAAGTCATCCAGAGACCCAGGCTGGCGGTCCATGCGCCACAAGGGAGATGTGGCGTCCAGCTTGAGCAATCGGATCGCTCTGGGCTTGGACGTGCCGAAGTTAAGCCAAAAGCCGAGGGTGCAGATTATGGCCTTCACCGTGCGGATTCTAGAGGAGCTCCAGAACACTTATCAGACCAGGGTGCTGCCCTCTGGCGAGTATATGGAGAGGCTCACGAAGGCGGCACGGAAGAAACTCACGTGTCGTGAAGCTCCTAACATCATGCATAAGAGGCAGGACCTGGCCACTCGGCCCCTGGCTGTGGGCTCGAATCCCTTGGCGTCCATAGCCAGATTCGCAGATAAGTATTATGTTCACAGTCCAGCAGCCCAGAGAGACCCGCCACCCCCACGTGCCGGTCATGGCATACCCCCTCCATTACCACCACCCCGTGTCAACAAGGAGGCGCATCGCGGCTCTCCTGGCATGGCCCCGCCCCCCGCGAGGACAGACAAATTCAAGAGGAGCCAATCGCATTCCTCCGCCAGTCCGGACACGCCCACCCGCCCCATCGGATCTCACAGTTCACATAACAATGCACCAACCGCGAACTGTGAGCCGTCGTCCACGACTCGCCCACGGCAGCCAAGTGCTCAATTAGCTCAAGCTGCGAAGTTGTCCAGTGGTCCAGCAGGGAAACACAAGCGAATATCTTCCATAGCCGACATCCCGAGCGACATCACGTCGCTAGGAGCGGAACAAATCGGCCAATGTCTGACTCTCCTCAAGTTAGATAAATACCGAAAAATCCTGAAGCAGAATCAAGTGGACGGTGAACTACTACAAACTCTGGACGAAGGAACGCTTCACCGTAACTTCGGTATGGATGAGTTTGACGCTACGAAGCTGGTGATATTCAGGAAAGGGTGGCGACCGAAGTAAATTCGCGAAGTTTGACTGACATGATTGTTGGGTGGGGAGGGGGGATCGAACTTACTCAAAATCCTTGATCCGCCCCTCTGCGCGTCTTCAAGGGGAGGCAATATTAAATGTTTTGTATTTGAATACTACGTGTAGTATTTAAGGAAATAGTTTATATGTAAAAAATATTGCGTATAACCAAAATAACTAGAATTCCGTACATGAACGTTTCAATGATCGCCGCAGATCCAGGACATGGCGGGGGGTGGGGTGGGGTGGGGGGGGGGGGTGTCAACTTTAAATAGGATCAGATCTCTGAAAATGGAGGGAATGAGATGAGCATACCATGTGATGTGACCAAGTCTCGTGGGGTATATTTGCTACAAGTCGAACGCTATAATTAGCTTGAGCAGATATGCGTCGACGTCACTTGGTGCGACCATTGCAGCACTGATCATGTCAGTGTTATATGTAATGACTTGAAATCGCGGTTTCACGTAGCCTGGAACGAGATAAAGAACAATTAATTGCTCGCGCGAGCATTTTTTATTACGAACAAATGTTTTTGTTCTGTTCGTCGACATGAATATTTAATTTGAAGTAATTTGAAGTAAATAGACATTTTAAGTAATATAGGCATTTGAAGACAAACCATTTAATTATGAAATCTTGCAATACCTAAAGGGAGAACGTATATTATAGGAATAACCATATGCTGATTTCTTTTCTGGCGTGCCCCACCGTCCACATCGAGTGGGGCTACCTGTAAAGCGTTTACGTGACCGGATATATATGCCATCGGCCGAACTTTGGCAAGCCATGCCGACATATGGGTAAATTATGCTGCAGGTGTAGGGTATGCTATGAACACACATCCATAGCAATGTATATGTAGGCGATATGGGTAACATGAGGCTAAGAATTACAGTGTTTCCACAAATTTGACAAGCAGATTCGTTTCTTGACAGAACTCTGTTTTATGTGGTTTAAATCAAATTATGATCATAAAGCGAACTGACTATATATGCCGCAAAACGTTGGAGCTATCATATATATCATGTGTGTCTACTCGTTTATATTATACACCAGTCTGTGTCACCATGTTAAGCCAAGGTGGGAGAGGGGAAGAGGGAGGATGGGGGGGGGGGGGGGACCGTCACCCCGAAAGCTACAATATCACACATGAGAAGCTTGAGAAACCATTGCGAGGACAGCTTGTATAGATTGTCCAGGATTAGATTGTCCATTGTATGCTGAATACTTCTGATTGTACAAGGGTGATATAAACGAATGGTATATTTGTGAATAAAGTGTATATAGATCTATATCTTAAATTGCTCGTGTTGTTGTTAGTTCGATATTAGACATTAATTGACACTTCACCGGCCAGAGCAGTCAGACAGAACGGATTGACAACAATTAACAGCTATACAATATTTGTCCTCAATGTGCCAACTATAAATAAGTTATCATATGCGCTTATTCATGTTTAAAATCCCAGTGTGGCATAAATCTTATATGGTTAAATAAGCTTAGACATCAACAGAGAGGCCCATGGTGGGAGGCGGGTCGAAGCGTAAGGTGGGTGGGCGGTGAGCAGCAGTGAGCTGCTTAGTCCTGGGTATATTATACATAGGGCCGCCGTGTGCTGATTATGATCAACGGAGGTAAGCACTCGAGCTCCGCAGTAACCACTGCACGGACCTGTGCCCCACAGCTACAAAGGGGCCATGAAAGTGGGTAAAATGTGAATCGTAAGCCATTGCATGCAGGTGGGTACGGAGGCGGAAGTTTTTGCTTCCGAATAGTTTGCTCAAAAAATTACGTCGCTTGGGCGGGTCAAGCCTTAGCCATTCAGGAGCCAGGCAGACTGTTCTTGTCTGAGTGGGTTTGCACCCGCGCCTGCCCGCCAGTGCAGTTCGGGATCATGCATTATCAAAGGCTAAGTTGCCGTTAGTTTTCAACAAATATAATTATTAAAAATAATTCTCCGGTGACCTTCTATAAATCAATTTACTTCTATCAACCGCGCCGGCCCGCCAGTGCAGTTCGGGATCATTCATTATCAAAGGCTAAGTTGCCGTTAGTTTTCAACAAATATAATTATTAAAAATAATTCTCCGGTGACCTTCTATCAACCAATTCGAAAAAAGGTCACAACGTTACGGCAGCCTAGTGCTTACTCACCGAAATTACATCTATACATCTAACAGTTCAGCACGTTACGTGGACACGTCCGGACGCCAGCGCGTCTTGGAGCTCTCCTGTGTGGAGGTAACTTGACGTTCTCACGTCTGGACGTATCGGCGTCTTCGCCGAAACCACCACGTTTTCACGTCCGGACGCCAGGACGTCAGTGGGAAAGCCATGGCTGCAGCATACATTCACGTCCGGACGCCAGGACGTCAGTGGGAAAACCATGGCTGCAGCATACATTCACGTCCGGACGCCCGGACGTCAGTGGGAAAACCATGGCTGCAGCATACATTCACGTCCGGACGCCCGGACGTCAGTGGGAAAACCATGGCTGCAGCATACATTCACGTCCGGACGCCCGGACGTCAGTGGGAAAACCATGGCTGCAGCATACATTCACGTCCGGACGCCAGGACGTCAGTGGGAAAACCATGGCTGCAGCATACATTCACGTCCGGACGCCAGGACGTCAGTGGGAAAACCATGGCTGCAGCATACATTCACGTCCGGACGCCAGGACGTCAGTGGGAAAACCATTGCTGCAGCATACATTCACGTCCGGACGCCAGGACGTCAGTGGGAAAACCATGGCTGCAGCATACATTCACGTCCGGACGCCAGGACGTCAGTGGGAAAACCATGGCTGCAGCATACATTCACGTCCGGACGCCAGGACGTCAGTGGGAAAACCATGGCTGCAGCATACATTCACGTCCGGACGCCCGGACGTCAGTGGGAAAACCATGGCTGCAGCATACATTCACGTCCGGACGCCAGGACGTCAGTGGGAAAACCATGGCTGCAGCATACATTCACGTCCGGACGCCAGGACGTCAGTGGGAAAACCATGGCTGCAGCATACATTCACGTCCGGACGCCAGGACGTCAGTGGGAAAACCATGGCTGCAGCATACATTCACGTCCGGACGCCAGGACGTCAGTGGGAAAACCATGGCTGCAGCATACATTCACGTCCGGACGCCAGGACGTCAGTGGGAAAACCATGGCTGCAGCATACATTCACGTCCGGACGCCAGGACGTCAGTGGGAAAACCATGGCTGCAGCATACATTCACGTCCGGACGCCAGGACGTCAGTGGGAAAACCATGGCTGCAGCATACATTCACGTCCGGACGCCAGGACGTCAGTGGGAAAACCATGGCTGCAGCATACATTCACGTCCGGACGCCAGGACGTCAGTGGGAAAACCATGGCTGCAGCATACATTCACGTCCGGACGCCAGGACGTCAGTGGGAAAACCATGGCTGCAGCATACATTCACGTCCGGACGCCAGGACGTCAGTGGGAAAACCATGGCTGCAGCATACATTCACGTCCGGACGCCAGGACGTCAGTGGGAAAACCATGGCTGCAGCATACATTCACGTCCGGACGCCAGGACGTCAGTGGGAAAACGATTGCTGCATACATTCAGGTCCGGACGTCTTCATGTCCCAACACGTTACAATTTTAAGTGTGTATGGTTAATTGTCTTTTGGACAAGCCGACAAGAGACATGTGTTAGGTTTCGTTTAGTATGGTGTTCTTGAGCTTAGCGTCCCAAAATTTGACCCCCGCTCGCGTTCCCACACCGTGATCATCAGAAAGGTAATGGAATTTTCTGCGAAACCACGCATAATTGTCCGTTCTCTGTTTCATATTTCATTAGCCAATAAGAAATTAACCCGTTCATCGACTAAAAAAAGTTTTGCTGTCCACCCCCGCAGCCGCCCACCAGCCTCACGGACTCTTGTCCGCCCCACACCTATCCACCAGACTACACTCCTGACACCCGCCCTCCGCCTACCGACACCCGCCAGACTGATGTATCCCAGGTTTACATGACCTTGACCTACTTATCGATCCCTGCAGATTGATTTACGTGGACGCTTTAACCTATGTTGGTTAATAATACTGAATTTATCAGTTTATTTATATCAGGCGGACAGGTTGCACCAAGCAAACGAAACTTAAATCTTATATATCTAGTTACACCGAGTTATTTATGTAACCCTGTATGCACTGTGGGAATGGTGGCCTAGTATATACGAATAAACTTATTTACTTACTCTGGGTGTACCCCCCCCCCCCCCCCCCGTATACTCCTTGAGACACCTCCCGCTGAACGGACTGCCAGGGCAGCATGCTGGACACTATAGGGCTGGTGGGTTGCCGCAAGGCTTATGGGAGATATTTTGCATTAAAAATTGCATTCTTCCTCAATAGGGGGGTGGGGGGATCTTATAGCCAGAAAATTTAAGTTGCATATCAAACTGTTTCCCGCCAAAACTAAACACAGATGACATATATATCACAATTGGCAGAAAAATAGATTGTTTCAAAAATCTAATAAACAACGCCGTTTCGGCTGTGACATGGCAAACGTGTAAATCTTGAGACACTCTGTGGCGGCACTGCTACTTATAACAAAGCATCGAGTAGCACACAAACTGATGGCGTTGACCACTAAGTTGAAAACCTAACAACGAAAACCTGACAACTACCTAGATTTCAAGCAATTCACTACTAAGAACATATACAATTTTCTAGCCACACAACATATCGTTTTGGTCTCGTACCTTTAAAATCAAGACAAAAATAATTTCTCGATATGTACCGGTAATGTAATTTTTTGTCATTCAGAATGAGCATGAATAATGGTGCTATATATGCTGTTTTGAGTCCTACTTTTTGCTACTATTTTCCTACTTATCGTATATTTTATCTATATGTTCTTTGCTGCTGTTGTCCTATACTCTGTCATTAGGGTGTCCTGGACATCCCACAGCCCAGACGAATCACTCAGACGCCTCGACTCAACTCCTCTGTATATTTAATTTATCATGCCCCAGGAGGGTGAGTAATAATAGCCACCAGCTATTATGCAGACATGTCAATGTATCGCATTCTCTCAGAGGCAAAATCTCGGGGGATATTAAAAAAACATTTGGCCCGGGACTGAAATTGACAAAATTAATTAATCTCTTTTACTCTGGCGCCGTCCGAAAAAGGTAAAATCGTTTCATTCAACATGACGGGATGGGTGTTAATTTATACTTACCAGAAAAACTTTCATTGGCCAACACATCTAGCGCAATTTCCGATGGGATTGTTCATGCAACTCGTGTAGGGCTCCATTCATTATTGAACTTTGCCTATGTGGCAGTGACACGATGACGTCCATTTGTATGATACGTTTAATCACATTAGTGCCACGCTACTAATTTGTTCAGTTAACTTTGTCAACATAAGTTAACAAATCTGCATGTAATTTGACAATGGATTGAGCAATTATTCCATGAGCAAACTAAGCAATTATCCGACCTGTTAATTTCAGTGAGCATTGAATGGGAGCGCTATTGGGAAATAACTCATTCGTGCGACAGGATTGGCATATGAACTTCAACGTTGTACATGTGCCTGTGTTGTCGAGGGCGTGTTTTGAATTCATGGTTTGGTGTTTTCGTCAAAACCCGATGAGCAAGGACGACGACAATCGTGGCATAAAGCACATCAGTTTGAGCTTCTGTTACGAACATTTCGCCCCTCTCATACCTTACATAGGAAGTATTGACATTAACTCTTGTATTCTAAATACCTTAGGCATTACATCTCTAGAAGGTAAGCTGCTTGAATCAGGTGTCTGCGCATAACAATGGATTTGCAGCTTTGCTGTAGTTTAGAATGTTAACGCGGTATTTGTAATTGAGAACAAATAAGCTTATGTGACCGTTACAGCTTACCGCAGTAGTCCCATTAATGACCCGTCGTAATGTAATATAAGCGGGTAAAGATTATAAAGCGAATCATGAGTTCCAATAATGGTGGTGCGTCACCAATTGTTAACCTAATATGTCCACGAAACAAAACTTGTTCCGTAAGCAGAGAAGCCTGGCTGCTAAATTATTGATCCTTTTCTGGATAAATTTCTGAATCTTTATGCTATATATAGATTTTAAAACATATAGTAAGAGTAGTCTTTGGATGTATCAAACTATTCAGACTCTTGGATATAGGATTCGGCGTAGTCTTTGTTATATATATAACATGTATAGCTTATGACTGTTTGGTTCCTGAAGAATTGCGAATATTACGCTTAGATCTATATTGTATAGTACACGACTTGTACTCGAAACAATGAAGTGTGGAACAGGATCATGGGTTAACTTACTTGCATTTGTTACAAGATAGGAAATACGAAATGACTATGCTGACACAACAAGGCAGCAACTGCGACAGTTGAGTGAGCGAGTTTCTTGATTGCACGGTTTCAATTTATAACTTGCAGACAAAACGGCCTAGTCATCTGACACGTTTAAGCGGTATAGTTGTAGATGGTCATCTGAAAATAGCGAAAGGCAACAGGTCTGCTCAGACAGGGCTGAGGACCAAGAGTTGCCAAAACGTCTCTATATCCATTACGAGATAATGTAGCAATGATTACAATATCTTGTATAGTTTTAGATCCTACTGCGATTGTGATAGCTGTCAAGGCAACAATTCGCGAGTTGGCCTGTAAGTAACATGCAGGCATGGTGAAAAGTGTTTGGTGAAAGGCAATAGGTCTGCTCAGCCGGGGCTGAGGACTTGGTGCCGCTAGGGCGTGTGTAGGAATTATTAAAATGCGTGTGTGGGGGGGGGGGGGCGGCAAAGGGTCTGAAAGGGGGACATGTGCTCTCTGTGCACACCCATGCACGGTGGGTGTGGATGGGCGTGAGGGGGGGGGGGTGCAGGATTGTATGTTTCTAACGAGTGAGGGTGAAGGCGTTGGGAGGAATGAGGGCAGGAGCCTGGTGGATGGGAGTAGGGCGGAGGGACAGGAGTCCGTGAGGCAGGTGGGCGGCTGCGGGGGCCATTCTATCGGTACTCTTAGAACACAATATCAATGCGCTGTATTTAGTGCTGTACTACCTGCTCCCCTCCCTCCCCACGACTGTGCCTGATCGCCTCTCCTGATAAATCACATCACAATATATAAACAACACGGTGCCTTATCGCGAACCGGTCACTCACTGCCCTTCCCAGCCCACATTGTTTGGATCCGGCGCTGACTTTAACATGGGAATCCCCAAAAGGAATGTTTGGCCCTCCAGTGGGAAAGGTAAAACAGGAAGTATCTTTTTTTATCTAAGAAACAACTAGGCGGTAAAATTAGATGTCCTGTGACCCGAATCCGATCTCTCTATTCCCAATATTAATTATACAGTGAATTTAATGCGTATTTAAATATTCATTCTTTTGACGTCATGTGACGTCATTGACGGCAAATGTGTCTTCGGGAAATGGGTCATACCGATCTTATTAATACATCATTGAAGGTTGACGACGATTGAGAAAGTTAAAGTGGGAAAACAACGTCTTTATGTTCTAGTTTGAACATAAGGACAAGGTAAACTATGACGTCAATTTGCGCGAAACTTCTTCCTACGCGCCAAAAAATGGTCCATATTAAAGTTGTGTCCCCTAATCAGTGGAACATTTTGACGCTAGTCGCATCTCTTAAGGACAAATATTAAGCAAGCCTTAGTACTTTTATGTTTTTCCTTTCATCGGATGGCCTTGACCTGTAACCTTTGACATTGGGACGTCCGTCACTTATAAATTGTAGAGGCTTGGACATGTCACATTTCATCAAAGTTGGTGAACGATAGCTGTTGTCGTTAGGACAGTAAAGGATCCGAAAACAATACATACACACAAACTTCGGGAGTGGAGTGGCTAAAAAACCTAAGACATAAGACATTCGACCATAGGTCAATGACAAAAAATCCATATATGCGTTGTGACAGTTCCGTTGGCTCGTATGATCGCATGACTTACGGAATACATGTCAACAATTGCGAAGCAACATCACTTTGACGTCATGGGTAAATGTTTAAGCTGTATTTATGGCGACCCCATTGGTTGTTAGAGCCAATTTCGGCTAAAGGGCCTTTAACGGGCAGTGTGGGCTAAATACGGCCTTCGACAGACAGCCTTCGACAGGCAATGTAGGCGGAGCTTAAAGAAACATCCAGTTTGAAGTCAAAAAAGCTTGAAGCAATATTATATAGCAATATTAACTATGACTTTCACCTTTAATTTATTATGACGTCACGAAGATATTCAATATTCACGATGGCTTCTATTTTCTTTAATATACCTACTTATGAACTCGGGTGATGGTAGCTATTGCCAAATTAGTTGAATATTGAGCAAGCGCAACCTTTCGCAGGAGCACCCCAGCTATGACGTTGACGCACACTTACCCCCCTCGCCATAATGTGTCTCTGAAGACAAGGTATCACGTCAAATAAACCGGCAGTCGCTATACCGTATAATATATGATAGGCCAGCTGATAATGGCTCATCAAATTGAGCTATAGTGTCTAGTCAGATTTGACTCTTGACGGTAATGGCGGACAATTTTTTTAAATGGCCGAAAATCCCACAGTATTTTGGAAACTGAGAAGGATAAAACTGTTATTTGATGTTTATCCATGGCTTTGCGGGATACGGAACTGCCCCCAAATCATTATTGATGACTTGTCCATCTGTATTTATAGCCCAACTATAACCTAAGTTTCCCCAATTGCTTGAGATGGCGTTCTATTGTATTCACCCCATTACATCAACTCGTAGTGATGGCGGACACGGATGATTCTCATGAGAGAGAAAGTCTTTCAGGTTCCCATTGCGAACTTGACACGCAATGTAAAGCCTCTGATTGTAAAGCCTTTTTTATAGAGCTCCTGTGATTATTGTATTGTTGAACTTCGATGGAGTCCTGAACACGCGCAGGATGTGTTTTTCGTTTAAATTGTCCAATGCCTAATTCTACCAACGATAATGTTGATCACAAACCGTAGTATCCACGACCGATGTCTTTCATGCGAAGCATGGTCCCAGCGACTATGACATGTTAGCGAGCCAAAGCTACGAGATATTAGCAAAATGATCCCAGATCTCGGTATCTGTAGCCGAGATTTGTTTAGGTCTGCGAGGACGGTACATATGGATATCCTCACGATGACGCTCCTACACCTTCCAGATTTCAACATATTGTGTGTTATTGTTGAAATAGGCGCCATTATGGCAACCTGAGGGCGCCTTACTTTTGAAGACCATTTGTTGAATTCTTTGACCCAGAAAACCAATACATAGACTTAAATAGAGGGATCCCTCTTCGTTTTGGAGATGTTGTGTAAAGTTGCCGGCCGTATCCGCCATTTTGGCAATGGCAGATGCGTTGTCGTAACTTACACAATAACATTTCTTTTTTCAGCGATCCCGAAAACCTATACATAAACATAAAAATAATCAGTGTTAATTTTCAAAATATTGGGTATTTTTCGTGGCCTTGTCAATAATGATTTTGTTTATAATTCAGCGACCCCGGAGACCTATGCACAGGTATCAAAAGAATGGTTCTATCCCTCTTGTTTTCAAGATACTCAGTATGCAGTATTCTAGCTGGCCGTGTCATATTGGAAAATGCCGAGGCCGCTTTGCCCAGGCCACTAGTCCAGGGCCCGTAAGTTCGAACGGCCGGGGCCAAATATTTCGCCCCGCTCCATTCTAATGTCTTATTCTAGGGCGAAATATTTTGCTCCGGGCCGTTCCAAACTTACGGCCCCAGACCACAAGCTAAAGCCGTTAGCCCACGCTCCTAGCCCAGTCTGACCGAGGAAGTATTGTCTTAGGGGAGCTGGGGCATGGGGTTGACCGAGAGTGCATTATGGTCTGGGGGGGGGGGGGCATGGGGCTGACCGAGGGAGTATTGTCTTGGGGGAATTTGTCCGGGGTCAGTTGTCCGGGATCAGTTGTCCGGGGTCGAGGTCGGTGGGAGTGGTCCGGGTCGAGGTCGGTGGGACTGCTCCGGGTCGGTGTCGGTGGGAGAGGTCCGGGTCGAGGTCGGTGGGAGAGCTCCGGGTCGAGGTCGGTGGGAGTGGTCCGGGTCGAGGTCGGAGGGACCTCTGCCTCTCACCTCGACTAGAGCCACTCCCGCCGACCCCGACCCGGACCTCTGTCTCCCACCCCGACCCGGACCACTGGATTTTACCTCGACCTGGACCACTCCCTCTCACCTCGACCCGGTTCACTCCCACCCTACTTATTTTTTAGGAACCCTACTTATTTTCAAGGAACCCTACCTGTTATCTAGGGAGCCCTACTTTTTCTGAGGCACCCTACTTATTATCTTGGGGGTTCGACTTAATATCCGGGGACCCTGCTTATTTTCTAGTGCACCGTTCTTATGCTTCTAGGGTGCGCTTGTTATTTTTTAGAAAAGAATGCGAGATCGCGAGAATGCTAAATCGCATGGCAGACATTGCGATTGTTATTGTTGCATTCTGATCGGTTACTGATAAACGAGGGTACGGATCGGCGATATAGGCAGGCAATGGGTATAGGCGCCCCACAAAATAAGTCGATCCCCCTAGCTAATAAATAGGTCTAAAGGGTTTCTATCTAGGCTTATGGTAATGTCACATTTGCGAGAGTTTAAATAATCCATTATTGGTGACGGTGAAAAATAGTGATTTTTCATTTATTGATGGTGTATTTTGTACTTTAAAAAAGTCTCTATCGCGCACACTTAGGTACGTAGGCTATGTAAGTCTCAATTCCCAATGCGGGTATCAACTAACTGGCCTCCCTGCTCTTTCGGGTAAGTAAAAATAAATGTGTTGGGGAGGGGGGGCACTTCTAGATGCTAAAAGTAACCCATCCCCTTAACAAATACATTCCACTCAATACATTTTGGTAAGTTTTGTAGATGCCAATCATAGATACACGAGATTGCGTCACCCGTAGGGTGAGATGACGTAAAATGTAAAATCCGGATTTATGTCTTCGGTCCACTACAATGACCTTGACCTTAAGAATTTACTTGACTGTGACCTGTGACCTACATACCCTGTTAACGAACTTGATCGATCCATCTCGCATAACGGATATCGATGAGTAAATTTATACGACAAAATGTTGCGTTTTGTGGCCTGCACAGAGTGCACAGACACACCCTGAGATCCAGATTTGACCATTCAGATCCGTGTTTAGCCCCTTAGATTCAGATTTGATACGTCACCCATATCGACCCCTCAGATCCGCTATATAGTCAGATATATAACTGTCGTTATAGTGAGCATCCTCTCAATTGTTAGCCCCATCCCAAAAGTAAAATTCGCTCTTCAGTTTTGCCCCCAGGTTCAACGATATCACTCGGTGGACTTAGGCTATAGTTGGGCTATATATACAGATGAACAAGTCATCAATAATGATTTTGGGGCAGCTCCGTATCCCGAAAAGCCATTAATTGACATCACAGTTTTATCCTTCTCAGTTTCCAAAATACTGTGGGATTTTCGGCCATTTAATAATATTGTCCTCCATAGCCGTCAAGGGTCAAATCTGACTACACACTATAGCTCAATTTGATGAGCCATTATCAGCTGGCCTATCATATATTATACGGTATGGCGACTGCCGGTTTAGTTGACGTGATACCTTTTCTTCAGAGACACATTATGGCGAGGGGGGTAAGTGTGCGTCAACGTCATAGCTAGGGTGCTCATACGAAAGGTTGCGCTTGCTTAATATTCAACTAATTTGGCAATAGCTACCATCACCCGAGGTCATAAGTAGGTATATCTAAGAAAATACAAGCCACTGTGAATATTTGGTATCTTCGTGACGTCATAATAAATTACGATCATACGATCATACAATCCAACGGAACTGTCACAGCGCATATATGGATTTCCATCATCGACCTATGATCGAATATCTCTTGTTTGTTAAGACTAAATATCATAGATTTTTCGCCTGATGTCTCACCTTCCACTACTACTTGGGGTGTCTCACCTTCCACCACTTGAGGTGTCTCACCTTCCACCACTTGGGGTGTCTCACCTTCCTCCACTTAAGGTGTCTCACCTTCCTCCCCTTGAGGTGTCTCACCTTCCACCACTTGAGGTGTCTCACCTTCCACCACTTGGGGTGTCTCACCTTCCACCACTTGAGGTGTCTGACCTTCCACCACTTGGGGTGTCTCACCTTCCTCCACGTGAGGTGTCTCACCTTCCTCCACTTGAGGTGTCTCACCTTCCACCACTTGGGGTGTCTCACCTTCCACCACTTGGGGTGTATCACCTTCCACCACTTGAGGTGTCTCACCTTCCACCACTTGGGGTGTCTCACCTTCCACCACTTGAGGTGTCTGACCTTCCACCACTTGGGGTGTCTCACCTTCCTCCACTTGAGGTGTCTCACCTTCCACCACTTGGGGTGTCTCACCTTCCTCCACTTGAGATGTCTCACCATCCTCCACTTGAGGTGTCTCACCTTCCTCCACTTGGAGTGTCTCACCTTCCTCCACTTGAGGTGTCTCACCTTCCACCACTTGGGGTGTCTCACCTTCCTCCACTTGAGATGTCTCACCATCCTCCACTTGAGGTGTCTCACCTTCCTCCACTTGAGGTGTCTCACCTTCCTCCACTTGAGATGTCTCACCATCCTCCACTTGAGGTGTCTCACCTTCCTCCACTTGAGGTGTCTCACCTTCCTCCACTTGAGATGTCTCACCATCCTCCACTTGGGGTGTCTCACCTTCCACCACTTAGGGTGTTATTCCTTCCCCAAATTGAGATACTACCCGAATTATTAATGTCTCCCCTCCCCTAACTTGGGATACCACTGGCATTTTGAATGTCGCCCCTCCCCTAACCGAACTTGTGGTTATCCCGCCCCCTAATTTGGGGCACCACCCGAACTTGTGGTGTCTCCACTACCCTAACCCAGGTAGCAATGCATTATCGGCCCTACGTTTATGGAAGGGGATCGGGGCCAAAATTCTAAGTCCTTAATTCCTTGTGCTTCATTCGTAATTTTTCATTCTTAATGCGTTATTGGTTTAAACATATTTTTATTAAGCAATTAGAAATCAGGCAAAGCCTATACAAATTCCTCTTGCTGAGGTACGTAGTCACACAACTGTTGAGAATATAGAAATGTCAAAACTCGTGTAATATAAATTGTAGAACGATAAACTAGGTTATCTAAACCAGGGTATCAGTAGTTGTGAACAAAAGGTAAAGTAACTAAATGATTACACACAGGGTCAGTCCGATATACAGCCATGTTATTAATTTTATATAATATGATTAGATATCAAAACGTTTACTCTTGGCTATAAACTCGTGGACCGCGACACAAATGTCAGCGTTTACATCAAACGGAAAGTCAGGATTACCGTTTAAAATAGTCCCGATAGACACTGGAGCCGATAATCTTATTTGCCGCATGAGGGTATCCCGAATGTTACTGTAATGCTTACAAGAGAAAAAATAGTGAACTGCATCTTCCAGAGCTTCTCCACATGAACACAAGGGGCTATCAATTATATGCATATCATATAGATGCGATTTTAACAAGCTGCAATTCATCCTTATGCGAGCATGTATTATATTAATAGAGCGCGAACCCATTGCATAGAGTTTGGTCAGCCTTGTCTGATTTTGGGGCGTTATAGCTCGTCTGAAGGCATATATGTCGCTTAATTGTCTGGTATCGGCAGGTAGCTCATTCCAAAGTCTTACTGTGCTGGGTAGAAAAGATTTATACATTACATTTAACCTTGTTTGAATCGATGTCATATTGAGCGCATGGGCATTTCGTAGTTGGTACACAGTTCTGGTGTTAACAGATGGTGGTAGTAGGTTACACAGATAGGGCGGGGCCTTGTTGTAAAACATTTTGTGAAATAACATCAGTTTGGCTCGTTCCCTCCTTTTGGCAAGCGACTCCCACCCCAACTCGTTATAGATCTTGATATGGCTCGTGTACTTAATAGCGCCGCTTACCAAACGACCAGCCCTTAACTGTACCGACTCAAGTTTGTCGCTTTCATATTGAGTACATCCGTCCCATATAACACTCCCGTATTCTAAGGTTGGTCTAATAAATGCTTTATACATAATGTCTAGAGTCTTTCGAGAGAGGCGATGACTCAAACGAGCTAGTAAATCAACACGTCTGCTTGCCTTGAGATACATTTCACTAATGTGAGACGACCAGGTTAATCTTGAGTTCAAGGTAACACCGAGATGTTTACATTCCTTAACGGATTCAATTTTACCATTGCCCATAGGAAGATCAGGCATCGTTGGACAATCTTTGTTTGATATTGTCATAGATTTAGTCTTAGACGCATTAAATTTAACGAACCATTTGGAAGCCCAGTTCTCCATTTTCTCCAGATCGCGTTGTAACATGGGTGTTGTATCTTCCATTTTATCTACGATGACAAATAAAGTTGTGTCATCCGCGAACAATCTTATGTTGGACTCGATACCGTCCGTTATGTCATTGATGTAGATTAAAAACAGGAGGGGTCCAAGAACCGAACCTTGAGGTACCCCAGCGTTGACCTGACCCCAATCTGACGTGGCCCCGTCGATAGTTACTCTCTGGTATCTGTCAGAGAGGTAATCCTTAAACCAAGATAAGAGCTTGTCTCTTATACCAATATTTTTTAATTTAGTAATTAACCCAGCGTGCCATACACGGTCGAATGCTTTTGAAATGTCACAGAAAACTATACGAACATCTCTTTTCTTATCAAGTGCCTCACACAGTAAGTGGTAGATATTAACAAGTTGATTTATCGTGCTGTCTCCAGGAATGAAACCAGACTGGAATTGCGATAAGATACTGTGATTCCGGAGGTAATTAAACATATACTTGAATATTACTCTCTCGAACAATTTCCCAACACAGCTAAGAAGGGAGACAGGCCTGTAGTTTTCCACGTGATTACGGATACCTTTTTTATGAATAGGGATCACGTTGCCCCTCTTCCACTGTTTGGGCACTGAACAAGATGCTAATGACAGATTGAACAGCCTGGCAAGTGGCTTGCTTATGCTTGAGCCAGCTTCCTTCAGCATCTTGGGACTGATGCCATCAAAACCACACGCTTTGTTTGTATCAATACATTTTAGTAAGTCGTCAACATCGCCTTCTGCTACAGTGATATCAGTGGGGCCTGGATAATTACCATGAAGATCTGCATCTGGCATGTCCGTTGAGACGTTCTCGAGTGTTGATTGAGCGACAAAGAAATTATTAAAAAGTTGGGCTTTGGCAGCACTCGAGGATTCACTTATATCACCGTGAGCGAGTGCCGGGTACGAATGTGCTTCTCGCAAACCTAATAATGCCTTTGAGATTGACCACCACTTCTTGGGAGAAATGGAACTGGATTGATGCAACGAACTTTCTAAAGTTTCCTCATATGTTTGTTTTGCTTTACGTACTTCAGAAATATATTTGTTACGAAGATTACGATATACAGACCAGTCGTCTGAAATGTTGGAATTTTTAGCTTTTTTATGACACCTATCTAGCCTTCTCTTCATGTTTCTTAAATTCTTACCATAGAAGGCTTTGTCGTTGGGGCGTATAGTGACAATCTTGTTAGGTATACATTCTCTGCAAATTGCCAGGAATTCATTAGACCATAAATTACATGCATCATCTGCATTTGAGGAAGAAAAACATTGGTCCCAGTTATATTTAGATAAGCGAATTCGAAATGACTTATAATCTGCTTTGTCATAATACCAGACTCTACGTTTGTAAGCCTTTCTCTTGACTGTACTAAAGTCCAAGTCACACGTGATTACACAGTGGTCACTGGTAGTTACTGGAGTGGTCACATGTACATTTCGAATTAGGCGCGGGGTACTACTGATAAACTGGTCCAAAATAGACTCACTAGTCTGAGTTATTCGAGTCGGCTCGTTTACATGTATGGTGAGATGGTTATTGTTGGCAAACACCTGCATATGAGCGTGGTGGTTCGGGTTAGTGATTTCGTCCGCATTTAAGTCACCTGTTATTGTTATGTTACCAACGCTTGTACTTTTTGCATTATCTATGCTTATCTGTAAATTTTCCCAGAACGATATGTCGGAACTTGGTGGCCGATATACACGGCATAGCAAAAACTTGTTATTATCAGCTCTGATTTCTAGCCATATACTCTCAACGCCCTCAGCTTCCAAGTCCGTCCGGCGTGTCCCGTACAGATGGTCTGCAACCCAGATAGCAACACCGCCCCAACTGTTTACTCCCCTATCTCTGCGATAGACTCGTTGATAACCAGTTAAGTTAAGATTTAACATACTTTCCTTATGTAAGTGAGTTTCGGATACGCTTATTATACCAAATGTGCCACAGAAGTTGGACTTGATATGTAACAATTCGTCTTCATGTAACCCGTTAACATTAGCATGACATACTGAGACTGGGGTCGACACGGAAGTTAAATCGCGCTCTGGTACACATGGTCCGGGGTTACTTTCTACATCACCACTTAAAATAAGGGTCATCCTCGCATACAAATATACCAAAAGTCTCAGTCTAGAGTGCGCATGGCCGAACTTGTATTTTCTAATCCTCTGGTTTAGATATACTACCTCAAAGTTCGCTATCACTTATGTAGTGAAAATTGAAAATAAGTGTGCTGTACCACATAATACTTATGATCACAAAAAAAAAGAAATGCTCGAAATCGCCTGGAGCCAGACGTGCGACTAGGCTAAGGAACTGGTCAGGTTCGAGCAGATAAACGTAAAGTAACGAAACACATACAACAAAACAAAACTCAAAACTACAACGTTGCATGACTAGGATACTGTCATGATAGCGACTGGGCCTGGTGGTCATGTTGGTACTATTTTCTATTGGCAGGATCAGGATTTGGAAACAGGGCAGAGATAATCTCTCTATATACTTCGTACATATCCTCTAACTTTGCTTTAGAGAGACAATTTAAAGACAAAGGATGAAGCTTAAGAACGCAAGGTACTATTGAACTGGGCACGGGTCACACTCGTCTGTTGACTAAACATTGGAAACTACACCATCAATCAGCCGACAAACAGCTCATATGGACTCGGCTTGTCTATCAAAATTGGCTCACTCTTCACGTTAAGTGGGTTTCAGTATAGATGTAAATATAAACATAAATTGGTGCTCGTGCCTCGGTAAGGGCAAGTAGTAGCCATGCGGGTGAGCGGTGTTGAGTAAAACAATAGAAGAGTTAATGATGAATTGCACATGAACAAGGATTGCAAGTCGGCAATGTTCTATATAATCATGCCCTAACCCATTTGTGTAACACATCATGTGGCCGCTTATTATGTAGGTACCTCGATGCCGCGACAAGGAATTAATATGCCGTCATTTCACCTCACTATTGTGATATATTCATATAACTTAGTACAGACAGATAATGTTACACGATCTTGTGTGAGGCAATTCGTTAGTCCATTGAGGGTGATATGACGCGGTGTTACCAGTCTTTGAGAGCGTCATTTAGAGCTTCTTCAAGGGCGTTGAAACCGCTGAGACCAAGTTGTGGTGAGTAAGACGTGACAGAAACGAAGATGGCAGTATTCTCAACTTGCCTCCTGCCCAGCAAGTAGCGCAGGTGGCGACCGGCTCCGTGAACACCATCATCCTGCCATCCTTCTAGGATCGCGTTCGATGAGCCCCCGGAGAGCCGGAACACGGCAATGGTATGCGATGCGGCGGACTTGGCAGGATCGAGAAGCGCTTGCTTGTAAGCACGTCTGACGTCATCCACACTGCTCACTGATATCGACAAGGCCGACATTGAAGTCCCCCTGTGTGAGACAGGTTGGCCCTGACGTAGGCGGGTTGGCGTCTCTGTGATTGACTCTCTGTCAGCTGGGGTCATTTGTAGCAGGTCTCTCGCCGTTGGTCTGGGAAGGGGGTCTTTTTGGAGCTCTCCATTAATGAATAATTTGTCCTTCACAAGCTTGAATTTTACGCCGTCTGGCCCTGCCGCCTTCTTTAGTGCAGCTATTCTCTCCCCATGTTTTCTACGACATTCTAGTAGGTATGGTGGATATTGAGGGGTTATTTTCTCCTTATCCTTTCCTCTGGGTAGGCTTCGGGCTAGGGCGAGAATCTCCATGACTGCTTTATGTGATGAAAGACGGGCAACGATAGGTCTCGGTTGTGATTTATGAGCCTTATTGTTAAATGATCCAAGTCTGTGGGCTCGTTCGATGAGAGGGTCGTTGACGTAGCCATGGGACACTAGGAATCGCTTAACGAGCTCGGCACAGTTTTCATCGCTGGCCTCCTTCAACCCATGAAAAAGAACGTTATTCGCCATCGATCTGCTTGTGAGATCTAGCAAGCCGCCTTTAAGCTGTTTGATTTCTTCGCTCTGGTGAATTACAATAGATTTAAGCAGAGCAATTTCGTTCTTCAGATCTTGGTTTTCGTGCTTAAGTGAGGCGATATTGCTAGTGTTCTCACCTGTCAGTTCCTCTGCGATAGTGACTCTCTCGGTAAGTTCGTTATTTTCACTACATGAAGTGTCACCGTCACCATCCATGTCTGATGCGTTATTATTGATTCTATCAGCGTTCTCCCTAATTCCTTATGCTTCATTCGTAATTTTTCATTTTTAATGCGTTAGTATTCATTTCATTGGTGTATCTCTTAATTAGAAGTCATTCTAAAGTTTGACTTTAAGGTAAGTTCTAACAAATTTTACAAATCAAGGTGAGAAAACAGCAAGAAAAAATAAGCAGAACACAGTAAGAATTTAAAACACGAATCAAGCAGTACGCATGAAGAACTACGAATTTAGCATAATACGATCACTGCTCTTTCAACTGCAAAATTATAACGCAAGATGGCGCCGCAACTGTTGAGATTGGGTAACGCCAACGAAAAGAGGAATGCTCCCTGAGACAGTCTACGGCTAGAGGACAGCACTAGACACTGAGACGCGTTTTTTTGTAATTCACACCCGGTTGGCGCTTCTGGTTCCGTGATTATGCAGTTTCTTATGAATATTCAAATCGCTGCATGCGGGCGGAAACAGTAAGCGTAAACGTTTCGACGCGTTGTTTTCGAAAATTTGCATCACCAGGTCTTTCCCAGCTAACACGTTTTCAGAACCGTTTTAGAACTTTTTTTGGTTCTTATTTGGCTATAATAAATCATAACGTTTTTATTACCATATAAATACGTTAAAACGTAAACGGAGGTGTAATACTTTTAGACACGTATTTCAAAACGTCTTTCTGCGGTTTAAAGAACGTTTTCTTATCCGGAAAATTCAGGTGCCAAAAAACGTTTTTATCGATGAAAAAAAAACGTTACAAACAAAATGATTGACAAGATGAAATTAAGATACGTCACAGGCAGGTGATAAGGCAGGTGATACAGTCAAGGTATCGGCGAGCCGCAGATTCCTGGAAAGAGCCGACTGTGCGCTGAAATTGTGCTTGTTACTTCATAGCAACTGACCCCCCCCCACGCCATTTGTTGTCCGGTATTCGCTAGATCCACTCGTTGTTGCATATATAGCCAAGGGTCTGGAAGGGGTGAATAGCGACACGCGACACAGGCATATTTGAAAAATCGACATTCGACATTGACCCTCAAATTCCGACACCCGAGTATTTGAAAAAAGGCAAGTTTGATTGAGGGCCGAAAAGTCGAAAAACAACTTAATTGAAGAATGGAGGCAATGAAGTGTCGCTTGCAAGCCAGTCCTGGCTCGAGCCCAGACTCAGCTCTCGCTACTTTTGTTTGGGGCATATGTGATTCACAACCAACTTCGCTGCCCGCCTGGCTGTCTCGCTTTGTCAGTCTCCGCTTCGCCCCTGGCATGGTCTCTAAAAGCACATTAACCTTGTTGACACCTTCAGCTTCACTGTCTGTATCACTTTCCCTTTCGGTTCTCCTGTTGCTGGTCAGATAATTCCGGACAGGGTGAAGATTCCTTCGAAGTGGCCAGTCACTGACGTTCGATTTCAACCTCTACCGCAGCGCCTCTCACGTCATAATTTGTGCTGATAACCATATTATGACGAGAGATGGCGCAGATTGACCCACTTGACGATTGCAGACAATTTTATCATGTCGACAGGTCTGAAGCAAGACAGACTTTAGAACAAAGGCCCCAAAACGTGTGTCGAGCATACTGTATGCTCAATATATCACCTGGAACTAATGTTTAACGACTTGAAATATAACGCTTAAAATTAAGAATTGACAAATACGCTGAACAAATTAACAATATAGCATTAACAATCAAGCATTACAAATCTAGCATAAGAAAATAAGGATTTGGCACCAAGAAGTAAGATTTACGCAGACCCAATGAACAATAACGCATTAAGAATGAAGAATTACGAATGAAGCACAAGGAATTAAGGACTTAGGATTTTGGCCCCGATTCCCTTCCATACACGTTGGCGCAGGGTTGGCAGTGCGTATGCCAACGTCGAATCAATGTAACGCCAACTAGTGCACGCGCTCTGTGTGCAACCGTTGGTGCGAACACATTGGATTGTAGATGTTTCGTGGTCAGCATGCGCTACTGCGCACGACCCTGACGTGCCACACCCAGCGCCATCTAGTGATTAGTGCGACGTGCCACACACAGCGCCATCTAGTGAGTGGATCGACCACGTGAGTTGTCCGGTAGCCATTTTTAGGGGACCCCTTGTCTGCTTGAAATTATCGGGACGATTTCCAGTAAATTTGCTACGTTTGAATCAGTATGTCTCTTTATAACCACGTTATATGCGATTTCGAATAGTTTTAGAATTATCGGACGTAATCCTAATAATGTATAAACTTGGTGTCAGCGTTGACGCACCATCGCAGGGGCGGATCCAGAAAATCTGGATAGGGGCGGCCGGTGTCATGGTCGGATCCAGATATGCTGGATAGGGGGGACCGGTTTCGGTTTTCATTCAGTTTTCATGTTAAATTGTATAAATTTCGGCCCTAAAAGTGGGGGGGGGGTCGCCCTCCCTTGGATACGCCCATGCAACACTAAACATGTTGGCCTTTGGTTGGCTAAACGTTAATGTGGTACCTGAAATATGGCTGTTCACGTTGGGCCAACTTGGCCCATCGTTAGTTGATGGCGGTGCACGCGACGTTGAAATACCCTTTCATCAATGAGCAGAATGATGTCAGCCCTATGTCGGCGGCCAATGATGGGCCTACATTGCTGAACAGGTTGGATCATGGTTGGCAAATGGTTACCTTGCTATCTGGGAAGTACCATTAACTTACCCCAGCCCGGGGTGTTTCCCCAGCTTGGGGTGTCTCCCCTCCCCTAACTTGTGGTACCAGATCATCTTGAGAGTGTTCCCTCTCCTAGCTTTGGACGTCTCCCCTCTCCTTAGTTGGTGTACCGCCCTAAATTTGCTTACGCTCAACGCCCTGCCAAGCGTGCCCGCCTGCGACACCCGTCGCTACCAGGTTTGATTACTATTGCAATTAGTTTGGGTATATTCCTAGGTTACCCGGACTCTCAAAGCATATTAAAGCACTCAGATATGTTCACAATTAATTTATTTATATACAGCTCGTTACAACATACATTCATACAAAAACAAGAGTACAAAAGGACGAAACGTCAAAAAAGGATATCTTACTCCACATATTAAATGAATT
Source organism: Arenicola marina (assembly GCA_964019135.1). Lineage (NCBI taxonomy): Eukaryota > Metazoa > Annelida > Polychaeta > Arenicolidae > Arenicola > Arenicola marina. The sequence continues at coordinate 33,392,214 of OZ025256.1, forward strand.
GAACTACTCTTCTTTGACGCTTTAATATTTGTTGACACGGCATTTCTATTGCAACCATTAGACATTGAACACCGTAGGTCGATGTGCAAAGTTAACGCAGTGTATAAATAAATACGTTGCTGCTCAGATAATCGGATACAGTTTCGGTTTAGTTACACGAATAACCCGTTTAATCGTACAATAACTTTCCGAAACCCGAAAGTTGTAGTTCGACCCTTGTCTATGGAGTAGAGTTTACATCAAGGCCTCATCGCCATGACGACCCTATTACGTCTCTTCTTCGCGGATCGATTCCGGTGTGACGGGTTCACTCGTTATGATGTCGTCAGATATTGTCCCGGGCGATAATCCGTTTAGGTGGTGGTACTCGAGGTCCCGGATTCTCCGCTGGCACTGCAGGCAAAATAACGAAATCACTAAGATTGTGCATTTGCACAGGACACAACATTTGTTACCACTGTCCATTATGCGAACTCACTTACCGCATGGCCCTTTTTCGTCCTATTGACTAAATGGCAGAATCTTCTCTACGCAGCTTTCATCGTTTGTGCCAAGGGAACTTTTCACACGTGTTTACTACGTGCAATTACACATTCAGTGAGGCATTTTCCTTTTTAAATCGGTTGAATTAAAATAAAATGTTGGTCAATATTTTGAAAGCTGTAGATGCACAAACCTGATCTAAGGCAGCTTTCAGAGTATTGTTTTCCTCCGATAGTCGGTCAACCTCTTGTCTGTCGAAGTCACACAGTGTAGTCGGGGGGATAGCACCCTTTCTGGGCGTGGTCGCTGAATCAGCAGTCTTACTCCACATGGTGCCGGAATGAGGCTCCCGGTTTCTATGCACCAGCTTCATGCACAATGGAAAGCAACAAGGATTCGCAGTTAAACATTAGGTTTCACTGATGTTCACTGTTGCCTTGATATTATGCATGATTATTCCAAAGTTTATTCCGAGCTCTTCTGTCGCTCCCAGCGGGTTAGCATGCGTTTATGCAGAAATTATATGCATTTGAATATTCGACATCATAAATGCAACTATATTATTATTAGTATATATCAGACACTGAATCATGAATATTTAGAAGTCAATTAACCTCAATATTTATATTTTGCAGGGAGTAACGCACTTATTCTGTAATTATTGTCACCTTAGGGACGAAGACAAGGCAGATAGTCATTGAGGTGGCGAAGAAGATGAAGAGTGAGATGAGGGCGTACGCCGCGTCCACCTGCTCCTTCATCATCAGGGCGATGGGCACGCCGATCAGGCACAGCACCACGATATTGTACACACTGATCCCTGAAAACAGACCAGGGCACTGATGCAGTAATACGCCATTTCCCTGCACGAATAGCGTGATATTCAACCTACTCCATCTCCATATATGCTATCATGACTGCCATGACTCAACACACCTGAGAAATGATTACCGTTCATACGTTATCTTTGTCACCATACAACAATGTGATAGTGATAAATGGCCCATTACAAGACGAATCGCATACTTCTGATGTAGCATGCATTGCAATCATGCACTGATCTGACGACAATGACATAAAAACGTTTCCTTACACTCCAAGGGTCGATGTGCACATATTGAATCAACATTTAATGATCTATGTTTAGTAACATTAAAATCCCTTCACCCTTTACTTACCAATAAATTTCGAGTCGTTGAGTGCAGGAACTGTAACCTTTCGAGTTTCGAAAGCCAAGAACGCCCCAAAGACGAGAAGCAAGCCTGTTAATTAACGAATGAAATGACATTTCAGATGAAATAAGTGTTTCTAATTCAACCTAATAATTCGTTCTATTGTACTTCATTTCACAAAGGCATATAATGTGTCAAAATCACAAAGTTCGTTATCCAATGCATACTAACCTTTTATTGCATAGATTATTCCCGCAAAGTACCACATGTGAGGCGACTCGCAGAACCTGGTCTGAGGGATAAGCACCTGGTTATCATTGTCCGGATCAGGCTGCAGAGTAGGAAGAACTTGTTATGTTTTATTTTATGGAAGGTGTGTGGCAAATGTCTGATAAACATCCGTTAGGTCCTTGTCTTAAGAAAAATATATTACTTCTGACCTTATGACCGTCCATATGTAAATCACTACAATGCTGTAATTGCACTAAAGTACGCTATGGTACATTTGTTCTTCTTCGGTAGTCTTCATAATTTACTACAGACAATGGTCTGATGTGCACAAATCGGTCTACAAACACAACACTTTCATCGCGTTAAGTTAGGAAGCCACTACATGTTTTCAAAGTACCACTCACAAATGGTCTCAAATGGTCAACCACATTACATTGACGATATGTATCGTCAGCCTAAAGAACATTACTCTCTCATTATCATAATGGGCATAAAGAATATTACTCTCTCATTATAATAATGAGCATAAAGAATTTTACTCTCTCATTATCATAATGGGCATAAAGAATATTACTCTCTCATTATCATAATGGGCATAAAGAATATTACTCTCTCATTATAATATTGAGCATAAAGAATATTACTCTCTCATTATCATACAATTACTCACAATTTGTTCCATTGTTTTGTTGTAAAGAGACATTCGCAGTGGGTCGACGAACTCCCAGACCGTGAGGACCAAGACGTCGACGCCGACCAGGAAGCATACAATGGCCATCAGCTGGTAGTCCTTAATGACCTGGAAGCATACAATGGTCATCAGCTGGTAGTCCTTAATGACCTGGAAGCACACAATGGCCATCAGCTGGTAGTCCTTAATGACCTGAAGCACACAATGGCCATCCGCTGGTAGTCCTTAATGACCTGGAAGCACACAATGGCCATCAGCTGGTAGTCCTCAATGACCTGGAAGCTCACAATGGTCATCAGCTGGTAGTCCTTAATGACCTGAAGCACACAATGGCCATCAGCTGGTAGTCCTTAATGACCTGAAGCACACAATGGCCATCAGCTGGTAGTCCTTAATGACCTGGATGAATACACATACATGGTGGCCGCGGTTGAAGGATGGAAGGGACACTAAGGAAAAGAGGGGCCGTGGCGAATTGGTCCATGACATGTACGAAAATGCAATGTAAACATTCCGGTCAATTGACAACTCGTATGACCTTCGGAAACAGATCGGAAAGGAGCCAGCAAAATGGTCAACGTGTCTTCTAACATGCCTGCGATGAACTAGAACTATTAGCGGACTCAACGTTTAATGTTAGAAAGATGCTGTTTCAGCAGCACAATAGAAACAAGAAGTCAGTGGGACACTGACAATGGGAACAATCTGTGTGTGCGCATTGTAAACGATATTTTGGCCAATGTGCACACTGTTGACGCTATGTAGGTCAAAGTGCATATTGTGAACACTATATGTAGATCAAAATGCGTACTATAGGCGCTTTGTATTTTCCTTGTAGGCGCTATGTTGTGTTCCTTGTAGCCGCTATGTAGTGGTCCTTGTAGCCGCTATGTAGTCTTCCTTGTAGGCGCTATGTAATGTTCCTTGTAGCCGCTATGTAGTGTTCCTTGTAGGCGCTATGTAGTGTTCCTTGTAGGCGCTATGTAGTGTTCCTTGTAGGCGCAATGCAGTGTTCCTTGTAGGCGCTATGTAGTGTCCCTTATAGGCGCAATGTAGTCTTCCTTGTAGGCGCTATGTAGTGTTCCGCTGCAGGCGCTATTTTGAGTCTAAATTTATACCTAAACATGATAATATTTCTTAGCTCTAGTAATTATTATGACATATCATGATAATATTTTTTAACTATAGTAGTTATCATGTAGTTTATACCATGATATTTACCATGATATTTATCATGATATATCATGATATACCATGCTAGATACACTCCGACAAGCGAGAGGAAGCGGCGCGCGATGCACTTCGACAAGCGAGAGGAAGCGGCGCTCGATACACTCCGACAAGCGAGAGGAAGCGGCGTTCGATACACTCCGACAAGCGAGCGGAAGCGGCGCTCGATTCACTCCGACAAGCGAGAGGCAGCGGCTCTCGATTCACTCCGACAAGCGAGAGGAAGCGGCGCTCGATACACTCCGACAAGCGACAGGAAGCGGCGCTCGATACACTCCGACAAGCGAGAGGAAGCGGCGCTCGATACACTCCGACAAGCGTGAGGAAGCGGTGCTCGATACACTCCGACAAGCGTGAGGAATCGGCGCTCGATGCACTTCGACAAGCGAGAGGAAGCGGCGCTCGATACACTCCGACAAGCGAGAGGAAGCGGCGTTCGATACACTCCGACAAGCGAGAGGAAGCGGCGCTCGATTCACTCCGACAAGCGAGAGGAAGCGGCGCTCGATTCACTCCGACAAGCGAGAGGCAGCGGCTCTCGATTCACTCCGACAAGCGAGAGGAAGCGGCGCTCGATACACTCCGACAAGCGAGAGGAAGCGGTGCTCGATACACTCCGACAAGCGAGAGGAAGCGGCGCTCGATACACTCCGACAAGCGTGAGGAAGCGGCGCTCGATACACTCCGACAAGCGAGAGGAAGCGGCGCTCGATACACTCCGACAAGCGTGAGGAAGCGGCGCTCGATACACTCCGACAAGCGAGAGGAAGCGGCGCTCGATACACTCCGACAAGCGAGAGGAAGCGGCGCTCGATACACTCCGACAAGCGAGAGGCAGCGGCTCTCGATTCACTCCGACAAGCGAGAGGAAGCGGCGCTCGATACACTCCGACAAGCGTGAGGAAGCGGTGCTCGATACACTCCGACAAGCGAGAGGAAGCGGCGCTCGATACACTCCGACAAGCGAGAGGAAGCGGCGCTCGATACACTCCGACAAGCGTGAGGAAGCGGTGCTCGATACACTCCGACAAGCGAGAGGAAGCGGCGTTCGATACACTCCGACAAGCGTGAGGAAGCGGTGCTCGATACACTCCGACAAGCGTGAGGAAGCGGTGCTCGATACACTCCGACAAGCGAGAGGAAGCGGCGTTCGATACACTCCGACAAGCGTGAGGAAGCGGCGCTCGATACACTCCGACAAGCGAGAGGAAGCGGCGCTCGATACACTCCGACAAGCGAGAGGAAGCGGCGCTCGATACACTCCGACAAGCGAGAGGAAGCGGCGCTCGATACACTCCGACAAGCGTGAGGAAGCGGCGCTCGATACACTCCGACAAGCGAGAGGAAGCGGTGCTCGATACACTCCGACAAGCGAGAGGAAGCGGCGTTCGATACACTCCGACAAGCGTGAGGAAGCGGCGCTCGATACACTCCGACAAGCGAGAGGAAGCGGTGCTCGATACACTCCGACAAGCGAGAGGAAGCGGCGCTCGATACACTCCGACAAGCGAGAGGAAGCGGCGCTCGATACACTCCGACAAGCGTGAGGAAGCGGTGCTCGATACACTCCGACAAGCGAGAGGCAGCGGCTCTCGATTCACTCCGACAAGCGAGAGGAAGCGGCGCTCGATACACTCCGACAAGCGTGAGGAAGCGGTGCTCGATACACTCCGACAAGCGAGAGGAAGCGGCGTTCGATACACTCCGACAAGCGAGAGGAAGCGGCGCTCGATACACTCCGACAAGCGAGAGGAAGCGGCGCAGGATGAGCGAAACATCCTGCCAAGGGGATAACAGGGATCTGGATCAACTGCACTCTGCTCCATGCAGGACCAAATTCCGTTCGTTAAAAAATAGTAAGGAACTACCTTCATTGCTACTTGATTGTTTTTAGTTATAGAGAGGCACATGCAGTGGAAAGCGGCATCATATTCACGTTCATTCCAGAATACCTTCGGCAAGAGCTACTCTTGCAGCTGCCTTTTGGCCGCTGAGACACAGAGAAAACTAGAGCTCTGACAAGGAAATCCATCTATTGGCGTAGATCTAACGATTAACACGGACATGTTAGAACTATATGTAAAAGTTGTCCCTATTGACACGCTCAACAGCCAAATCAGCCTCTACAATTCCAGGAGAACCCCTAACCTCTGACAGGAAATTCTTGCAGTTGCATATCGAGCTGACGGTTGTAACGGGTGAACCAAAACAAGCTTGTTATACTTCAGTGTCTAAATGGGTGTTTGTGGCAAGTGAAACTTGCCACAAACGGTTGCTCGATGTGCCAAATGATCAAGAGATTCAGGTAAACAGCCATTTAGACCGTATTCGGGTTCAAACATTCTACACACAGTGTCAGCGACCGCCGGCAAGGGAATTGGCGCTCTAGACGTTTCTGTTGTCAGATATAGTTTGGGGCCAGGGCGCCCATTGTCGGTGGGAACACTAAACAACACGTCCACACACGTTTATGACGTTTCGCAACAGGCACAAGTGTTCACATTTGTGGAGGAACAATTCAAGAGGTTGGATGGTTTGTGATCATTGGCAGCTAATCGGTGCTGGATATGGTAGGTGTTTATAGTTTGTTATGAACCTTAAGGTCTTACGTTTGTGTTCTTATACGCAAAATCGACATTTAAAAATAGCAAAAGCTCGATGTGCAACTTTAATTATATCAGATTATTACAGCCGCTATACTGTGCTGAAAGCCTTCGAATCTACCACTGTCAGATTTGTCATCGAAGCTACGAAGGGACTATTCAGCCGTCCTCGGCCTACACAGGGAAATTATGTCTGACAATAGACGACTGTTTCAAGGAGAACACCTTGTTCTGGATGAGCAAAGAAAACGGTGATACCCGGCTCAGGTTATCAGACACCGAAATGACGGATCACACACTGAATACAGAAGAGAAACAACAAATATGTCGAAATTGGGTAATACACCTGGAGCATCGATTGGCGAGGTTCAATCCCACTCGACAGTTTCTAAGTTGGTGTGTCAACGTCAACAGGCCCTGTTCGTGTACCAGCCCACGATACAGCAGCCAGTGGGGCATATTATGGAATAAAAGCAACCCATGAGGCTGTCATGAGGCTGTCATTCCAGGATACTGCTGAGTCATGTACAAATCGTTCTGGTCGCCAGGTTCAGCCACCTACTCGAATTAGTTAATAGTGTTGTCAGTCAACCTTATTGCCTGTTAGTTATCATGCTCGTTTGTAAGAGTCGTGCCATCAATGGCACATGTAACAGTTATATTAAGTAGTAGGCTACACCGAAATGTATTATTGTACACGGTTGGATATAAAGGGAAGGGGGATGTAGTAATATTGGTTATCAGACTGCTGCCGTGCTCATGCACGCACAAGAAAGGAACAAAACCGGTTGAAAGACCCAGAGAGACCAGACGCCCGTCTTTTTGTCCTTTAACCAATGTCATTTGCTCGATAATATTTCTTGGCTATCTTGTTGATTTGAAACAGGTGAACCCGAAATCACACTCAATTGGCGGCATCATGATCTTACCATTCTTTGAATTTTCTTATTGGTGAATATTTTGTGAACTCGCCATGTTTTACTAAACATGGCGCCGAAGGCCAAAGAGAACCCAAGGGACAGCGTCCAGTTGTAAAACTGAAACCAAAAAATACAGTTATGTAGCGTAAAAAAACACCAAACGCGACAGTGGCACCAGGAGATACTACATACTTTCTTCACAAGGGCGATATCAGCCAATCATTTGCTGGTGCTTAAGCTAGTCTGAAGGATTTAGGACATGTTATGTAATGTCACAGAAACAAGGGTCGTGTACAGCATCAAGATTGCAGGTAGATGTTTAGCATAATATTTGATCGGCATATCTGACATTGATTATTTCGCGCATTGTTAAGGTGGTCGAGCGTTAACAGGTCAATCTCAAATACTATCAAATAGTTAAGCTCAAACAGTTTTCAATACACAGCAGATAATTAATCGAAATTTGACTTATTTGGCAAGGCAGTCACTTTTCATCTGTTATTCTAATATTTCATACACATTTTCCCGAACAATAGCTTATGATCAAACCATCACTATCCCACACTTCTGAATCTCGGGTTTGACTACTGCTCTTATCCTGTCGTGAGTATCACGGAATGGGTATATTATATTTACTCTATGATAACCACTGTATGATACATTTTAACGTACCGCGTATTCAGTTCATACAACCGGACTCATGCACATGCAGTCTCCCACATTTAATGCGTGTAGTTTCGTTTATATTTGTATCTATTTACTCCCCAATTCAAAACCCTTCATGTCGATAAGGCAAAATCAAGAAGGTCAATTAAAGGTAGCGTGGCGTTTATGGTTTACACTATTGTCGACTCTTTTCTCTTTTCCGGTATGGAACGCCAGTGAATATATTTCCCAAAAGGAATAAAACTTCAATTAACGCCGCAGATTGATGCCATGCAGTTCAAAATAGCACGATCACAGGGGTTCTTTTGGCTCTCACTTTGCACATGGTCAGTTGTTCGCCAGTAGAGGCCACGTTACTGTCGATGCCGCCGAAGATCATGGCGAGGAAAGCGAGGATGGCACCGGCCAGAATAATGTTGTTCATGTTAGGACTGGACATCTTAATGTACCTGGCGTTGAGACAAATATAGATTTTGAATAGGCTGATCATGTACAAACCACGTTATCGTTGGGATGCACATCAATGCGGAAATTTTCCGGGATACTGGACCAGGCACGTACAAGCTCGGCTTAAGGCGCTGAAATAAACTTGGCATTGTTTCATCTAACATTTTACCACAGAGTGAGATTAGAGGTCATTATACATGAAGCAGCCTAAAGCAATAATTCCGGCTAACCTGGGAATGTGACCAATAAGTCCAAACTGATGTAAATCACCTCATTGTCAAATCTTTTTAAAAATAATATGCCCTGCATGATAATTTTGATTAGCGTTTTCCGCATGGGCTCTGTTCGTAACCAGTAGTGATGCTGGGGATGCGCACACATGTATACAAGTGGCAAGATGGCACTCACTTTCTGTGTCTGTAGCGGACGTTGAACATGAGGAAGAGGCACGAAAGGACGATTCCCAGGGACGCCAGGATGGTCATTGGGATGAAGAGACTGATAGAAATCACCTTGGGTACGATTTTCTCTGTGATGGAGTCTGGCGGGGGGTGACCACCTGGAGAATTGAGCATGATTGATATGTTAGGTCAAATTATGACTTCCTCAGCCACCAAACCTAGCGTGTATCGTGTTTGCATGAGACAAGTGTGCCCTGCCGATTCCATCGACCTTTATTGTCAAAATGTGTAGATTGCTAGGCAGCATACTTGGTTGGGGAGTCAGACCTGCCGTATATAAATTGCTCTTGTTATCGCTGATTACATATGTAAACCCGATATGCAACATAGAAACGTTAGAACACGTGATAACTCACCTATCCATCTGATTGGTCGATCGTCTTCCCACGTTATTCCGATCACTTGTAGACTATGGGGATCATAAGAACCCATATTCACCTCCAGTACCCCAACCCTGACCTCCATATTGTTTTGAAGTTGCTCTATCTGAGTCAAACCGACCCGGTCACCATTCGAGTCGAACATGACGGGGCCCTGGAACCATAAGCAGGGAGAGCGGCGTACACATAATTGGCATAGTTGTTCATATTATGTCGTATATTACCTCACGACCTGAAACGTTAGCATTCATTAGGATTATATGCATCAATACTAAATCATATATAGGACATACATGTTTGTATTTATAACAACATGACACCACAACTGTGTTGGTAAGTTCTTCTCTTATACGGCGGTGTTGAAGAGGCACAGTATGTCCTTGTGCAATGGATGGATAATAAGGCTCAAAGACAAAGTAACTGCCGCCGAGTAATGCCACAAGTGACTGACCGACACTCCTTGGAACGACGTCTTGCGGGTCATGTTCACAATTACGCTGCCCATCAGTTTGTCATTGTATAAGAACTCATCGAGACTTCTGTTCCAGCCTGATAAGGAGAACCAAAAACATTCAAAACATATTTAAACAAATAAATCTAAATGATAGACAATAAACATTAATAATATAACAATTATAGCATACCACACATTGACGCCCTTCAATGTGATGTTGCGACTGGTATATAGCTGACTACGGCAGTGATTTTACACATATTATAATATTGGTTACGGTCCTGAAATAATAGGTAAAAAAATAGATTTTGCTTCACTGACACAGAGAAACATCAACTTATCTTTTAAATCAGCAAGATTGCTTTTATCACTTGCTTATTATATCTACAGTGTTACTTGCCGATAGATAAATGGAGTTGCACAGTGGACCTTTTTTTTTGATTGTTGGGGGACAAGAATCTGTTATCTATACATTTCATTCCACTTTAAAAAATACATCACTAACAGTACTTGCTAGTGCTTTTAGCGAGGCTATATCTTAACATAATCTCTTCAGTAGATAAAATTAAAATACCGTCTGCCACGCTCCATCACAGTTTACCGGTTTTGACTCCATCGAGGCTTATTTACCCAGTTTAGGCAGAAGTTGCCAAAAAATGACCCAACATAGACAACTGAGATTACCCTGGCTTTCTATATAGGTTGCGCTTCTGTTAAGGATATCAGCAATAGCCCAGGCGCTGTCGTAACCGTAGGGTGCCTCCTGGTGGCCGGTTTTCCGCGAGTTGTTTGTTCGCTCGCGGTACTCCCGGATAAACGTGTCGTACGTCTGCAACAGTCAGCAAACATAGATGTTTTAGTTAGTCGATAAGCGTATGCGAATGACATCGTTACCATTAGCAATTCTGATCAATGAATGGGAAAGGGAAACAGGATAATACCAGATAACTCAACCATAACTACATTATGTATGTGCACGCCGGTGTGGAATAGCGGTAGAAGATATTGGGCACACATCGCAGCACACAGGACACATATGGCATATACACACACTGGACACACATCGAGGTAATACAGAACATACCAGGCTTATACACACATTGGACACACATCGAGGTAATACAGAACATACCAGGCTTATACACACACTGGACACACATCGAGGTAATACAGAACATACCAGGCTTATACACACATTGGCGACACATCGAGGTAATACAGAACATACCAGACTTATACACACACTGGACACACATCGAGGTAATACAGAACATACCAGGCTTATACACACATTGGACACACATCGAGGTAATACAGAACATACCAGGCTTATACACACATTGGACACACATCGAGGTAATACAGAACATACCAGGCTTATACACACACTGGACACACATCGAGGTAATACAGAACATACCAGGCTTATACACACACTGGACACACATCGAGGTAATACAGAACATACCAGGCTTATACACACACTGGACACACATCGAGGTAATACAGAACATACCAGGCTTATACACACATTGGCGACACATCGAGGTAATACAGAACATACCAGGCTTATACACACACTGGACACACATCGAGGTAATACAGAACATACCAGGCTTATACACACACTGGACACACATCGAGGTAATACAGAACATACCAGGCTTATACACACACTGGACACACATCGAGGTAATACAGAACATACCAGGCTTATACACACACTGGACACACATCGAGGTAATACAGAACATACCAGGCTTATACACACACTGGACACACATCGAGGTAATACAGAACATACCAGGCTTATACACACACTGGACACACATCGAGGTAATACAGAACATACCAGGCCTATACACACACTGGCCACACATGGAGGTAATACAGAACATACCAGGCTTATACACACATTGGACACACATCGAGGTAATACAGAACATACCAGGCTTATACACACATTGGCCACACATCGAGGTAATACAGAACATACCAGGCTTATACACACATTGGACACACATCGATGTAATACAGAACATACCAGGCTTATACACACATTGGACACACATCGAGGTAATACAGAACATACAAGGCTTATACACACATTGGACACACATCGTGGTAATACAGAACATACCAGGCTTATACACACATTGGACACACATCGAGGTAATACAGAACATACCAGGCTTATACACACATTGGACACACATCGAGGTAATACAGGACATACCAGACTTATACACACATTGGACACACCTCGAGGTAATACAGGACATACCAGGCTTATACACACATTGGACACACATCGAGGTAATACAGAACATGCCAGGCTTATACACACATTGGACACACATCGAGGTAATACAGAACATACAAGGCTTATACACACATTGGACACTCATCGAGGTAATACAGAACATACCAGGCTTATACACACATTGGACACACATCGAGGTAATACAGAACATACCAGGCTTATACACACATTGGACACACATCGATGTAATACAGAACATACCAGGCTTATACACACACTGGCCACACATGGAGGTAATACAGAACATACCAGGCTTATACACACATTGGCCACACATCGAGGTAATACAGAACATACCAGGCTTATACACACATTGGACACACATCGATGTAATACAGAACATACCAGGCTTATACACACATTGGACACACATCGAGGTAATACAGAACATACAAGGCTTATACACACATTGGACACACATCGAGGTAATACAGAACATACCAGGCTTATACACACATTGGACACACATCGAGGTAATACAGAACATACCAGGCTTATACACACATTGGACACACATCGAGGTAATACAGGACATACCAGACTTATACACACATTGGACACACCTCGAGGTAATACAGGACATACCAGGCTTATACACACATTGGACACACATCGAGGTAATACAGAACATAAAAAGGCTTATACACAAATTGGACACACACCGAGGTAATACAGAACATACCAGGCTTATACACACACTGGACACACATCGAGCTAATACAGAACATGCCAGGCTTATACACACATTGGACACACATCGTGGAACACAGAACATACCAGCCTTATACACACACTGGACACACATCGAGGTAATACAGAACATACCAGACTTATACACACATTGGACACACATGGAGGCAATACAGAACATGCCAGGCTTATACACACATTGGACACACATCGAGGTAATACAGAACATACCAGGCTTATACACACATTGGACACACATCGAGTTAATACAAAACATACCAGGCTTATACACACATTGGACACACATCGAGATAATACAGAACATACCAGGCTTATACACACATTGGACACACATCGAGGTAATACAGAACATACCAGGCTTATACACACATTGGACACACATCGAGGTAATACAGAACATACCAGGCGTATACACACATTGGACACACATCGAGGTAATACAGAACATACCAGGCGTATACACACATTGAACACACATCGAGGTAATACAGAACATACCAGGCTTATACACACATTGGACACACATCGAGGTAATACAGGACATACCAGGCTTATACACACATTGGACACACATCGAGGTAATACAGAACATACCAGGTTTATACACACATTGGACACACATCGTGGAACACAGAACATACCAGCCTTATACACACACTGGACACACATCGAGGTAATACAGAACATACCAGGCTTATACACACATTGGCCACACATCGAGGTAATACAGAACATACCAGGCTTATACACACACTGGACACACATCGAGGTAATACAGAACATACCAGGCTTATACACACACTGGCCACACATCGAGGTAATACAGAACATACCAGGCTTATACACACATTGGGCACACATCGTGGAACACAGAACATACCAGCCTTATACACACACTGGACACACACCGGGGTAATACAGAACATACCAGGCTTATACACACATTGGACACACATGGAGGTAATACAGAACATACCAGGCTTATACACACACTGGACACACATCGAGGTAATACAGGACATACCAGACTTATACACACATTGGACACACATCGAGGTAATACAGGACATACCAGACTTATACACACACTGGACACACATCGAGGTAATACAGAACATACCAGGCTTATACACACATTGGACACACATCGATGTAATACAGAACATACCAGGCTTATACACACACTGGACACACACCGAGGTAATACAGAACATACCAGGCTTATACACACATTGGACACACATCGAGGTAATACAGGACATACCAGAATTATACACACACTGGACACACATCGAGGTAATACAGAACATACCAGGCTTATACACACACTGGACACACATCGAGGTAATACAGAACATACCAGGCTTATACACACACTGGACACACATCGAGGTAATACAGGACATACCAGACTTATACACACACTGGACACACATCGAGGTAATACAGGACATACCAGACTTATACACACACTGGACACACATCGAGGTAATACAGGACATACCAGACTTATACACACACTGGACACACATCGAGGTAATACAGAACATACCAGGCTTATACACACATTGGACACACATCGAGGTAATACAGGACATACCAGACTTATACTCACACTGGACACACATCGAGGTAATACAGAACATACCAGGCTTATACACACACTGGACACACATCGAGGTAATACAGGACATACCAGACTTATACACACATTGGACACACATCGAGGTAATACAGGACATACCAGACTTATACACACACTGGACACACATCGAGGCAATACAGAACATACCAGGCTTATACACACATTGGACACACATCGAGGTAATACAGGACATACCAGACTTATACACACACTGGACACACATCGAGGTAATACAGAACATACCAGGCTTATACACACACTGGACACACATCGAGGTAATACAGGACATACCAGACTTATACACACACTGGACACACATCGAGGTAATACAGGACATACCAGACTTATACACACATTGGACACACATCGAGGTAATACAGGACATACCAGACTTATACACACACTGGACACACATCGAGGTAATACAGAACATACCAGGCTTATACACACATTGGACACACATCGATGTAATACAGAACATACCAGGCTTATACACACACTGGACACACATCGAGGTAATACAGAACATACCAGGCTTATACACACATTGGACACACATCGAGGTAATACAGGACATACCAGAATTATACACACACTGGACACACATCGAGGTAATACAGAACATACCAGGCTTATACACACACTGGACACACATCGAGGTAATACAGAACATACTAGGCTTATACACACACTGGACACACATCGAGGTAATACAGGACATACCAGACTTATACACACACTGGACACACATCGAGGTAATACAGGACATACCAGACTTATACACACATTGGACACACATCGAGGTAATAGAGGACATACCAGACTTATACACACACTGGACACACATCGAGGTAATGCAGAACATACCAGGCTTATACACACATTGGACACACATCGATGTAATACAGAACATACCAGGCTTATACACACACTGGACACACATCGAGGTAATACAGAACATACCAGGCTTATACACACATTGGACACACATCGAGGTAATACAGGACATACCAGACTTATACACACACTGGACACACATCGAGGTAATACAGAACATACCAGGCTTATACACACACTGGACACACATCGAGGTAATACAGAACATACCAGGCTTATACACACACTGGACACACATCGAGGTAATACAGAACATACCAGGCTTATACACACATTGGACACACATCGAGGTAATACAGGACATACCAGACTTATACACACACTGGACACACATCGAGGTAATACAGAACATACCAGGCTTATACACACACTGGACACACATCGAGGTAATACAGAACATACCAGGCTTATACACACACTGGACACACATCGAGGTAATACAGAACATACCAGGCTTATACACACATTGGACACACATCGAGGTAACACAGGACATACCAGGCTTATACACACACTGGCCACACATCGAGGTAATACAGAACATACCAGGCTTATACACACATTGGACACACATCGTGGAACACAGAACATACCAGGCTTATACACACATTGGACACACATCGAGATAATACAGAACATACCAGGCTTATACACACATTGGACACACATCGAGGTAATACAGGACATACCAGACTTATACACACATTGGACACACATCGAGGTAATACAGGACATACCAGACTTATACACACATTGGACACACATCGAGGTAATACAGGACATACCAGGCTTATACACACATTGGCCACACATCGAGGTAATACAGAACATACCAGGCTTATACACACATTGGACACACATCGAGGTAATACAGGACATACCAGGCTTATACACACATTGGACACACATCGAGGTAATACAGAACATACCAGGCTTATACACACATTGGACACACATCGAGTTAATACAAAACATACCAGGCTTATACACACATTGAACACACATCGAGGTAATACAGAACATACCAGGCTTATACACACATTGGACACACATCGAGGTAATACAGGACATACCAGGCTTATACACACACTGGACACACATCGAGGTAATACAGAACATACCAGGCTTATACACACACTGGACACACATCGAGGTAATACAGAACATACCAGGCTTATACACACACTGGACACACATCGAGGTAATACAGAACATACCAGGCTTATACACACATTGGACACACATCGAGGTAATACAGAACATACCAGGCTTATACACACACTGGACACACATCGAGGTAATACAGAACATACCAGGCTTATACACACACTGGACACACATCGAGGTAATACAGGACATACCAGGCTTATACACACACTGGACACACATCGAGGTAATACAGAACATACCAGGCTTATACACACACTGGACACACATCGAGGTAATACAGAACATACCAGGCTTATACACACACTGGACACACATCGAGGTAATACAGAACATACCAGGCTTATACACACATTGGACACACATCGAGGTAATACAGAACATACCAGGCTTATACACACACTGGACACACATCGAGGTAATACAGAACATACCAGGCTTATACACACACTGGACACACATCGAGGTAATACAGAACATACCAGGCTTATACACACATTGGACACACATCGTGGAACACAGAATACATGCAGATATATATACACGTTTGCCACACATACATTTCTTTCATATGTATTTCTA
Source organism: Arenicola marina (assembly GCA_964019135.1). Lineage (NCBI taxonomy): Eukaryota > Metazoa > Annelida > Polychaeta > Arenicolidae > Arenicola > Arenicola marina. The sequence continues at coordinate 33,409,277 of OZ025256.1, forward strand.
TTTAATACGCCATTTTCGTTACTAATAAGGATATTTTTGAAAGGGGGTTAATACAAATGAAACAAATGAAACAAACATCGTGGCCTGTCTTGAGCCAGGTCAGTTATTAGGCTGGTTTCCCAATTTAAGGAGTGGGCGTCTCGATGTGTCAACATCAGCAAAAAAAGATTCGTCCTTCATAGTAACCTTTTTGATAATATACGGACAGATATGTCGTATAAAACAATCATCGATAAAATATCCTTTCAAAAAAGATAAGGATATTGCGCTATACCGTTTGAAAATCTAAACGATAAAGACACAGAACCAATACTAGCATCATGTTATTTTCAAGAGAGATGCCAAAATGCAATCTTAGAATATTATGCTATTCTGTCTTTGTAGTTCAAGCGATCCAAGTGATGGGAAATAAAGATCAAATATTTCAAGGGGTTGAAAATAATAAAATACCAAGGCTCATTCAAAGACAGTGTTTGACTTTTAGATCATTTTGTGAAAAGAATGCACAAAATCGCATATCTGCATATTGCACACATTGCCGTGAACACACGCACCTTGCCGGAGATGCCGGGACGGTTGGACAGGCTGAGCGGTAGCGCGTCCGCCGTGAAGTAGCCCTCGATGGCGATCTCCAACTCTGACACCGAGCAGTCGTGCTCGTCAGCTTTCTTTTTCTGCTTCCACCACTCAGGGCTGTAAAAGCCTGCACGACCATAAACAAATCAGACCCACATACCGTCACAGCATAAAACAGGGTCGCTGTTCTCACGGCAACAGGTAACGCAGAGGGGGGACGATTTAGAACATCAACAAGGACGGTGTCAACGTCCATGGGAGCGACGTCAACGTCCATGGGAGCGACGTCAACGTCCATGAGAGCGACGACAACGTCTATGGGCGCGACGTCAACGTCCATGGGAGCGACGTCAACGTCTATGGGCGCGACGTCAACGTCCATGGGAGCGACGTCAACGTCCATGGGAGCGACGTCAACGTCCATGGGAGCGACGTCAACGTCCATGGAAGCGACGTCAACGTCCATGGGAGCGACGTCAACGTCCATGGGAGCGACGTCAACGTCCATGGGAGCGACGTCAACGTCCATGGGAGCGATGTCCGTCACAACAGGGAGGATGTCAACAGGGGCGATGTCAACGTCAACAGGGGTGACGTCAATACGAGTGATGTCAACAGGGTTGGCGTCGAGAGCTTATGTCAACAGGAGTGATGTCAATAGGGTTGGCGTCGACAGGGATTGTGTCAAAAGGAGTGAGGTCAACAGGGATACGGGTCATAATTGATAGTGAAAATCAGTAATCGAGGACGTGTTAATCACAATAAAGAACTGTCCCATGCGACCAGAGCATGAGAGACGGGCGTTTTGAAAACTTATGATGGGTAAACATTGCAACATGTCCTGTTGATGTTCATTGTGAACGTTAACAAGTCGAAATGTCGCAGCTTGCTTAGTAATGTTTTGTCAGATGGAAACTTGTGTTAGCTAATTGTGCTTACAGCACCTTTGAAGCTTGGCTTGGAATTACCCCACTTACATTTATAAATAAACTTTTTTACTATCGTCAAGACATGATTAACTAAATCACAAAAAATGAGTAGACGAATGCCCAATAAAACCGTTTTCTCTGTTATTAATGTGTCAGCTGTGAACCAGTCGCTTTAGCCAGTACCCGCCCCAGTTCATTCCATATGGGATTAACAACTGGACAATGGTAAAAAAGATGGACGAGAGATTCTGTTTCACATTTACAAAAAGAGCATGCATCACAATTTGTCAGCCTACACATTCGGAGATACTTATTCGTGACACAAATTCTGTGTAAAATCCTATACTGAAAGCTTCTCAGTCGTTCATTGACAGATGCATTAACAGGTAGCAGGTATAGAGCTCGCCATTCCTTCTCATCTATGGTCACTCCAAGAACTCTCGACCACTTTTCCCCATTTTTGCGATTTGTAGGTAACAAAGTAATCAAAACCCTATAAACATCATTGCACACTCGCTTTGATCTATACAGATGTGGACGGGTTAACTGTTTGACCATAAACGTTAAGTATTATATTTATATTGTAATGCCAAGTTACCTGTGGCGGGAGAATGTTATATTCACGGTGGCGACGCCTGTCGGTGGGTTTACCATGTATGTACTATCGCGCATGCCCATCGGTTGGCGCGCAATTACTCATTTCGTCATTCCTTTGTTTGCTGCCAACGAGGGAGCATTAGTTGACAGCTCTGACGCTGTTATACAAATCTTGGTGGTTTACTGAGACGGCAACTTAATCAAGCCACAGGTATACTTTTATTTATGATTTGTTTGAATCATTAATATTGTCTTACGTACTAAATGTCCCAATTATAACTGAGAGATCACATGATATATAATGCGAATCGAGTGTTAGAATGTGTGGATTGTGTATTAAAGTTGACTGAAGTTAACGGAGCCACGCTTTTAATTAATCTGCTTAATCTGCAATATTTTCTAGATACTGAATGTCCTAACTAAGATACGGCATGATGTATGATTTGAATCAGGTGTGAGAATGTGTGAATTGTTATATTTAAGCTGTCTGATGTTTCTCATATTTTATTAGTAATCAGCCATCGAGAAACGACTACTATTATTAATTGTATTGTTATATGTCACGTCACTATAATCTAATTAATTCGTTACAGGTGTATATTTAGGGCTCGCCACCTGTCCAGCCCCAGCCCCGAGGCTGTGTTGAATAAACGCTATTTTGAGACAATCTGTCTTCGGCCTTATTAACACCTGGCCCACAGCACTGCTACATATTTGGAGCCCGACGTGGGGCTGGGGCTTCGCCTAGTGTACAGCAAGGGCGGTGTACAGGACTTGGGAGCTTATACACCTGTGGTGGACGCCTGCGGTGTTTGATCGTCATAACGTCTCCGGAGACGGCGCGAGGTCTGCACAATCCAGAGAACGGAGGAGCAGCCTTGGGGAGCGCCACCTAGCGAGTGTCACGGTGTTGCTGCACTCAGTCGACGATCGGTGACGTCACATCAGCTGTACTGAACTGTTGTTCACGCTTCATGCCTCACTGACTTGGAGCTGGAGTTTGCTGGCCGCCCGGGATAGAGCCAAGCAAGAACAGCTGATTGACTCAACTTCACTTGCGGCGAACGGATTTCATGAACAGACAATCATAGTGTTGTGGCCTGTACGGACATAATACCGACTTGTCATACGCCACGTCAACATTGACCGACACAGCAAAACCATAGTAAGTGTCAGTCTTCCATTTAGTATAGTTTGTATTTAAGCCAATTAAGGCGTACGTAACAGCATATCTGTACTGTTCTGTTGGTATGTTGAACCAACACCGCACCGGGTTAATTAGTCTTTGAATTCACGCCTAAAACGTCTTTCAAGTTAAGCGGTTAATGCTTAAATTAGGATAAGCTTATAGTTACATTTAATTTAAATTTTGAAACCACTTACTCGTTTTCTGCAATGAGTCAAATTTTATAGATTGGTTTATGGTTTCTTTCAAATTGTGTTAATACTTATTGATATAAAATTATACTGTGTCCTTAGACATATTTTGCCAGAGCATGCTAGTTATGGTACAGTAAGTTTATTAGGTGGCAATCTGAGTATTTAATTTTTCATCTAAGCTGAGGGGTCAAATTAATGTTGTCACTTGTTTGATGCATGTTAATTACTTCACACATCATTTATTGTTTGATATAGGCTACTTCAGAGTTAATATTTTCTTGTTTACATACTTATAGTCATTAATTTGGTAAGCATAATTATATTGAGTCGTGGTTACTTGAGGGAATTACCAGATTACAAACTTAAGAATTCACTTTCCTTGTTCATATAAAGGGATATAGTTGTGATAAGGAATGTTGTAATCATTAACAGTTATGATCTTTACGATCTGACCACTTGATTAAATATTTAATTAAGTTTAATTAAGTGAAAGGTTTATCTCAGCCTTTAAACAGTATCAAATATTGAATTATTCATCAATATAGTATAATATATGTAATTTGGACAACTTTTCATAATCATCTTTTGAATTATAATGTTGTAGTTTTTATTACATCATAATTGGTTAACATAATTAAGTGGTGACATAGTGACACCCCTTGTGCAAAAAATTACTTATTGTCTCAGTTGAATCGGGAAGCCTGATGCAGATAGATTTCGCTAACTAATCAACCTCACTGGTCTGTAAGCAAATAATTAAGTATAACACAAGTTATAATAATTTGTATCTTGACTAGACTTTATTCTCTTGTTGGGCAATACTTAGACTTTTCACCGTCACATAACATTACTTCACCTTATTCTTTCATTTAACATCATCACATTTCATTCTTTTTTTTATAAGTTTTACTTGTCAGTTAATCTGTGGTCATATGTGTCAGTACATATGGGTCAGATCACTGAATCTTGAAAGGTTATATTGTGCATCTTACTTCTTGACTTTATTGGATATCTATCATCTGTGGGAATTGGGAATCTGAAACATCATTACCTCCCCTCTGAGTGTTTTGAAAGTGAGTTACATACAAACTAGCTTTGGATCTAGAATCTCGACTGACTGATAGGTAATTAGTTAGTCGAGATGGGTTCTTTTAGGGAACGATGCCTTGTCCTGAGGGACATAGATATCTCAATGGAGGCAGAGTTGAGAGAACTATTCACATCTATAGATGTCACAGTAGACTGGATCCATTTTGAGGGACAGAATTCATATCTGTTGTTTCAATCTGGGCAGTTGGCTCAGGAGGTGATAAGTACTCTAAAAGATACTTCGCTCCGAGGAGCAAGATTGAAAGTTGAGACTCTGTCGCATGACCTGGAAATGAAAATTTGTGGGTTATGGGCACAGGAACAGGTTGGGAAACCACACATTAATCCCTATGAGGCAATGGTCAGTATGTGGCAAAACATGACCCCTCTCGATCGAGAGAGATTTTCAAATGAAGTGGGTCAACCTTTACCAGCTGAAAGAGCCGAGGCGAGTGGAACCCATAGCTTCCGTGACCCTCAGGATCCACTACCCTACCCAGTCTTTAGTGGAACTCACCCAGGAGTCTTAAGATTGTCTTCCACCTTCTCCGGCGATACCAATAAGGGAGATACCTCATATGAGTTGTGGAGGCAAGAAGTAATTTCTATTAACAGCTCAAGAGGGTATTCAGAGGTTGAGTTGCTAATGGCCATCAGAAAGTCTCTGAAAGGAATGGCCGCTGAGATCCTGCTTCACATGGGAACACCGGTGACAGTGACCACTTTGATTAATAAACTAGACAATATTTTTGGCAATGTCCTCCCCCTCGAAACAGTTCTCGAACAGTTCTGGATTGCCCGCCAGAAGTCAGATGAATCGGTTACGGCCTGGGCCTGTCGCCTGGAGCGGTTAGTCTCTGAAGTACGCGCGAAAGAGCCCTCTATCTTTCCTTTGGGGAATTTCAGTATGGTTAGAACCAAATTCTTTTCTGGCCTCAAGGAGGATCGAATGAAGTCGGCACTACGCCATTTAATGGACAGCAACGCTCCTTATGAACGCATTATGATCGCTGCTAGGGTTGCTGAAATGGAGGGTAGTAAGATCCGGTCACATCAGGCCAGTGATGTAACCACTGCTCACTCCACAAAGTTGGATGAAGTCCTCGCTTTGTTGTCCAAGATGGACGCTCGACTGTCAGAGGTAGAGAAAGGTTCAAAGAGAAAACCACCCTTTAACAGGGATACAAGGAGAGATCAATTTAGAGGAGAATGCTATCGCTGTCGGCAGCAGGGTCATAAGCGGGCAGACTGTCCTTTAAACTCATAAAGACCATTAGAACAGGGCGAACTAATGGTTGGGTAGATCATAGCCCAAGCAAGAAAACCGAGTTAGTGGGTCGAGCCAATGAGACATCCATTAGAGTCGGAGATCAAAACGTCATGGCTCTCGTGGATACCGGCTCCATGGTGAGCACCATATCAGATTCACTCACACAGAAGTTGAATTTAGATATGCGCCCCTTCGTAGATTTCCTCTCTGTAGAAGGTGTTGGTGGTCAACAATTACAGTATCTAGGGTATGTTGAGGCTCCACTCTTCTTTCCTGACTTGAAATCGGAAATTGACGGACTTATGTTAGTGGTGCCAGACACGCATTACCATGCCAATGTACCAGTCTTGATTGGCACAAACATCTTAAATGTTTTAAATACTGAACTTGACGATGTTCCTAGCTTACCAAATCCTTGGCAATTGGCCTTAAAGCCATAGCTGGTCTAAATAGACTTTCCGAGAGAGCTTGCCTTTCAGAGGTGAGGAATACTAAGTCGCTAACTGTTCAACCGCAGGAAACTGTTATGGTTCAAGGACACGCACGCCTTAGTACGTGTATGCGATTGACTGTTATGACGGAGGAACATGATTCCCTGGCTTTACCAGGAGGCCTTAGACTGACTCCCTCAGTTTTGAGAGTCGAGCCAGCTAGACAAACACATCGCATATCGGTAGAAATTTCGAATTTCTCTACCAAAGCCGTCACAATCCCGAATCGGACGGTACTCTGTAGTTTACAGAGAGTCGATACAACGTTACCCAATGATCTTAATCCTAATACCATTACGGATGAGCGCAATCCCAAATGTGTAGGATCTGAAGGTCCATGTGATGACAAACCCGATAGAGATTTTTTAGCCATGCTTGATAGAAGTTATGTCAAAGAATTGAATGAGACACTGACATATGATGTAGATTTACTCTTATCTCAGTGGAAAGACATCTTTTCACTACATGATTTGGATCTGGGGCGGACTAATCTTGTCCAACACCAGATAAAGCTTCTGGATGAGACACCGTTCAAAGAACGTCCTCGGCGTATTCCACCATCTATGTTAGAGGAGGTGAAATCTCACCTACGAGAGATGCAAGAGTTAGGTGTCATTCGGAAGTCGTGTAGTCCATATGCATCGAACGTGGTCTTAGTGAGGAAACGCGATGGCAGTCTACGGTTTTGTATTGACCTAAGACGCCTGAATTCAGTTACCGTTCGAGACGCATATCCTCTACCTCGAATAGAGGAGACTTTAGACATGCTACAAGGTAGCAAGTGGTTTTCAGTCCTAGACCTGAAGTCCTCATACTGGCAGGTTGAAGTCGAGGACAAAGATAAACCAAAAACGGCCTTCTCTGTCACAGGCCTAGGCTTCTGGGAGTGTTGCCGGATGCCATTTGGTTTGACAAATGCGCCGGCTACATTCCAACGTTTAATGGAGTCCTGCATGGGTGATCTCTACTTGTCGTATTGTCTACTATATTTGGACGACATAGTCGTATTTTCGGTCACTTTTGAAGATCATGTTCATCGCCTGCAGTCAGTTTTCAAAAAGATCAGAGACGCTGGGTTGAAGTTGAAAACCTCTAAATGTAGATTTTTTCAGAGATCAATCAAATGCCTTGGACACATAGTTTCCCATGATAGAGTCCATACTGATCCGGACAAGATATCTGTAGTCCGTGACTGGCCTGTACCGTCTTCAGTCAAGGAGGTACAAAGCTTCTTAGGGTTTGTCGGCTATTACAGACGCTTCGTGAAAGATTTTTCTAAAATCGCCAAACCCCTACACGAATTAACAGGGGGTGGGAACTCCAAAAAGAACAAGAATAAACGAGTCAATTCACCCTTCCGATGGGAATCCAAACACCAAACAGCCTTTGAGGTACTCATACAGTGTGTCACCAACGCGCCTATCTTGGCCTTTGCCAATTATACTCAACCATTTGAACTCCACACGGATGCTAGTGGCGATGGCCTGGGCGCCGTGTTATACCAAGAAGTAGAAGGGTTGAAGAAAGTGGTTGCGTATGCAAGTCGCAGCTTAAACAACGCAGAGAAGAATTATCCAGCGCACAAGTTGGAATTCCTTGCTCTCAAATGGGCCGTATGTGAAAAGTTTCACGATTATCTATATGGTGGACAATTTGTTGCCTACACTGACAATAACCCCTTGACTTATGTGAATTCTTCTGCCAAGTTGGATGCTACTGGTCATCGATGGGTAGCTAAACTGGCCAATTATGACTTTGAAATCATGTACAGGAGCGGAAAGTCCAACGTAGATGCCGACGCACTGTCTCGGTTGAAGGTTCCTGATCAACTACCGAAGTCAGTGACTTCTCAGGTAGTTCATGCGACTCTAGAAACTCCAGGGAAAGAAACCCTCTGGGCTGAATCCCTCTGTTGCTCTGTAACAGCTATACCGTCAGCTCCCGAAGTCTCGGGTTTAACACAGCTTGCCCCTGCGGAGATATTAGCAGCGCAGAAAGCTGATGCTAATATACAAGAAATCCGTAACGTGTTACAGGGAAATATGTCCCCAGACTCCGTCAGTGGTTCAGTTGGAAAACTACTGCTTCGCGAAAAGAAGCGATTGGTCTTAAGAGGTGAACTATTGTACAGAAACCGCCAGGTTGATGGTGATGAACAGTTACAGTTAGTTTTACCTGAAAGCCTGCAAAAGTTAGCACTACGAGGGTGTCATGATGACATGGGACACCTCGGGAGGGATCGAACCATAGATCTAATCCGTGACCGCTTCTATTGGCCGTCAATGTACTCTAATGTGTCTGACTATGTCTCCAACTGTGGTCGTTGCCTCCGACGGAAGGTCCTCCCAACACAGAAATCGCCACTGGTTAACGTTAACACAACGCAACCAATGGAACTTGTGTGCATCGATTTTTTGAAAATAGAACCGTCCAAAGGAGGTATTCAGGATGTTTTGGTCGTCACAGACCATTTCACCAAGTACTCCCAGGCCTTTCCATGTAGAAACCAAACTGCTCTCACTACCGCCAAGGTTTTATATGAAAACTTCTTCTTACATTATGGAATGCCTTTGCGCCTACACTCGGATCAGGGAAGAAATTTTGAATCTTCGCTCATCAAATCGCTTTGTGATTTAATGCGTATTAAGAAGAGTCGCTCCACCCCCTACCACCCGATGGGGAATGGGGAGTGCGAACGTTTTAATAGGACTCTCTTGAACATGCTGGGAACACTTCCCGCTGAGCAGAAGATTGACTGGAAGAAACGTGTTTCTTCCTTGGTACATTCGTATAATTGTACCAAACATGCCACGACTGGCTATACTCCATTCTACTTAATGTTTGGACGCCACCCACGTTTACCCGTCGATCTGATGTTTAATCTCAGTGAGACTGGGGAGAACAAGAATTACCCAAAGTATGTGACTGACCTGAAAGAGACACTCAAAGAAGCCTATCGGTTGACCCAACAACATACCAAACAACAACAGACTGGTCAAAAGATCAATTATGATCGTCGGGTAAGGGGTGCCGTACTCGAAGTGGGTGATAGAGTGCTTGTTAGGAATGTCGCATTTCAAGGACCCCACAAATTGGCTGGCCGTTGGCAGGAAGACGTACATGTCGTGATTTCGCAACCGGACGAAACTATCCCTGTGTATGAAGTGCGTCGGGAAGATGGGCAAGGGAAGACCCGCAATCTACACAGGAACATGTTGTTACCAGTCAATAGTCTTTGTGACGAAACGCCGGATGAGTTGGCTAAGTCCGTTGACAGAGTAGTGTCGGTTCCTAAAACCCCTCGTCCTCCGATTCCTTGTGATCCGATTAGTAATTCCTCAGATGAGTCGGACAGTATCGTAGCTGTCCAACCGGTCGCTCCAACCTGGAGGCCGGTACCAGCACCCAGGAGACATAATCCTGCTGTCGCGACAGATGGTGTGTCAACAGCTGAACAAGCGGTTGAACTTGGCCATGGTTTAGGTGGAGGCCATGAGGTGGTTTCCCAGCCTGAGGTTTCTGCTAATGTGGAACCGCAAGTCCCGATACCTGACGAACAAGTAACCGCTACAGATGAGTCTCACAGTGACTCCACATCTGTATCAGAATCGTCTCCTCCAAGGAGACCAGAACGAGCACGTAGACGTCCGGCACGTTATGACCCAGAGGTATACGTGATGACGCAAACGGTCTCTCGTCGCAGCAAATTGCGACAACAGAATGCGTTCTTACGTCAATGTTTGGAAGCGATCCTTGATAGCCAGTAATTTTATCATATTCTTCATCATCGTTTTGTAGTCTTGTGTGATTAGTATATTGATTACGAGATTACAATCCTTTTTACTATTCATAATTGTCATCTACATTATATCATTATACTTGGTATCATCCTCGATAGTTATTTGTCTATTTGCCTGTCAATGGCGGGACGCCATTTCCCGGTGAGGGGAAGTATGTGGACGGGTTAACTGTTTGACCATAAACGTTAAGTATTATATTTATATTGTAATGCCAAGTTACCTCTGGCGGGAGAATGTTATATTCACGGTGGCGACGCCTGTCGGTCGGTTTACCATGTATGTACTATCGCGCATGCCCATCGGTTGGCGCGCAATTACTCATTTCGTCATTCCTTTGTTTGCTGCCAACGAGGTAGCATTAGTTGACAGCTCTGACGCTGTTATACAAATCTTGGTGGTTTACTGGAATGGAATGTTGGTTTTTTAGGCCACTTTTGTGCACATACAGGCTAAATTGGGCCAAGGAACCTCCCGAGACGATGAAGGATGAAGGAATGAAACATGCCCCAGATTAGGTGCCCGAGCCCGGATTCGAACCCAGGACCTATTGATCTGCGGTCTAGTGCGCTAACCACTACACCAGGGAGGCCCCCTTGGTGGTTTACTGAGACGGCAACTTAATCAAGCCACAGGTATACTTGTATTTATGATTTGTTTGAATCATTAATATTGTCTTACGTACTAAATGTCCCAATTATAACTGAGAGATCACATGATATATAATGCGAATCGAGTGTTAGAATGTGTGGATTGTGTATTAAAGTTGACTGAAGTTAACGGAGCCACGCTTTTAATTAATCTGCTTAATCTGCAATATTTTCTAGATACTGAATGTCCTAACTCAGATACGGCATGATGTATGATTTGAATCAGGTGTGAGAATGTGTGAATTGTTATATTTAAGCTGTCTGATGTTTCTCATATTTTATTAGTAATCAGCCATCGAGAAACGACTACTATTATTAATTGTATTGTTATATGTCACGTCACTATAATCTAATTAATTCGTTACAGGTGTATATTTAGGGCTCGCCACCTGTCCAGCCCCAGCCCCGAGGCTGTGTTGAATAAACGCTATTTTGAGACAATCTGTCTTCGGCCTTATTAACACCTGGCCCACAGCACTGCTACACAGATATTCTAAATAGGGGTATACTAGTGCGGTATCCTGGCCGCTTCTCTCCATAAAATCTCTCCTCCACTCTCTCGGAATGGCATGCATCATGCTATAAAAATCTGCAAAGTTCATACTCACATCATATTTTCTAAGAAATTCTTCCCATCCGAGTGGCTCACCATTTATATTGAAAAGATCCTTGGTATAGATTATACCCTTCTCGATAAACTCCTTGTCAGATGGAAACTGATGGTAACTCATCTCGCCTCTCTAGCTCAGTTGGCTTAACCTTCACAAAACTGGAGAACTACTACACCAAAATGTCACTTCAATCTATTTTTTTCTCAGCTGACTACTACATAAGTAACTTAATGAACACCAGGTCCATGCCATTAACGGTACATACGATCACTACGATCGACTTGTACTCACCTGTTATGATCCACACGTATTTCGCACCATACATATTCAGCTTATAAGCCTCGCAGAAGACGATTCGAGCTTTGTCTTCATAGAAATTCCCCACAATAATCCTGGCACCTTGCCGCTGTGTGAAGACAATATATGGAGAAATACGTAATGTGCATATTTCAATATATATAGTCTAATTAAATAGTGATGCAGGACGATGTTGAGTCCAGTTGATGGCTCAAAAAATTATATACACTTCTAACATTGCCCTCATCTCATGCCTAATTAGTGTCATGAGGATATTAGTTGAATGGTGAATATCAGTACAAGAGGGATGTAGCCGTGACTGACCTTAAGGTTTCTGACCTGCTGTCTGGGGTCTGTGGCGAAGCTCTCGGCTGCTAACACGTGTATGCCGTTCGCCGGGGCTCTTTTCAGGAAGTCTGCTGTCGTCTGTGGACAATTAATTTGGAGATCTCTGTCTGTATTGGTGGATAAGCTGTTATAAGGATGTAATGCCATTATGTACCAGGCCTATCAGATAATACAGCATCTTTTATCATGTTAAAACTAACCTTAGTGTTTTTAGATTTGTGAAAAATAACCATTTATGGAAATTAATCTAGTCAAACATTACCAATTTATTATGTTTTAAACATCCAGACATCCTGAGCCATGATTGACATTGCAGCCTGCGATTGACACATACTTCCCACTTTTCACCACATTTTTCACGTTCTCCTTACGTTCTTAATATTTTACCACATTTTCCATGACATCCCCACCTTCCTACTTTTTTACTACATTCCCGGATAGCATGCTAACATGCTTTGCATTTTGTGATATATGGTTGGCGGTTACCTGACAACGTTAGCGCTACGTTCACTACACGTTTGCAAGAAACGGTTGCATGATGACGAAATATCAACGTTAAACTAACGTGTCACGGTAGAATATATATTAAAGCATCAAAGTAAGATAAATCAAAGATATTTTCGTCTAACGTACATCAGATTAATATTAAGCAAGGCATTTCGGTTACACATTTGCAATCCAACATTTAACATTTTCCAGATAGCACGTAAACCTTAATGTTACGTTAGATTTTGCTTCGAATGGTTGATACATGGTTTCCAGCTACTTTACTACTTTAATTAACGTTTATTTTTCGCTGACAAATAAACGTTTGCAAGGTAAACTGAAATCAATGTTAGTATAACGTTTACAAACAAAAACTAAAGTCGTTTTTCGAACAAGTTTGGGGGTTATAAGATACATTAAATTAAGTTCGTCTTTATTTGAACAATTTGATACAGGTCTAATATAAAACCGGCTTGGGTAGCGCAGTGGTTAGCGGGCGTTCCTTGTAATCTCGTGACCGGGGTTCAAGCCCGTAGTCAGATTCGAGTCGTAGGACTTAAACTACCACACTGGTGCCAATGGTGACCAACCTGGGGCCACCCTGTTGGGATACACGCAGTGACACGGGGTGTACAGCGAGTGTACAGCCGCGGCGGAAGGCCGACATTTGTTACCGTTAGATATTCATTTAAAATGGTTTACTGTTAAAAGGCAAACGTTAATTTAATCAATGGGAAAAATTACGTTAGAATAACGTTGGCATATAACGCTACCATTAATAAGTAATACATTGGTGTTGTACTGTGCTACAATAGGCGGCTGGTGTTCTGAAACACACCTTCCGGCAACTCCTGCAACCAAACGGGCTCCGGATGTACTAACATCTGTCATTCCTCTGGACTAAGCCCGCTAGGTCGAGAGAGGCGAATTAGAATACCGGGCATAACTAGTTTGCCTGAAATTCTTGCCCAGGTTATTGCAGCAAAACATGAAGAGTATACTTCATCTTTGCACACCTCGCAAGGGAAAAAACAAGGGAGGCAACTGTTTACGGGTTATAAGCTAGGCTCGATTGGCGTAGAGCATTGGCGTCATGGGTTGCCTCTAACGGTGGGAAAGGTTATTGAACCCTACTGGCCAGTTACCGCCCGCCTCAAACCGGGCAGCCCATAGTCAATAAGGTACTGACCCGCCACGTCTGCCTGCCTCATAGGGCAAGGTAGTCATTATCTTGGTAAGCAGGTGTAAACACAGTACAAAGCAAAAAACTGATCGTATGCACATGGAACGTCAGGACCATGTGGCCTCGCATGGCAAACGAACCGGACTCGGCTGACAATGTTCGTAACATCGACCGAGAGTTTCACAAACTAAACGTGGATATAGTTGCCCTACAGGAGATACGATTGGCTGACGCGCGCTCAGTAAAGGAGGCCAGTTACGAGTTTTACTGGCGCTACTGACGTTACTGAACGTTCATCGTGTGCAAGATGAACGCATTCCAAAGAGAGGGTGTGTTCTACGGTGAACCCGCCGACGGCAAAAGGCCAACTAGATGGCCAAACCTTAGGTTTAATGATGTTTGCAAGCGTGACATGAAGGCTTTTGGCATCGATTCAGACTCTTGGGAGGATCTGGCATCCCAAAAAAGGGAATGGGCACGTGTCGTGCGTGACGGAATGGCCTACCACGACGGGCTCTGGTTTAAGAAACTGGAACGCCAACCTAGGCGCCCACCAGCGAGCACAAACAAAAAACCTATCGATAGATCACCGATGCGACGACTGCGGTAGGCTCTGTCGCTCACAGATAGGCTTATTCAGTCATAAGCGCAAACGCCGCGTTAAAATCGTATAACTTAAACCAAAACAAAGCTGCAAATCCATCTTCATCGCAGACGTACGGATGCCAACCATAACGTTAATTAAACTTAACTTCTAACGTTAAGTTAACGTTGGCATGCTATCTGGGTTGTACACTACTTTTTGTTTGAATCCTACTTTTCACTACTTTTTCCAAGTTGTCAAGACTTGGCCAGATGAAATAAAAGGGTAACTTATACGTTACAGATTTGCCCTTAAAGGGACCTGCCTATAAATGAGTGGACGGTGAGGGCCAATGGCAGGCCGTGTGAGCGTAAACAAGTGGCTAGCAAAGATTAACTTGTACACTAAAGAGTTGCCCTAAGTAAGTAAGTGGTGGAGACAAATGACAACCAGGGTGGCCACGTGTGAGACTCCAAGGGGTAGGACTGGGGGTTTAAACGTACGGGCTGTTTGGCCAAAGGGGTAGGACTGGGGGTTTAAACGTACGGGCTGTTTGGCCAAAGGGGTAGGACTGGTGGTTTAAACATACGGGCAGTTTGGCCAAAGGGGTAGGACTGGGGGTTTAAACATACGGGCTGTTTGGCCAAAGGGGCAGGACTGGATGTTTAAACGCACGAGCTGTTTGGCTAAAGGGGTAGGACTGGGGGTTTAAACGTACGGGCTGTTTGGCCAAAGGGGTAGGACTGGGGGTTTAAACATACGGGCTGTTTGGCCAAAGGGGTAGGACTGGGGGTTTACACGAACGGACTGTTTGGCCAAAGGGGTAGGACTGGGGGTTTAAACGTACGAGCTGTTTGGCTAAAGGGGTAGGACTGGGGGTTTAAACGTACGGGCTGTTTGGCCAAAGGGGTAGGACTGGGGGTTTACACGAACGGACTGTTTGGCCAAAGGGGCAGGACTGGGGGTTTAAACGTACGAGCTGTTTGGCTAAAGGGGTAGGACTGGGGGTTTAAACGTACGGGCTGTTTGGCCAAAGGGGTAGGACTGGGGGTTTAAACATACGGGCTGTTTGGCCAAAGGGGCAGGACTGGGGGTTTAAACATACGGGCTGTTTGGCCAAAGGGGTAGGACTGGGGGTATAAACATACGGGCTGTTTGGCCAAAGGGGTAGGACTGGGAGTTTAAACGTACGGGCTGTTTGGCCAAAGGGGTAGGACTGGGAGTTTAAACGTACGGGCTGTTTGGCCAAAGGGATAGGACTGGGGGTTTAAACGTACGGGCTGTTTGGCCAAAGGGGTAGGACTGGGGGTTTAAACATACGGGCTGTTTGGCCAAAGGGGCAGGACTGGGGGTTTAAACATACGGGCTGTTTGGCCAAAGGGGCAGGACTGGGGGTTTAAACGTACGAGCTGTTTGGCTAAAGGGGTAGGACTGGGGGTTTAAGCGTACGGGCTGTTTGGCCAAAGGGGTAGGACTGGGGGTTTAAACATACGGGCTGTTTGGCCAAAGGGGTAGGACTGGGGGTTTAAACATACGGGCTGTTTGGCCAAAGGGGTAGGACTGGGGGTTTAAACATACGGGCTGTTTGGCCAAAGGGGTAGGACTGGGGGTTTAAACGTACGGGCTGTTTGGCCAAAGAGGTAGGACTGGGGGTTTAAACGTACGGGCTGTTTGGCCAAAGGGGTAGGACTGGGGGTTTAAACGTACGGGCTGTTTGGCCAAAGGGGTAGGACTGGGGGTTTAAACGTACGGGCTGTTTGGCCAAAGAGGTAGGACTGGGGGTTTAAACGTACGGGCTGTTTGGCCAAAGGGGTAGGACTGGGGGTTTAAACATACGGGTTGTTTGGCCAAAGGGTAGGACTGGGAGTTTAAACGTACGGGCTGTTTGGCCAAAGAGGTAGGACTGGGGGTTTAAACGTACGGGCTGTTTGGCCAAAGGGGTAGGACTGGGGATTTAAACATACGGGCTGTTTGGCCAAAGGGGCAGGACTGGGGGTTTAAACGTACGAGCTGTTTGGCCAAAGGGGTAGGACTGGGGGTTTAAACATACGGGCTGTTTGGCCAAAGGGGTAGGACTGGGAGTTTAAACGTACGGGCTGTTTGGCCAAAGGGGTAGGACTGGGGGTATAAACGTACGGACTGTTTGGCCAAAGGGATAGGACTTGGGGTTTAAACGTACGGGCTGTTTGGCCAAAGGGGTAGGACTGGGGGTTTAAACATACGGGCTGTTTGGCCAAAGGGGCAGGACTGGGGGTTTAAACATACGGGCTGTTTGGCCAAAGGGGCAGGACTGGGGGTTTAAACGTACGAGCTGTTTGGCTAAAGGGGTAGGACTGGGGGTTTAAACGTACGGGCTGTTTGGCCAAAGGGGTAGGACTGGGGGTTTAAACATACGGGCTGTTTGGCCAAAGGGGTAGGACTGGGGGTTTACACGAACGGACTGTTTGGCCAAAGGGGTAGGACTGGGGGTTTAAACGTACGGGCTGTTTGGCCAAAGGGGTAGGACTGGGGGTTTAAACGTGCGGGCTGTTTGGCCAAAGGGGCAGGACTGGGGGTTTACACGTACGGGCTGTTTGGCCAAAGGGATAGGACTGGGGGTTTAAACGTACGGGCTGTTTGGCCAAAGGGGTAGGACTGGGGGTTTAAACGTACGGGCTGTTTGGCCAAAGGGGTAGGACTGGGGGTTTAAACATACGGGCTGTTTGGCCAAAGGGGTAGGACTGGGGGTTTAAACGTACGGGCTGTTTGGCCAAAGAGGTAGGACTGGGGGTTTAAACGTACGGGCTGTTTGGCCAAAGGGGTAGGACTGGGGGTTTAAACGTACGGGCTGTTTGGCCAAAGGGGTAGGACTGGGGGTTTAAACGTACGGGCTGTTTTGCCAAAGAGGTAGGACTGGGGGTTTAAACGTACGGGCTGTTTGGCCAAAGGGGTAGGACTGGGGGTTTAAACGTACGGGCTGTTTGGCCAAAGAGGTAGGACTGGGGGTTTAAACGTACGGGCTGTTTGGCCAAAGGGGTAGGACTGGGGGCTGTTTGGCTAAAGGGGTAGGACTGGGGGCTGTTTGACTAAAGGGGTAGGACTGGGGTCTGTTTGGCTAAAGGGGTAGGACTGGGGGCTGTTTGGCTAAAGGGGTAGGACTAGGGGCTGTTTGGCTAAAGGGGTAGGACTGGGGGCTGTTTGGCCAAAGGGGTAGGACTGGAGGCTGTTTGGCTAAAGGGGTAGGACTGGGGGCTGTTTGGCTAAAGGGGTAGGACTAGGGGCTGTTTGGTTAAAGGGGTAGGACTGGGGGCTGTTTGGCAAAGGGGTAGGACTGGGGGCTGTTTGGCTAAAGGGGTAGGACTGAGGGCAACAGAAGACGTAACACAGTTGATGGCCTTGAGGTCTTATGCGTCTCTAGCTGTCTGATGTGGTTAAGAGCTGCGTTTCAGTCGCATATGGGCCGGCTCGATAGCGCAGTGGGTCAGAGCGCTAGCCTTCAGTGCTCTCGCCACCTGAGAGCCTAACGGCACGTGGATCGATGGTTCGCGCCCCGCTGTGGCCATGCCTGTGTGGTCGCAGGATAAAGATCCCATGCCTTTCTTCGCAAAGCGTGAGGGATTAGCCAATAGGCTGAGAAATGTTTTCTAATAGTGACCAATACTGTTCCATCCTTGGCTAATCCATCAACGACACCACAACTTTGATCGGAAACCTCATTATTTTTTGCAACGAGAAGCATGCGCCAGGCGCCCTCAGGGGGGGGGATGTAGGAATTTGCCAAGGGGGTGGGGGGTGCTCTCTGAAAACGTCCGACCGAGGGGTGTGCTCTTGCGACCGGGGGGGGGGGCGTGCACGGAGAAGCCAACTTTAACAGTGCATGTTCAGTTTCCCAAGGGGGGGGGGGGGGGTTCCCCCTAACCCCCCCTAACCCCCCCCCCCCCTAGATCCGCCACTGTCTCGCCCTATGACATTGGTCCGACTGGAGAAGGGCACCCGACCAGGGTGTCCCCTCAGCCCACTTTTATACATACTAATGGCGAAGATGTTCGCCACGGCCATTAGAAAGGAGCCAACATGTACAAGCATTGCCCTCCCCTCGGTAACCTTGCCAAGATCAAACTTTATGCGGACGACACTACTGTATTTACTTTGCTTTGGCTTTCCATTTCGGAGATATACATGCAACGCCTTTAACTGGCAACAGCGAATTAAAAGATTTTCAAATATACAGAACTAATCTTATGGAAGTTTAGAGACCATACTTATCAAGGGACAATTATTATACTCAACTGCTTGACAGGATGTGGCATATGGTATTTTACTGATGTCGTATATCTACTCCAACGCCAGGCAGCTAAAGACAATTTATTTACAATGCTGACAAGCGTTAGTCAACCATGTTATCGGTCAATACTGGAACTTGTCCACAGGCAAGGACATTTCAACGTTACATCAACGTTACACCTAAGGACCATTATCACTGTACGCAAACGGCGGCCCGTAACTGCAGATACGGTCAGCTGACAAATGGTGAATACATTATTCACCTGACATAACCTTCCGCCATGTTTAGTTGACCGTATCTGCAGTTGCGGTCCGACGGTAGCGTACAGTGATTATATAGCCTCGCCGCGCAACCCGAATTCTTCATTTCAATACATAAATCAAATTACCAATACCACATTATAGTTTGGTGTTCCCTCACAAATCCACTAAGTAGTTATTGTCACACTAATATCTCGATTTCGATCTGTACATATATAATATAATATATATATAATATTATTATATATATAATATGTATGATATTATTATTTGGATAATATTTATATATATATATGATATATATAATATTTTTATATATATAATATATATAATATTATTATATATATAATAATAACATACTGTGTAAACCTATTGTCACTTAACTATACATGACTCCATTGTTTCTCCGCACTACTGGGCTTTTTGTTGCGTTATTGTAGCACACCGTGCAGCATTCATTGAGACCCGCCTTCACTTCGATAACACGCTTCTACCTTTATATACTTATGAACAATATTACCAGCATTACATGCACAATATCAGCATCATTAATTTCTTCGCAACAACGAATAACGAAACAAAACCATAATGGACTTAAATGTAAACACTGGCGAATTATACTATATTGGGTGTGCTGATATGAGTGGTAGCCAGCTATAGGTGATATCTTCCGCACACGAACCGGGCGCGTTTTAATTCATCTCCTGGGTGACTCTATAGTCGCGACATTTGTCGAAGTTCAAGGTCGGAGTCGCTATGTGAGTGATGTGACGTCACTTGATTCAGACCCATCATCGGTCGTGGGGAGAAGCTTTTGTCGTCCTCAGGGAGGGTGCGGGCTGTCGACCCGCTGATGGGTCTTGTCAGTAATCCGCCCCCTCAATGGCACACATTCCCACAATGTGATTAACATTATCCGAGGAAGTTTGACAGGGAATTAGCCTGCCAATATAACCTTAGCTCGAGGAAACTGAATTAGGTCGGAAATCCAAAGGTAAATGCTCTGCATCCAGTGGGAATGCAAGAGGACCTCTGAGCGGTGTAACGCCATCTAGTGGGAATGCAAGAGGATCCCTGAGCGGTGTTACGCGCCCCCATCCTGCCGCGGGGAGGTTCACAAACCAAATGCGCCCCAATCCGATTTGCGCAGCTGGTCTGTACATACCCTGCAGCGATGTTCTGCCCCGATCCACGGTGGCATTTTCTGTGGGTCGATAACATCACGAGTTGTTCGCATTTACTGCTCGTATGTGTTACCAATGAACCGAGTGTCGCGGGTGGAGCTGGGGAAACACGTTTAAAGCTTTATGCTTAATTAATTAATTGATCCGTTGTTCCTTAGAAAACAAATGGGTCCACACTGGGGACTGAATACTTCAAGATTTCATTGATCAGGTCAACAACTCTTGACGACAATAGGTTTACCTGGTAAAGCGCTTAAAGATAATCCTTACACAAACTCAGACCTGGTGGTCAACACATTATCTACTGTTTTGAAGGCGTGGAATATTCAGGTTCTGCTTAATTAATCTTATTGGAGATCTAAGCAAATGTAGACGGGAACTTAGCAGTGACGCGGTTGCGGTTTCCATTCTGATCCGAACCAAATCCAGGAAAGCACATACACTGGAGACGTGCTGAATAAATCAGGTTGTTTTTATAAGGGAAACACACAGATATGATCATCTTATGTTCAAATGATCGCTAAGTGACTTTATGTATTACAGGCGGGTAGCCAGTGTTTCCAATTTGCATACTGAATTATACATGATACCAACTATTTACTATCTGGCGGGGTAGCCATAAACATTATATCCGTTCAGTTGTCAAGTCGGATTTATTTACTGTCCAGAAAATAATTTGCATTAGCAGGAAGGCCTTGGGTTCGATACGATAATATCAAGCTCTACTTAAAGTCGGTATATAGAACAATACACAAATTGTTGCTTTACGGATGTTCTATATTCGTATTATCACAATAGAGGAGCAATGCAAACTATATTATCACAATGGAGGAGCAATGCAAACTATATTATCACAATAGAGGACCAATGCAAACTATATCATCACAACGGAGGAGCAATGCAAATTAAAACCGGGTCAAGTGATTCAATTACGAAATTTCATGGAAATATGTCATTTGTCGCGTTTTTAGCTTTAAGAGGGGATCACAATGCACAATGCAAAAATGCCATCTGTTGGTATTTTATTGCATAAATAATTTAGTTACCAGTTGGAAGTTGTCGTTGGAATACAGACCATGCCACCGTTGTTTTTTTCCAGCGGCAATTGTGTTTCTTTGACTCACCATGGCAAAGAGCTCGATGGCCTCGTGTAGAGCGCCCACTTTCTGCCAGTTGAAGGCTTTGAGAAGGGCAAACTTTGCCGGGTTGAAGGAGGATTCAGGCGGGAAGACTCGGTAGAAGCGTTTGTACTTGTTCTTCATGGACAGCGCTGGGCTGGCGCTCGAGTAGGACAGCTGCCCAAGCAAACATACGCCAGGTTACTGGCATTTTACATCAAGTTGTATATGATTCCTTACTGGTGATACATTACAGTGGTTAGATTCAGAGCGTCGGTACGTTGCATGTGTGTTCAAACCATTGTTACTGGAATACACTCTTCAGATATCAGTGGATAATTTGACCTCAATTGGCATCTAAATACTAGCTACGTTCTTACCTGGACGAGATTCCAAAGGTGCGAGACTTGGGCCGTCGCTTGGCTAACATCCGAACAACCTGCTCCGATTACCATCAGTTTGGTAGGTTCCTTGTACAACTGTCGGAAAAGGCGGTTAGTCCCCAGGCCCGGGTCACACTGAAACAGACGAACCAGAGATACTACCGATTTATTCGAATTTCATTAGAAAGTACAATAGAGTTTGGAGGTTTGATTTATCTCTAAGAAATCATAGATTCGTTCATCCGATTTTATCGACCCCCGTTCAGCCCACCGGAACTAGCCAGTCGACTGAGCCAGACACCGACAGTCGGCTGAGCCAGACACCGACAGTCGGCTGAGCCAGACACCGACAGTCGGCTGAGCCAGACACCAACAGTCGACTGAGCCAGACACCGACAGTCGGCTGAGCCAGACAGCGACAGTCGGCTGAACCAGACACCGACAGTCGGCTGAGCCAGACACCGACAGTCGACTGAGCCAGATACCGACAGTCGGCTGAGCCAGACAGCGACAGTCGGCTGAGCCAGACACCGACAGTCGGCTGAGCCAGACACCGACAGTCGACTGAGCCAGATACCGACAGTCGGCTGAGCCAGACACCGACAGTCGGCTGAGCCAGACACCGACAGTCAGCTGAGCCAGACACCGACAGTCGGCTGAGCCAGACACCGACAGTCGGTTGAGCCAGACACCGACAGTCGACTGAGCCAGACACCGACAGTCGGCTGGGCCAGATACCGACAGTCGGCTGAGTCAGACAGCGACAGTCGGGTGAGCCAGACACCGACAGTCGACTGAGCCAGACACCGACAGTCGGCTGGGCCAGATACCGACAGTCGGCTGAGCCAGACACCGACAGTCGGCTGAGCCAGACACCGACAGTCGGCTGAGCCAGACACCGACAGTCGGTTGAGCCTAACACCGACAGTCGGCTGAGCCAGACACCGACAGTCGGTTGAGCCAGACACCGACAGTCGACTGAGCCAGACACCGACAGTCGGCTGGGCCAGATACCGACAGTAGGCTGAGCCAGACAGTGGTTGTGGATATCTCGGAATGCTTTCCGGGCTTTTCGCGCCAAATCTATGTCCATGCGACATATATATATTACAACTTGCAAACAACTCGATTGTTTCATTTTATAAATGCAGAAATCTAATAAACATCGCCGTTTCGGCTGTCATTTGGCAAACGTGTCTATCCCGAGCCCCGCGGGTCTCGCGGCACTGCTACTTAAAAGCTGGGCAAGTGGGGAAAGTATTACCTCGTATAAACACATTCTCAATAGCCAAGTCAGTGAGAACATGGAATAACTCTCTTTGTGAATGTTTCGTCATCTCCCTCCTACGGTTGACGCAATCTCGGATTATTGTCGGCCTTAACGAGCTATGAACAATGAGCATTATGTGAGTGATTCCGATGCGAAACAATTCTATATGACAACATTGTGAATTTAAGGACAATGTTTTTAATTAACAAAATTGTGATATTTTAAAACATTCACAAACGGCTTATTACAATTACAGACAATTAGTTCCACAATACACTGGCGAACATATATCATTGCATTACGTTTGTATTTCACTAATCCTAATGCGACCTTTGGATCAGAGTCCTATCCAGTTATCTTCCACCAGGAGACGGTGTACACTGGCAGCACGCCATAATTGGTCTGCTCACTCAATGACCCTCATTTGCAGTTGGTGAAAATATGTCTTGCTCACCAATTACATTTATCCGTGACTTTCTCGGCGTGCAGCCATCGGATGTAACAAGTTCTCTCGTTACAAAAACTTCCGTTTTATTTTTATGGTCGGTAGCAAAGGCCAAGGATGTCGAAACGGATCTCACCACCAGCAATTCACATAATGACGCCTGACAGATGCAGTAACAACAGAACATGACAGGAGGTATCTGAAGCCCAACAGGATAAGACGGGAATGGGCAGAGATGGGAGGGAGCTTAATGTAGACCGGCGCAGGGCGAGGAATGACTACAGCAGGTGCGTCTTCAAAATCCGGAGTCATTTGTCATTGAAATTCCATCAGCAAAGTGACAAGCAACGATATGACAGCCAGCCACGGCTTCTCCCACAGAGGTCGTCTTGTGGGCAAATCATGTTGTCAAAGAGAGGATCACCACGGGTCCGGGCAAGATCACAACTTTCGCACTCCACCCCAACCCCATTTCCACCCCTATCTTCCTCTCCATGTCTCCACCCCCTATATTCCTCTCCACGCCCCCCCCCCCCCTTCTCCACCCCCTATATTCCTCTCCACGCCCCCCCCCCCCACTTCTCCACCCCAACCTCCCTCTCCATGCGCTATTGGTTAAAGCGCCATGAATATGCAACGAACCATGCGTTATACCCCACTCACCCCATCCCCCTCACGTGGGCCATACCCATCCACCCCCACCTCCTACCTCGAAACCCGGTCCCGCACCTCTCCATCCCTACCTCCTACCGGCATATTGGGCTAAAGTAATATGCTACGGCAATGTTGTTTCTATCACTTATACTTCTTGTGTTTATTGTGGTAATTTTCTTTTTTTAAATCTGAGATATTCGTATGCGTCTAAACTTCTGGGAAAACAACGGACAACGTTTTGTGTCCACCTTTCGCCCAATGATAATACTCGGCGTCCCAGCTTGCAACCGTCTCGCGGGAGCTTTATTCATAAAACATGATGTCGCCGCAGTAAAACACCAGTCAAACAATCCTGGGCCGGCGACGCTGGCATTCCCCCGTGGAATACCGCAGCGTGGACTCGCCTTGTCGCCTTCTTTAGTGGAAGACGACCGACATCAACAACGAAAGCGGGTGAGATGGGACGAGAGCCGGGTGAGATGGGACGAGAACCGGGTGAGATGGGACGAGAACTGGGTGAGATGGGACGAGAGCCGTGTGAGATAGGACGAGAGCCGGGTGAAATGGGACGAGAGCCGGGTGAGATGGGACGAGAGCCGGGTGAGATGGGACGAGAGCCGGGTGAGATGGGACGAGAGCCGGGTGAGATGGGACGAGAGCCGGGTGAGATGGGACGAGAGCCGGGTGAGATGGGAAGAGAGCCGGGTGAGATGGGACGAGAGCCGGGTGAGATGGGACGAGAGCCGGGTGAGATGGGACTAGAACCGGGTGAGATGGGACGAGAGCCGGGTGAGATGGGACGAGAGCCGGGTGCGGTGGTACGAGAGCCGGGTGAGATGGGACGAGAGCCGGGTGAGATGGGACGAGAGCCGGGTGAGATGGGACGAGAACCGGGTGAGATGGGACGAGAGCCGGGTGAGATGGGACGAGAGTCGGGTGAGATGGGACGAGAGCCGGGTGAGATGGGACGAGAGCCGGGTGAGATGGGACGAGAGTCGTGTACGATGGGACGAGAGCCGGGTGAGATGGGACGAGAGCCGGGTGAGATGGGACGAGAGCCGTGTGAGATAGGACGAGAGCCGGGTGAGATGGGACGAGAGCCGGGTGAGATGGGACGAGAGCCGGGTGAGATGGGACGAGAGCCGGGTGAGATGGGACGAGAGCCGGGTGAGATGGGACGAGAGCCGGGTGAGATGGGACGAGAGCCGTGTGAGATAGGACGAGAGCCGGGTGAGATGGGACGAGAGCCGGGTGAGATGGGACGAGAGCCGGGTGAGATGGGACGAGAGCCGGGTGAGATGGGACGAGAGCCGGGTGAGATGGGACGAGAGCCGGGTGAGATGGGACGAGAGCCGGGTGCGGTGGTACGAGAGCCGAGTGAGATGGGACGAGAGCCGGGTGAGATGGGACGAGAGCCGGGTGAGATGGGACGAGAGCCGGGTGAGATGGGACGAGAGCCGGGTGAGATGGGACGAGAGCCGGGTGAGATGGGACGAGAGCCGGGCGCAGACGGCAGAAGGGCACAGACGGTAAGTAAGAGGAGCTACAATGCAATAAGATGAGCTGTCAGCGAGAAGGGATGCTATGTCGGGTTAAACGCGAAAAAGCAGTAAGTTTCACACTGTCACACGATTAACAACTGGGGATAATCGAGTCAAATAGCTTAAGAATACATTTGACGAAACGAAGCTCAGATACCATCAGGAAAACCTCGATATTTCTTGTTTACGCCATGATGTGCCTTGCTGGTATAGCCGGTCGCTGCTTACTCATGGTGAAAAAAGGTCTTCCACGTGCGTTATGTCTGACAAACAAGTCTGACAAACAAAGCAGAATGCTACTTACTTGTCAGTTTCAGAAATGGGTACTTCTCAATTGTACCTACGATCAGCTATGATTGTCAATTTCATACTCACGAGTAAGGCAAAGGGACTCCAACGGCGGGGGGTGATAGATGTATCCTTAAGAACGGGAGTGAGACCGATTGACATAGGTGGAAAGGATTAGCCAGGATCCGTCGAGTGAAGTGACGAAAGGTGTGATGAGAGATCCTGGTGGACATTACTCGCTGGTTTTTATAATTGTGAAGCAGCTGGGTCGCATAATATTCCGCATGCCACCTCTGGTCCTCAACCCGCAGCCACCCCCACCGCAATCGCAGTGTGCGTGTCTCAAGGTCACATGACGCAGTGGAAAGTCAAATGAAGGACCTTTTTCCAGCTGGGAGTGGTTCCTGTGAGGATAACAGTCGACCTTGTGGCTGTGGAAAGTGCGGATGTACCAGCCACAGCGACATGGTTCCACCCCCGGGCACAGACATAATGTAGGTGGCGCCACCAGACGTTGACCCAAACAGTGAAGACGGAAAAGAGGAAAAATCGGACATTAGAAATCCTGTCCTGCAATTGGCAGAGCTATCTGTCCTATGGTAAATGTGATCGAGCGTATGATTTCTTCAGTGGATAATTTATGTGAGAGGCAGTGGGTATTCACTTTCCTCGTGATTGACCTTTGTTATTGTACGTGATTTGGGAACCGTGGACGGTTTTCCTCGCGATTTGAGAACAGTGGACGAGTTTTCTCGTCATTCGTAAATAAGAAGTTCTAGGCCCTCGTGATTGACAATTATCAGTATCATTATTCGAGTGACACTTAAAACTACGTGAACCGAGGAAGTGCATTTGCCCGACTCCCATGATCAAAACGAAATCGTCAGAAATCCGCACCGTATTTTTCGGACCCATTTTAAATGCGATACGCGATAAATGATAAATGAAACTGGGGGACATAGTCAGCTTACTAAACGATGTTTTAACATGGTTCATACTATCGATCAACTTCAGCGAAGTATGGATGCAAAGCGGAGGTAGCCCGGTAAGCGGACCTGGGGTTAGCCCGGTAAGCGGACCTGGGGTTAGCCCGGTAAGCGGACCTGGGGGTAGCCCGGTAAGCGGACCTGGGGGTAGCCCGGTAAGCGGACCTGGGGGGGTACCCTGGTAAGCGGATCTGGAGGTAGCCCGCTAAGCGGACCTGGGGGGTAGCCTGGTAAGCGGACCTGGAGGGTAGCCCGTTAAGCGGACCTGGGGGTAGCCCGGTAAGCGGACCTGGGGGGGTAGCCTGGTAAGCGGATCTGGAGGTAGCCCGCTAAGCGGACCTGGGGGGTAGCTCGTTAAGCGAACCTTGAGGGTAGCCTGGTAAGCGGACATGGGCGGGGGAGGCAACCCGGTAAGCGGACCTGTGGGGTAGCCCGGTAAGCGGACCTGGGGGATAGCCTAGTAAGCGGACCTGTGGGGTAGCCCGGTAAGCGGACCTGGGCGATAGCCTAGTAAGCGGACCTGGGAGTAGCCTGATAAGCGGACCTGGGCGGTAGCCCGGTAAGCGGACCTGGGGAGTAGCCCGGTAAGCGGACCTGGGGGGTAGCCCGGTAAACGGACCTGTGGGATAGCCGAGTAAGCGGACCTGGAAGTTAGCCCGGTAAGCGGATCTGGGGGTAGCCCGGTAAGCGGACCTGGGGGTAGCCCGGTAAGCGGACCTAGGGGTAGCCCGGTAAGCGGACCTGGGGGTAGCCCGGTGAGCGGACCTGTGGGTAGCCCGGTAAGCGAACCTTGTGGGGAGGGGGGGGCTGTAGTCCGGCAAGCGGACCTGGGGAGAGATATATTTGATGCTGTGTTCCTGGTGCCCGGCGTTATATTGCGTGCTATGATCCAGTGCCCTACCCGCCCCCCCACCCCCACTACCACACATTTCATTTTCTTGGCGAGGATGAACTTTTGCAATACCTCCCCGCCCCACGCCCCCCACACACATTTATATGCGGGTTGTTCCTTTCAACCGTACTGGGCACGCAATCCCTCCATATACATCCTTAACCCTGAAACGTATTCGCATCCAACGCATACGAGAACCTCTACAAACCGAATCATATCGAGTAAACCGAAAGCTCTACCAAGTTGCTAATTTTTCCAGGTTCCCAATTCTTTTTATCTCATGTTTGTCGAAAAACCGAAAACGTCAGTAGACAGCGTTTGGCTGTTGACGTACTTTGCTAGGCCAGCCCATGAGGCCGGTGGCGCATTTGAATCCCACTTGTGCAAAGGTCTATGATTTTGCAGTGTAAAAATCCATATCACTCTCCGCAAAGATAATTGGGTTTAATTTCATCAAGTGGTGCAAGGAATAAGTCCAGTGTCTAGTGCGTGGAACTTGGGTCCGCCATCTACATCTACACCAACTTGGAGGTATTACTGCATTTTCATTCAGTTTACATAAACAGGAAGACATAATATAAAAGCACCTAAGCGTGAATACGCTAAATGCTGCTGGGACTTAACTATGAGATTGTTCGTGTAATATTCTAAAACCGGCACAATCAGTATAATATCAGAATAGATGGATCGGTTGTGGTTAAACATGGACTGGTCGGAATATAAAACGGAAATATGAAGCGGGACAACTCGATCCGTAAACTGTTTGACCGCGGGTCGCCTCATCGCCTGCCCCGACCCATCAGCATCTGCTCACCAACTCCCCACACTGCCCAACGCGACCCACCCCTTCCCACACCACCCGCGACACCCCACTGCCAACACCCTACCTCGCCCCACGCGGCCTGCTGGCGAACCCTATCTCCACTCACGGCGTATCAACTGCAACGTCAACTGTGATTCTTCCATTATCGCTCACAGGGAAGGATCGCCCGGCATTCTGGGAAGGATGTTACGTCACAGCGCACAATGGCTCCCACTGAGAAGGACCTCCTAGTGCAGTCGCAACCCGACATGTCCGCAAGTCCCCCATATGATCAATGGAATTCCATGAATTTCCGCTTCCGATTTAGTTGCCATGTTATGGAACGTTTTACCTTGTCATCATTGTAATTAGATGTAAAAAACATACAATAGTATGCTGCTATTTTGGGAAAAAAAACATGCGCATACACCAACAGATGCCCTGGTGTAATATTATTAATCCATGACAAATCACCGATAAAATTTGGGTAAAAACGTTTTAAATATGCATATTATATCAAAATCAGAGCGAGTGAACAATATTTAAACCGCAATCATAATTGGAAAACAGCTTAACTTCCCGCAACGATGGTAAACCAATAAACCCGGCTTCCGGTTCGAGGGTCGATTAACCTCTAGGATATGGCGTAGGCTGTACATTATCTTATAAGGGTCACATATCATCTTCTTCGTTCTTTCTTTTTGGGTTTGCAGACAGATCCGGGAACCTGGCCCGAGCTGATCCATCGCCTGCCCGCATTAGCCTATGACACCCGCACATCAATCGCACTTTGCTGAGGAAACAAGGCCAATTTATATGACGTATCAGGCTACAGCATGGCTTCCGCGAGACCCCGCGGACTGCCGCGAGACCCCGCGGACTGCTGGCCGCGCCCTCTGACTGCTTGGTGTGTATGTGTGTAGGAGCAGTCAAGCGGCGATGACCACTTTGTGCCCAAGGACACTGGGACCATGAATTCCAGACAGCCATCTCGCCGTTTTCGCGTACGCTGGAGACGGTCGTTATTACTGGGTGGGTCTGGGAGGGGACTGCTGCGCAAAGAACCGGCATCCCGTGGAGTCTAGTCTGCCCATCCCCTGCCACGCCCCCCCACCCCCTAAACCGTCACCCGGCCATTCCCCGACCCACACACCGACTCTTAACAAGTCTAAGACCGTGGCCAACCACAGGTTCTGACATACTTGGTGCCATAGAAAGTTACTTTCGAAGAATTATTCAATCAAAGCTGATTGGATTATTACAGCTTTATTCAGCCAAGGCTGATGGCCTTATACTGTGCCATTCAACCAAGGCTGATGGCCTTATACTGCGCTATTCAACCAAGGCTGATGGCCTTATACTGCGCCATTCAACCAAGGCTGGTGGCCTTATACTGCGCCATTCAACCAAGGCTGATGGCCTTATACTGCGCCATTCAACCAAGGCTGATGGCCTTATACTGCGCCATTCAACCAAGGCTGACGGCCCGATACTGCGTCATTCAACCAAGGCCGATGGCCTTATACAGCGCTATTCAACCAAGGCTGGTGGCCTTATACTGCGCCATTCAACCAAGGCTGATGGCCTTATACTGCGCCATTCAACCAAGGCCGATGGCCTTATACAGCGCTATTCAGCCAAGGCTGATGGCCTTATACTGCGCTATTCAGCCAAGGCTGATGGCCTTATACTGCGCCATTCAACCAAGGCTGATGGCCTTATACTGCGCTATTCAACCAAGGCTGATGGCCTTATACTGCGCTATTCAACCAAGGCTGATGGCCTTATACTGCGCCATTCAACCAAGGCTGATGGCCTTATACTGCGCCATTCAACCAAGGCTGATGGCCTTATACTGCGCCATTCAACCAAGGCTGACGGCCCGATACTGCGTCATTCAACCAAGGCTGATGGCCTTATACTGCGCCATTCAACCAAGGCTGAAGGCCTTATTCTGCGCTATTCAACCAAGGCTGATGGCCTGATACTGCGCCATTCAACCAAGGCTGGTGGCCTTGTACTGCGCCATTCAACCAAGGCTGGTGGCCTTATACTGCGCCATTCAACCAAGGCTGGTGGCCTTATACTGCGCCATTCAACCAAGCCTGAAAGGCAGGGCGGTAAAGAGGCAGGGCGGTAGGGAAGAAGGGAGGCAGTGCGGTAGGGAGGCAGGGCGGTAGGGAGGCAGGGTGGTAGGGAAGGCAGGCCGGTATGGAGGCAGGCCGGTATGGAGGCAGGGCGGTACGGAGGCAGGGCGGTGTGGAGGCAGGGCGGTATGGAGGCAGGGCGGTATGGAGGTAGGGCGGTATGGAGACAAAGCGGTATGGAGGCAGGGCGGTGTGCAGGCAGGACGGTATGGAGACAAGACGGTTTGGAGGCAGGGCGGTAGAGAGGCAGGGCGGTAGAGAGGCAGGGCGGTTGGGAGGCAGGGCGGTATAGAGGCAGGGCGGTATGGAGGCAGGGCAGTATGGAGGCAGGGCGGTAGAGAGGCAGGGCGGTAGAGAGGCAGGGCGGTTGGGAGGCAGGGCGGTATAGAGGCAGGGCGGTATGGAGGCAGGGCAGTATGGAGGCAGGGCGGTAGAGAGGCAGGGCGGTAGAGAGGCAGGGCGGTATGGAGGCAGGGCGGTATGGAGGCAGGGCGGTAGAGGCAGGGCGGTAGAGAGGCAGGGCGGTAGAGGGGCGGTGTATGGAGGCAGACCTTGTTGTTGGCCGCCCGATGGGGTCAGTAGTAGGGACGACTGGACATGGGGCAGTGGACAGAAGTGCCCTGATGTATCTCTTTGTAATTTGGATAAACGTGGCGAGCAGGGAGTGACCCGAAGCGCTGT
Organism: Arenicola marina; assembly: GCA_964019135.1. Lineage (NCBI taxonomy): Eukaryota > Metazoa > Annelida > Polychaeta > Arenicolidae > Arenicola > Arenicola marina. Next base: position 33,440,479 of record OZ025256.1, read on the forward strand.
GTCCGGGGGAGATTGGATTCCCTCTGATCGACGACGGCTGATTAGCCGGGTCTACCAGACTCGCGTGTCTCTTCCTGGATTTCCCCAGACACCAAGCGCACCGGTTCTACCCCCTCGCATGTCCGCCTCCACCTACACCATCAGCTCCCCTTGTCTGCCCCGCCCGGCCACCTACACCACCATCCTCCTCTACACCCTCGCCACCGTCATCGCTGGTCAAAAATGAGCAGGTCTCGACAAGGATACCGTCCGGCGCGGGTCTCACGGGGTCTCCATGCGCTGTTCCATTCTTCCCCTTCGCACCCGGAGTCGAGCCGCCACGCCCCCATAATGACCCCGCCAAGGACAGCCACTCCCATGCCATACCCCCACCCCCGGTGGGGACCCCATATCCTCCACCCCCGCCGTGGACTCCTAGTCCCGTGTGTGTCAGTCGCCGGGTCTCTAAATGCGTTGGAATGTTGGCCCCTGCCACGCTGTGCCAGTCCCACGTCGTATCCCATGTTGACCTTTTGCATCTAACCTTGCTGTCTGAAGGTCATGCTGCGCTATACTAAGATGTTCAATACATACATATTGATCTGCTTGTCACGGTAAAGCTGCCGTTTGCAATAAGGGCAAGACAATTCTTGATGACCAACAAACTTCGTTCTTCTCAGCCAAGGCAACAGGGATACTTATGCATTACGTCAATGCGTAGAATCAACGGCCTCTACTTGCTGCGTATCTTCCGGTTGTTTGCCTTCACTCGCCTCACACACAAAATCGGCTAAAGTGTCTTTGGATGCACAACTAACCACCGAAGTTTTGTGCATGTCAGAATTATAAGTAACATATAAACGGTTAGACAGTGGATAAACCAGAATGCGGTTGTCTCATGAGTGACTGTCTGTGTCAGGCGATCTAATGTGCTTCGCGGGGTTTTCCATGTCGTATGACGTAATAATCATCATGACTCGCATGTCTGCGCGTGGTATCTATGGTTACGTAACAACGCTCCTTATATGGACTGACCAGGCGAGGACAATAGGGCTGTACAGTCACTTCGGGATCTTATCGAGACCCCACGAGACAGGGATACATATGCTCTGCGTCAGTGCCTAGCACTAACGGCCTGTACGTGCCTACCTTCCGGTTGTTTGCCTTCACTCGCTTCACACACAAAATCGGCTAAAGCTGTCCTTGGAAGCACAACTAACCACTGAAGTTCTTTGCATATCCGAATTATGACCATCCGAGTAGATTTATGTAATGTATGAGCGGTTAGGCAGTTGATAAACCAGTATGCGGTTGTCTCATTAGTGACTGTCAGTGGGCGATGTAATGTGCTGCGCGGGGTTTTCCATGTCATATGACGTAATAATCATCATGACGCGCGTGTCTGCGCGCGGTATCTATGGTTACGTAACAACGCTCCATACAGAACGCCGGGCCTACACGGTCACACAAGTATAATACAGAACGCCGGGCCTACACGGTCACAGAAGTATAATACAGAACGCCGGGCCTACACGGTCACACAAGTATAATACAGAACGCCGGGCCTACACGGTCACACAAGTATAATACAGAACGCCGGGCCTACACGGTCACACAAGTATAATACGTGGCCGACCCGGTCACGGGTGGTCCGCGGTCCCTGACGCAGGACGTGATCCCGGAGTCACGGGTGGCTAAGGTTGGTGTGGCGATATGGCAGTAGAGGTCGCGACCCTGCCTATCAGATGCCGAGCTCTGACGCCATTTGTCATCTGGGTTCCCTGTCGCTGTTGTCCAATATGACGTCACGGCACGACACCAAACGAGTCACATGATGACCCTGAGGTCAATCCCGCAGTTCATCAACGTGACGGAGCCTCGGCCATCGGTCTCCCAGACGGGCCCGCCTCCTCCCACATCAACGTGACGGAGCCTCGGCCATCGGTCTCCCAGACGGGCCCGCCTCCTCCCACATCAACGTGACGGAGCATCGGCCATCGGTCGCCCAGACGGGTCCGCCTCCTCCCACAATGGCCAGCGCATAATGCTGGCGTTAACGCTTACGCCGCGTTTTAATCTGGTTCTTCATTGTTCCAGAGCTTCAGATGGGATTCTTAATGTTCTGGCCTGTTCGCTCCAGACCTACTGTTTAGCCTGTACATGTGCTGCTTCATGGCGTCCCGGGTGATCGCGTCGACGGCTGCCATCAATGTGTGGTCGATCCTGATCCATCACCATCAGAGTCTCGCGCGGGAAATCTCGTTCACTCAGCTTTCGCGAAGAGACAAACCCGATGACCACGTGACCTCCCGACCGGTGACCATCGATAAACGGACAGGAGGAAGGGTTTGTTGGGCGGGTACTTGGGGTGGGTGCGAAGGAGGGGGCGAGGGGGACAGGACGCGGAAAGGAAGTTGCAAGGACTTGTGGGACACTACTTATCTCTGGGGTTGACTGCTTCAGTCGACCGTGATGCCAATAAATTGACCGGAAAACAAGGCCTTGGTCGTCCTTCCTGTGCAACGCAGTGACCTTCAGTTCTACTCTAATATGCAAAGCACGCTTCGAGGGGCGAGGGGTGAGGGGCGAGGGGTGAGGGGCGAGGGGTGAGGGTTGAGGAGCGACGGGCAAGGGGTGAGGGTTGAGGGGTGCGGGTTGAGGGTTGAGGGGTGAGGGAAAAGGGGTGAAGGTTAAGGAGCGACGAGCAAGGGGTGAGGAAAAAGGGGTGAAGGTTGAGGAGCGACGGGCAAGGGGTGAGGAAAGAGGGTTGAGAGTTGAAGGGTGAGGGAAAAGGGGTGAAGGTTGAGGAGCGACGGGCAAGGGGTGAGGAAAAAGGGGTGAAGGTTGAGGAGCGACGGGCAAGGGGTGAGGAAAAAGGAGTGAAGGTTGAGGAGCGACGGGCAAGGGGTGAGGAAAAAGGGGTGAAGGTTGAGGAGCGACGGGCAAGGGGTGAGGAAAAAGGGGTGAAGGTTGAGGAGCGACGGGCAAGGGGTGAGGAAAGAGGGTTGAGGGTTGAGGGGTGAGGGAAAAGGGGTGAAGGTTGAGGAGCGACGGGCAAGGGGTGAGGAAAAAGGGGTGAAGGTTGAGGAGCGACGGGCAAGGGGTGAGGAATGAGGGTTGAGGGTTGAGGGGTGAGGGAAAAGGGGTGAAGGTTGAGAAGTGACGGGCAAGGGGTGAGGAAAAAGGGGTGAAGGTTGACGAGCGACGGGCAAGGGGTGAGGAAAAAGGGGTGAAGGTTGAGGAGCGACGGGCAAGGGGTGAGGGTTGAGGGGTGCGGGTTGAGGGTTGAGGGGTGAGGGAAAAGGGGTGAAGGTTGAGGAGCGACGGGCAAGGGGTGAGAAAGAGGGGTGCGGGTTGAGGGGTGGGGGAAAAGGGGTTTGGGCGAGTGACAAGGGGAGAGGAGCAAAGAGTGACGAGCAATTCAGAATCAGCACAAGGTACGTTGCTCTTGTCACTATCTTACACATCTACCAGCATTGGGAGCTCGTTCCTCACATCACCTCTGCCCCACGTAACCCCCAACCCCACGGTTGACCGCAACAGTGGTGGGTCACAAAAGATTTTAGAGGGTTAATTATTAAGGTTGAATTCAGCATTTAAAATTTTAACAATATAGAAATTCCGTTGTCGTACGATAACAGTGGAAGAGTTACGCGATTTTTTTTTTTTAAATAACACGGGGTCAAAGTTTCACGCTTATGACCTCGATCGAACTCGAAACATAGTTCGAAACAAATGTGACCTCTAATTAACCACGCCGAGTGCCATCGCCCCCCAGGCGCGCACCCGGTAACGCCGAGTGCCATCGCCCCCCAGGCGCGCACCCGGTAACGCCGAGTGCCATCGCCCCCCAGGCGCGCACCCGGTAACGCCGAGTGCCATCGCCCCCCAGGCGCGAACCCGGTAACGCCGAGTGCCATCGCCCCCCAGGCGCGCACCCGGTAACGCCGAGTGCCATCGCCCCCAAGGCGCGCACCCGGTAACGCCGAGTGCCATCGCCCCCCAGGCGCGCACCCGGTAACGCCGAGTGCCATCGCCCCCCAGGCGCGCACCCGGTAACGCCGAGTGCCATCGCCCCCCAGGCGCGCACCCGGTAACGCCGAGTGCCATCGCCCCCCAGGCGCACCCGGTAACGCCGAGTGCCATCGCCCCCCAGGCGCGCACCCGGTAACGCCGAGTGCCATCGCCCCCCAGGCGCGCACCCGGTAACGCCGAGTGCCATCGCCCCCCAGGCGCGCACCCGGTAACGCCGAGTGCCATCGCCCCCCAGGCGCGCACCCGGTAACGCCGAGTGCCATCGCCCCCCAGGCGCACCCGGTAACGCCGAGTGCCATCGCCCCCCAGGCGCGCACCCGGTAACGCCGAGTGCCATCGCCCCCCAGGCGCGCACCCGGTAACGCCGAGTGCCATCGCCCCCCAGGCGCACCCGGTAACGCCGAGTGCCATCGCCCCCCAGGCGCGCACCCGGTAACGCCGAGTGCCATCGCCCCCCAGGCGCGCACCCGGTAACGCCGAGTGCCATCGCCCCCCAGGCGCACCCGGTAACGCTGAGTGCCATCGCCCCCCAGGCGCACCCGGTAACGGCGACTGCCATCGCCCCCCAGGCGCGCACCCGGTAACGCCGAGTGCCATCGCCCCCCAGGCGCACCCGGTAACGCCGAGTGCCATCGCCCCCCAGGCGCGCACCCGGTAACGCCGAGTGCCATCGCCCCCCAGGCGCACCCGGTAACGCCGAGTGCCATCGCCCCCCAGGCGCGCACCCGGTAACGCCGAGTGCCATCGCCCCCCAGGCGCGCACCCGGTAACGCCGAGTGCCATCGCCCCCCAGGCGCGCACCCGGTAACGCCGAGTGCCATCGCCCCCCAGGCGCGCACCCGGTAACGCCGAGTGCCATCGCCCCCCAGGCGCGCACCCGGTAACGCCGAGTGCCATCGCCCCCCAGGCGCGCACCCGGTAACGCCTAGTGCCATCGCCCCCCAGGCGCGCACCCGGTAACGCCGAGTGCCATCGCCCCCCAGGCGCGCACCCGGTAACGCCGAGTGCCATCGCCCCCCAGGCGCGCACCCGGTAACGCCGAGTGCCATCGCCCCCCAGGCGCACCCGGTAACGCCGAGTGCCATCGCCCCCCAGGCGCGCACCCGGTAACGCCGAGTGCCATCGCCCCCCCAGGCGCGCACCCGGTAACGCCGAGTGCCATCGCCCCCCAGGCGCGCACCCGGTAACGCCGAGTGCCATCGCCCCTCAGGCGCGCACCCGGTAACGCCGAGTGCCATCGCCCCCCAGGAGCGCACCCGGTAACGCCGAGTGCCATCGCCCCCCAGGCGCGCACCCGGTAACGCCTGGTGAACGTACGCGGAGGACATTACAGCCCGGTGAACGTACGCGGAGGACATTACAGCCTGGTGAACGTACGCGGAGGACATTACAGCCTGGTGAACGTAGGCGGAGGACATTACAGTCTGGTCAACGTACGCGGAGGACATTACAGCCTGGTGAACGTACGCAGAGGACATTACAGTCTGTTGATCGTACGCGGAGGACATTACAGTCTGGTGATCGTACGCGGAGGACATTACAGTCTGGTGATCGTACGCGGAGGACATTACAGTCTGGTGATCGTACGCGGAGGACATAACTGCGTCAAACTTCCGCTTGAAGACACACCGAGCTTATTCACCAAATAGGTCGCGTCGCATATCGGAGTCTTCTGGATACCGGTCGCTTGGTGGCGCTGACAGCGGTTGCCACTCAGCCCTGGCGCCGCGTCGTGCATCTCAATGAAGGGAGAGCAACAGTTAGAGACAGACATCTCCAGAAAACAGACTTGGGGGTGAATGGCTCCTCTGCCCGTCTTACGCGAGCATTGCGTCCTGCCGTCCGTACCAAGGCCCCTGTAGGGCCATACAGTCAGCGCATAATACAACACGCGAATCGACGTTATTTTATATATTCTGCCGGTGCTGCCTGAGCACAGTAATAACTGAAAATATAACTACTATTTTGTAATTTGAATGGCGCAGCCGGTAGAGGGCAGCTCTGCACTATGTGGTGTACGGAACTGGGCGATGATTTGACAATAAGCAAAGATTCCCTATTGTGAGCCAAGTGTGAACCAATTGCCAGATATTGGGAACCATATCCAGTAGCAATGGGACTCATGAGCTTCACAATGCAGTAGGGTTCCAAAGTAAATTTCAGCTGCCGGGCGATCGCACCCGGCGTGACCGGCGTGACCGGCGTGACCGGGTGCGGTCATACACCAGACAGCCCAAAGGTCGCCGCGTGGTGAGGATCATTTTTCATTTTGCACTTAATCACACATTCAACCAACTGTCTCTCCAACGCGGTCCGGGAACACTGAGTGAGGATGATCTTGGTGGGATGTGTGGGTTGCTCCAAAAGCCAGAAGGATCAAATTGTTTAAGGCGAAGATGATACATTGTGGATATTGTGGACCGCCCCCCCCACCCCCAGCGACCGTCACCCAGCTGGTGACTCACAGCGATTCCAAGGCGATCCCGCCGCAGTAGACACGGTCCCCAACAACCCGTGTCCACCATTTGACATTCTCTAATTCTTATTTTCTAAAGTAAAATTACTATTTAACAAACAAACGCCAATTTAAGTTAATTTGAGTACAATTACTATTTATCAAACAAACAAACCCTATACACGGCATAGATCGTTTCAAACTAGAATATATCGACATACATACAGTATTAAGTACTAAGTACTGTAGATTAACTAGCGATGACCGGTGTGAAAGGACATGCAAATGGACCAAGGAACCTCAGCGGACGATGAAGGATGAATGAATGAAACATACCAAAGAATAGGTGCCCAGACCCTGAGTCGAATCCAGGGAGGCCACCACGACCTATTGGTCTGTGATACAGTGCGCTAACCACTACACCAGGGAGGGCCCCAGGACCTATTGGTCTGCAGTCTGCTGCACTCACCACTACACCAGGGAGGCTCCCAGGACCTATTGATCTGCAGTCTAGCGCACTAACCACTACACCAGGGAGGCCCCAGGACATATTGATCTGCTGTCTAGTGCGCTAGCCACTACACCAGAGAGACCCCCAGAACCTATTGATCTGCGGTATAGGGCGCTAACCACTACACCAGGGAGGCCCCGGGACCTATTGATCTGCGGTCTAGTGCACTAACCACTACACCAGGGAGGCCCCAGGACCTATTGATCTGCGGTCTAGTGCGCTAACCACTACACCAGGGAGGCCCCAGGACCTATTGATCTGCGGTATAGTGCACTAACCACTACACCAGGGAGGCCCCAGGACCTATTTATCTGCGGTGTAGTGTGCTAACCACTACACCATGGAGGTCCCCTATAGGGTGGCCTGAGTCGATGTGGGGAAGGGCAAACATAGCTGTTAAACGCCCGAGGCCTATATATGTGGTGACCGCGCAATGACATCTTTAGTGCCTTGGGGGTCAGCTCGGGACCATAACGGACAACTTACCTCACCGATAAATATGTCCTCAGCAGGATATTAGCCCAGAACCCGCGGCTACAGAGACCAACCCCCCGGCTGAGTGAATTGGCGCTCGTTGTCCGTGGCCGCGGGCTGTTGGTGCGAGACCTACAGACTAAACGACACAGGGCGAACCCTGCGTTATTTCACGTGTTATATGCATGAGCGGCCATGGGGGGCATTCACCACGAATCACCGATTTCAAATGCGAGCAAAGAGACCTCTGTCTGATGGTTCAGTGTTTGGTAACCATTCGGCATTGGGCGCCTGTGGTATTGACACGCGAGGGCCATTTCCGCATCCGCCCGATCGGAAATAAGCGCGGGTGCTTCTCATTCCAGCAGGGTCGTCGACTGGGGGAGGGGGGAGGGGCTGATGGAGGGGACAATGGAGCCAGACCATGGCAGTCCTCCGGGCAGGGGGCTGGGGGCTGATGGAGGGGACAATGGAGCCAGACCATGGCAGAGTCCTCCGGGCAGGGGGGGGGGGGGGCTGATGGAGGGGACAATGGAGCCAGACCATGAAAGAAGACGATGGAAGGTTCGTCCCACCGAACTGTTGCAGCAACGTGGGTGCAAAATGTACTATTTGGGCTTAGCTCATAAAAACATCCCACGATGACCAAGTGCGACATTTATTGGAATAACGGTGACGCCTAAAAGTCCCGCAACCTCTTGGCAGTTGCATTGCTCTAAATTCGCTCACTTCGGCTCTGTTGTTCGAAATGAAGGTCAGGGCTAAACCATCAATTAATTCACAAATTAACGAATGAAAGAGATGGATAAGGAGAACGAAGAACATTCCCCCAAGGGACTGGGATCCACCGCCTTATGTGGATAAGTTATTGGTTAGAGCCCAGACGAGGCAATTTCCGCGCATAGGCGGAGCCACAGGGTGTGATGGAGGGTCCGGTCATCCGGACTCGAAATCACAGTACATGAGGCCAGGCATCCGGCCGGCCACTGTGCCCAGAGGCTGACCCCCGCCCAGACCACGGGCCCCTCGCCCTCAGCCGTAACTACAGGCGCCGTCATTCCACTGACACAGAAGGAAGGGTTCGGGCGGGGGGTGTCAAACCCCGCCGGAAGTGTGTCTGCCCTGCTCTCGTCTTCATTTCCTCATCAAACACGCTTCTACAACTGTTTTGCTGAGTACTAATTTGGATAATCGGTTGTATCTATAACGTTTGTTTTTACTCCTCGGACCTTGGTGTGCTATAAAGTTGCCCGACCGTTATTTTAAAACGTTTTCGGCTTTTTCAATAGCTTTTTTTGAAGATCAGCATTGTGGCCAACTTCCCTTGCTGGCTAGTGGTTCACAGTGTAGCCACCTCCCCCTAGTGCTTCAGAGTGTAGACACCTACCTCCAGTGGTTCACAGTGTAGCCACCTCCCCCTAGTGCTTCAGAGTGTAGCCACCTCCCTCCAGTGGTTCACAGTGTAGCCACCTCCCCCTAGTGCTTCAGAGTGTAGCCACCTCCCTCCAGTGGTTCACAGTGTAGTCACCTCCCCCTAGTGCTTCAGAGTGTAGCCACCTACCTCCAGTGGTTCACAGTGTAGCCACCTCCCCCTAGTGCTTCAGAGTGTAGCCACCTCCCTCCAGTGGTTCACAGTGTAGTCACCTCCCCCTAGTGCTTCAGAGTGTAGCCACCTCCCTCCAGTGGTTCACAGTGTAGCCACCTCCCCCTAGTGCTTCAGATTGTAGCCACCTCCCTCCAGTGGTTCACAGTGTAGCCACCTCCCCCTAGTGCTTCAGAGTGTAGCCACCTCCCTCCAGTGGTTCACAGTGTAGCCACCTCCCCCTAGTGCTTCAGAGTGTAGCCACCTCCCTCCAGTGGTTCACAGTGTAGCCACCTCCCCCTAGTGCTTCAGAGTGTAGCCACCTACCTCCAGTGGTTCACAGTGTAGCCACCTCCCCCTAGTGCTTCAGAGTGTAACCACCTACCTCCAGTGGTTCACAGTGTAGCCACCTCCCCCTAGTGCTTCAGAGTGTAGCCACCTCCCTCCAGTGGTTCACAGTGTAGTCACCTCCCTCTAGTGGCTCACAGTGTAGTCACCTCCCTCTAGTGGTTCAGAGTGTAGCTACCTCCTTCTAGTGGTTCAAAGTGTAGCCACCACACTCTAGTGATTCACAGTGTAGCCACTTCCCTCTAGTGGTTCAGATTGTGGTCACCTCCCTCTAGTGGTTCACAGTGTAGCCATCTCCCTCTAGTTGTTCACAGTGTAGCCACCTCCCTCTAGTGGTTCACAGTGTAGCCACCTCCCTCTGTTGGTTCACAGTGTAGCCACTTCCCTCTAGTGGTTCAGATTGTGGTCACCTCCCTCTAGTGGTTCACAGTGTAGCCACCTCCCTCTAGTTGTTCACAGTGTAGCCACCTCCATCTAGTGGTTCACAGTGTAGCCACCTCCCTCTGGTGGTTCACAGTGTAGCCACCTCCCTCTGTTGGTTCACAGTGTAGCCACCTCCCTCTAGTGGTTCACGGTGTAACCACCTCCCTCTGTTGGTTCACAGTGTAGCCACCTCCCTCTAGTGGTTCACAGTGTAGCCACCTCCCTCTAGTGGTTCACAGTGTAGCCACCTCCCTCTGGTGGTTCACAGTGTAGTCACCTCTCTCTGGTGGTTCACAGTGTAGCCACCTCCCTCTAGTGATTCAGAGTGTAGCCACCTCCCTCTAGTGGTTCACAGTGCAGCCACCTCCCTCTGGTGGTTCACAGTGTAGTCACCTCTCTCTGGTGGTTCACAGTGTAGCCACCTCCCACTAGTGATTCAGAGTGTAGCCACCTCCCTCTGGTGGTTCACAGTGTACCCACCTCCTCTAGTGGTTCACAGTGTATCCACCTCACTCTAATGGTTCAAGCAGTGTAGCCACATCTCTTGATTGGTTCAAGCAGTGTAGCCACATGCCTTGATTGGTTCAAGCAGTGTGACGGCCTCATTTTGTTGGTTTAGTGTAGCCACATCCCTTTACGGGCGTTTATGAACAAGGGCTTCATGGTAAGCTCGATGAAGCCGCTAGAATTGGCCATATGCATTATGGGGGCGTGAAGGGTGCGTGACCTCTACCACAATGTTTGCCTCGCCTCATCCACCCCTCTCCCTGTCTCTTCCTTGTGTGTCCTTGTGGGTCTTGGTTCAAATTGTTTCCGCAAAACCTAATCGACGCGACTACAATTTACTGTTGAAGCTATTTATGCATTGATCACATTGCCACTCGGTTTACATAGCCTTCTGAAAGCTATATAACAAACTGCACGTTAAGATGGAACTCAATAGATGTGATTTCCGAATTAAGTATATGTCAAGATATCAATAAAAAAATATTCTTCGAAATGATTGCCACCATCTGTTGGACGGTGAGCACGCATTTATGAAAGCCCAGAACAGGAGATGCTTCCCCAGAAACTATGCATGTTTAAATGTACCATCGGTTTCGACACCATTATGAAATATGTTAAGCTTGAGCCGAATCACAGACGGTACGTCTTCTAACCAAGCAAAGGAATGAAACCTTCAGAGGTCAGAGGTTGTATGTTGGCGACCACCCGTAGATTGCACCCACCCCACGAGTCGCCTCTTTAGAGGGCGGTTAACGTGAATTACGGGCCTTGGAGTTGAACCCCAAAGGTCCTTATTCTCCCTGGTGAAGGCGAGGCTATTACAGCAGGGGCTCTAGTATTACAGCAGGGGCTCTAGTATTAATCCCAGGCAATTAGAACTGTGCCTCGCCCTCGTGGTGATTGTTGAGGCTGGGAGACACGTCTTGTTGAGGCTGGGAGACACGTCTTGTTGAGGTTGGGAGACACGTCTTGTTGAGGCTGGGAGACAGGTCTTGTTGAGGTTGGGAGACACGTCTCGTTGAGGCTGGGAGACACGTCTTGTTGAGCCTGGTAGACACGTCTTGTTGAGGCTGGGAGAGAGGTATTGTTGAGGCTGGGAGACACGTCTTGTTGAGGCTGGGAGACAGGTATTGTTGAGGCTGGGAGACACGTCTTGTTGAGGCTGGGAGACAGGTATTGTTGAGGCTGGGAGACACGTCTTGTTGAGGCTGGGAGACAGGTATTGTTGAGGCTGGGAGACAGGTATTGTTGAGGCTGGGAGACACGTCTTGTTGAGGCTGGGAGACACGTCTTGTTGAGGCTGGGAGACACGTCTTGTTGAGCCTGGGAGACACGTCTTGTTGAGGCTGGGAGACAGGTATTGTTGAGGCTGGGAGACACGTCTTGTTGAGGCTGGGAGACACGTCTTGTTGAGGCTGGGAGACACGTCTTGTTGAGGCTGGGAGACACGTCTTGTTACGGCTGGGAGACAGGTATTGTTGAGGCTGGGAGACACGTCTTGTTGAGGCTGGGAGACAGGTATTGTTGAGGCTGGGAGACACGTCTTGTTGAGGCTGGGAGACAGGTATTGTTGAGGCTGGGAGACAGGTATTGTTGAGGCTGGGAGACACGTCTTGTTGAGGCTGGGAGACACGTCTTGTTGAGGCTGGGAGACACGTCTTGTTGAGCCTGGGAGACACGTCTTGTTGAGGCTGGGAGACAGGTATTGTTGAGGCTGGGAGACACGTCTTGTTGAGGCTGGGAGACACGTCTTGTTCAGGCTGGGAGACACGTCTTGTTGAGGCTGGGAGACACGTCTTGTTGAGGTTGGGAGACACGTCTTGTTGAGGCTGGGAGACAGGTCTTGTTGAGGCTGGGAGACACGTCTTGTTGAGGCTGGGAGACACGTCTTGTTACGGCTGGGAGACACGTCTTGTTGAGCCTGGGAGACACGTCTTGTTGAGGCTGGGAGACAGGTATTGTTGAGGCTGGGAGAGGTATTGTTGAGGCTGGGAGACACGTCTTGTTGAGGCTGGGAGACAGGTAGTGTTGAGGCTGGGAGACAGGTATTGTTGAGGCTGGGAGACAGGTATTGTTGAGGCTGGGAGACACGTCTTGTTGAGGCTGGGAGACACGTCTTGTTGAGGTTGGGAGACACGTCTTGTTGAGGTTGGGAGACACGTCTTGTTGAGGCTGGGAGACAGGTCTTGTTGAGGCTGGGAGACACGTCTTGTTGAGGCTGGGAGACACGTCTTGTTACGGCTGGGAGACACGTCTTGTTGAGCCTGGGAGACACGTCTTGTTGAGGCTGGGAGACAGGTATTGTTGAGGCTGGGAGAGGTATTGTTGAGGCTGGGAGACACGTCTTGTTGAGGCTGGGAGATAGGTATTGTTGAGGCTGGGAGACACGTCTTGTTGAGGCTGGGAGACAGGTAGTGTTGAGGCTGGGAGACAGGTATTGTTGAGGCTGGGAGACAGGTATTGTTGAGGCTGGGAGACACGTCTTGTTGAGGCTGGGAGACACGTCTTGTTGAGCCTGGGAGACACGTCTTGTTGAGGCTGGGAGACAGGTATTGTTGAGGTTGGGAGACACGTCTTGTTGAGGCTGGGAGACACGTCTTGTTGAGGCTGGGAGACACGTCTTGTTGAGGCTGGGAGACACGTCTTGTTGAGGCTGGGAGACACGTCTTGTTGAGGCTGGGAGACAGATATTGTTGAGGCTGGGAGACACGTCTTGTTGAGGCTGGGCGACACGTCTTGTTGAGGCTGGGAGACACGTCGTGTTGAGGCTGGGAGACACGTCTTGTTGAGGCTGGGAGACACGTCTTGTTGAGGCTGGGAGACACGTCGTGTTGAGCCTGGGAGACACGTCTTGTTGAGGCTGGGAGACAGGTATTGTTGAGGCTGGGAGACAGGTATTGTTGAGGCTGGGAGACAGGCATTGTTGAGGCTGGGAGACACGTCTTGTTGAGGCTGGGAGACAGGTATTGTTGAGGCTGGGAGACACGTCTTGTTGAGGCTGGGAGACACGTCTTGTTGAGGCTGGGAGACACGTCTTGTTGAGGCTGGGAGACACGTCTTGTTGAGGCTGGGAGACAGGTATTGTTGAGGCTGGGAGACACGTCTTGTTGAGGCTGGGAGGTTGCATGACCTGGTTGTCTCTACCTTAAACTTGTTCATATTTGTATTGATAAAACACACTTTCAAGTTTCAAGTAAAGCTCTGGAACGCATTTCACCTTCAATGTTCTTTTTTAGGTCCGCCCAATTCTACAAATTATACATGGAGGATCATGGTGCATGCTCTTGAATACCGCGTGTGAAGTCTGTTCTAATAGTACAGGTACAGAGTGCCTCATGTATGTTACCGGCCCTTGTCGCATGAAAAACGCATGTCCATCAGGATGGATACACAAAGACGCGACTTGCATAAGACAAATGTAAATGCTGCAGCATTTACATAATTATCCGATCAGAGGGCGTCACTTGCGCGGTAACATCCGGGCATTTCGCCTCACGCCATCGGAAGCGTTGTCAAGAATGCCAGGCGCTGCGCCCGGCCATTATATTGGCTAATATTCCGGCCAGAGAAGAGTGGGATAACTGCCGAATCCCGGCGACAAATGGTCAGCCGCCAAGTTAGCCATGTAGCAGGGAAGCCGAAGCGGGGATGAAGGGGCAAATATACACAGTGGATCGCCGCACAGGCCACTAAACTAACCGCAGTGTACATGGAAGAGAGTGAGATGGGAAGGGGAGGGGGGGCGCTGCACAATGGATCTACAGTCATGATTTGATGATTTGCAGGAGGAAAGCCTCTAATGGGTCATTGTAGATATTCTCCCTACGTTGGCGTGTAAGTCGCTTGGCCTTTGAGTCGTTTAGCACCATTAATATGAGCGGCCGATAAAGTGTCTCATCAGATGGACGGTGACGGGCGGAAAGGTTGGGAGGGTGGGTGGAATACCGGGAATGGGATGTCGGCCGGACGACAAGACTAACAGTGGGGAAAGGAAATGGTTTAGTGATGAAAGGTCGAATGTATAAAGCGAGGACGCAACGGCAAGCGATCCAAAATAATAACATGAATTAAAGTGCAACTCCCACCGTCTAAACCCTCTTTTTAACCCTGTGTGAGTAGTAACCCGTCACTGGGCGGTACCTCTGTACGCTCCAATGTGCCAGGCTATCAGGGAAGGGACAGGAAGGGGGGTGGATGAGGCGAGGCACATTGTGGTAGAGGTCACGCACCATTCACGTCCCCATAAGACATATGGCCAATTCATTCTAGCGGCTTCATCGAGCTTACCATGAAGCCCTTTTCAGTGGCCTTCTTGAATCATGCCGTCCGGTATCTCAAACGCTTGTTTTAAACAAATGCTTTTGAGTTTTTCGCTCATGTATGACTGGATGTCCATCTTGCTGCACCAGATACTGTAGAGATGACCACTCTAGCTATAACCATCATGCAGATCACTCCCAATCCTACTGGCGTAGAGCAAGATGACTGGTATTATGTTTTAGGCCACATTTCTGCACATATGGACTAAACCAGACCAAGGCACCCCTGGGGTAATGGAATTTATGGATGAAACTGCCCCAGTCAGAGGTAGCATTTGAACGAGCCCGCCATATGGTGGCCTGCGGTTAAGAACACTATATATCGCCCACGACAGCTGCCCATGGCACGGCATAAATAACTAGTAAAGTACGCCCAATCGGCAGAGAGAAGTAAGTGTATCTTACGACACGAAGATAGCGAGATCGGATTCGCCAGTTTTGTAGGTTTAGTGTAATAGAAGAAATCAAATGTGAAACAGTTTGAAGCTAACTTTTTCTTTTGGGGGGGGGGGGGGGGAGGGGGGCTCTTTTATGCGTTTGGAAATGCGAGCAAACCAGGACAGCCGCAATTGCTCTGGATAAGAATCCCGAACAACCTGGAATGGAAGTTATGACAAAGCATGAAGCCTGTCTGTCACTTCCCCTTCGAGGTCGATATGGCACACCCTGTCAGGTATCGAGGCGATGGTACAGCAAGTCTGATTAGCGACGAAGGCTGTTCCAGGAAGCCATACACCTGGAGACATTCTGGTGCATGGTTCATCGCATTCGCTCGTCGATTTCCTCCCCAGTTTGATGTTTGATTATGGTTGATCTATGAAGTAAGGCGGACTGCAGATCGATGACGGCGATAGCCAGTGACAGAGGGACGAGCGACAGACAGAAGCTCGCTGACCGCGCAAATAATGTCATAAAAATAACGCTTTGATGGGGAAATTGGCCGAGGTGTTGCACTGTGAAGGAATCTGCATCACCGTTTCGCCCCTTCTCTGCGGGCTTTTTATTCTAAGTTGGGTGCTCCTCAAGCCCATTAAGTAGGTGATCATTTTCTTAAGCTGTACACCTGGTACGTCTATCACATTGGAAGAATACCAACAAATATGTACCTAACCAAAACTCATTGTGGCAACCGTATGCACTACAGTTCTAATGAGACATAGGTGAGTAATATAGTCGTAATGTAGGTACTACTGCGGGTTTCTTGTGTTGCTGCCAGGAAAAATAAGATTTAAAAGAAATTTAGGAGTCTTATTTTAAGTCTTCTTCAAACCAATGCCTGCAATGTACGCCTACTCACTGGACGCAAGGCCCTAGTACAGACCTGGCGCGACCCGGCGACGTCATAAAGCGACAATGTACGCCTACTCACTGGACGCAAGGCCCTAGTACACACCTGGCGCGACCCGGCGACGTCATAAAGCGACAATGTACGCCTACTCACTGGACGCAAGGCCCTAGTACACACCTGGCGCGACCCGGCGACGTCATAAAGCGACAATGTACACCTGCTCACTGGACGCAAGGCCCTAGTACAGACCTGGCGCGACCCGGCGACGTCATAAAGCGACAATGTACGCCTACTCACTGGACGCAAGGCCCTAGTGCAGACCTGGCGCGACCCGGCGACGTCATAAAGCGACACCCGACCAGTCAGGTCAGCGAAAAGTAGTTTTTCACATACGACAAAAATCGAGCTTAAATCCAATTACTATTTATTGTTTTATTTGGAGCGATTGAATTTATGTGTTCATCGTAAAGGCCTATCGACATAGTATAGTGAAAGCGGTCAATGAAGCAACAAAACAACCCCTGGACAGCTTTAAAGCGACGTTATAATCGCTGACATTTACTTCGATTGATGCATGTTTTAATAGCGTTCCTCGCCAGACTTGTCGTGGAAAGTAAGCTGCCAAGAGCTGAAGTGGTCGGCGCCTTTTTCCTGCTGCCGTCTCTGAGGGATGACTGGAGCAATGTCGCCCAAGTGTTAACGGCTAAACAAGGAAAGCGTCCGAGATGGGTAAAGGGTGACCTTTAGCATGGTCCGGCGCACCTTAAGGTCATTGATTAAAAGACATCCATCAGGGATGTCTTGACGGGACAAGAGAAGACTGTGATTGAACGCTATGCGTTGCTTGATTGCACCACGCGAAGGGACGTCGGGCTGAGCAACCTGATGACTCGCAGCCGCCGCGCTTAAGAGAAGTGTTTTTGCCTATATAACGTGAAATGGGCACACTGCAGCATTAGAAAGTCAAGAGTTGAGTGATTGTTGAACTATAATTGGATACAAAACCTTCAGTTTATTTACTTTTTGGCTGATTTATTGTATTTTTCACCATATGACGCCGGTAGTCAAGACGCAGACCCCGACACAAACCTTAATGAACTGTGTGACACGACTGTGACACGACTGTGACACGACTGTGACACGACTGTGACACGACTGTGACACGACTGTGACACGACGGTGACACGACGGTGACACGACTGTGACACTACTGTGACACGACTGTGACACGACTGTGACACGACTGTGACACGACTGTGACGCGACTGTGACGCGACTGTGACGCGACTGTGACACGACTGTGACACGCCTGTGACACGACGGTGACACGACGGTGACACTACTGTGACACGACTGTGACACTACTGTGGCACGACTGTGACACGACTGTGACACGACTGTGACACGACGGTGACACGACTGTGACAAAACTGTGACACGACTGTGACACGACTGTGACACGACTGTGACACGACTGATCAAACTATTGGGAAAACACCACTGTTGATTTATATCGACAGTAGGGACACCCAGCTAATATCGAGCAGGAATTAGGAGTACAACATGGTTGCATCGACGACGTAATTAACACCATTATTGCCGTCCGTAGCTGGTAGAGTGCCGTTGCCGAGTCTGACCGATCAGTTCTCCAGGCCACCAATTCATCAAGAGCATCCTGTCGTCTTCGCCAATCCGGCAACACATGACCTGTCCGACCCAGGAGTCTGGTGCGCCGCTTCCCGTCGGCATGGCAAGCACAACATCAATAAACACACACCGGGGATGGTGTATAATACGACTTATAACAAACGACCATGGGAACAAAATAACTGCTACACGAAGTGAGCGATGGATTTTAATCTGCACGTTTTAACCCAGGGGAGTGCTTCATTAGGCGGCTGAAAAATCTACTTGCTACTGGCTACCCCAACACGGTGCAGAATCCCTTTGTTGGCGACTTACCCCAACAACACGGTGCAGAATCCGTTTGCGGGCGACTTACCCCAACACGGTGCAGAATCCCTTTGCTGGCGACTTACCCCAGCAACACGGTACATAATCCCTTTGCTGGCGACTTACCCCAACAACACGTCACATAACTTGCAGTTAATAATGAACAAAAGTTATCGAGAGAATCAGGGGATTGGATGAACTTTGCTGCTGTGTGACGTTCAGATGACGGGTAACGCAGTCGACAAGCATAGTAAGGTCACTGTGGTGTGTCCACTCCCATTCCTGTCCACACATGAAAAGCGAACGAGACTAGGCGTGTGAAAAACAGTCGACAATGAATTGTGATCGGGAATAAATTGTTGTTAGGCCTTGACAATCTTGCCGGCCTGGTGTCGCTATTGGACACCGAGTCTGTGACACGAGTGGGCGGCACTAGCATGAGGGGCCCCACAAGTGAACATTTCGGAGCAAAATCTGGAAACATATTGGATATGCCGGAACTGCTATGCCACTGGTATAGTGGAGTACGAATAAAAGAACACGTGACGCTAGAAGACGACGTAGCGTAAAGGGATCCATTGGACAAAGACAAGGGGAGAGGGATGAGATCAGAAATGCAGCTTAAACTAAAATGGAGGGGATGCGTATCCCATGGATACCCCTTGAATCCGCCAGTGTGGCAGGGTTGTGTGTGATGCCCCCCCCCTCCCCTCCACTCACATACATGCGGAACGAGTGCACTCTCGTGGTGAGATCGCCGTATAACCAACAGTCGGGGCGCACTATCCAGTGTTCGGACTCCCCGATAGCTCAGTGGGTTAGAGCGCTCGCATTACGCTCTCTGACAACCCGAGAACCCAACGGCACGGTGGTTCGCGTCCCGCTGTGGCCATGGCTGTGTGGTCGCAGGATAAACACCCCACGTCCTTCTTCGCAAGGAGTAGGGGGTCACCTCCGTTCTTCCCTTCCTTCTCCGATTAACGCGATATAATCCAACTTGGTTAAAATGTCCTGAATATCCAACTGAAGTGTCCGGCAGTTCCTGCTTATTGTGAAATGAGGTGCGCGGGGTGCTTTGACATAAGTCAACTTTCAAATAGTTAGTGAATACTCAGTTGCAGTTATCAACATATATACAACAATCATGATTATAATTACCATTCTTTTACGAGTATGACATTATCGCAAATGGAACACTTTGGGAATGGGGCAAGCAGTTTTCAGGTGTGGGGGGTGTCTGAGGGGGACTGACCGGGGACAAGTATCGGTGGATATGGGGGGGGCGGGCGGTTCCTTATTTCCACACGCCTCTTTCCACACAGCGCTCTTCCAGGACCCCTTCGTTGGGCGGAAAGGGGGCGGCGGGGGGGTATCTGCCATGGAGAATAGTGGCTGCCTGGGGAAAGCATTCCTCATTGTACACCCGGGTCACGCTACGTGTCCCGGGGCCCAGCGAGACTTCCGTGGTGCAAATCAGATCTATGACGATTGTCTTATTACTGGCCGCTTATTCGGGACACGGCGCCGTCTTGGCCCGCCAAACCTGTCTTAAATAAAGGCAAATTAACCGCGAAATAAACACTGAAGGCAGCCACCGCCTTCATGCGCCGCTGTCAGGAGGCAAGCCAGCTAACAAAGTCGGGGCGGGCTTGGGGACAGAAGGCTGGTGATGTGATTGAAAAGGGGGAGGAACGGAGGCCTCATGGTGTGGTTGAGAGGGGGGTGGAACAAAGATCTGATGATGCGGTTGAGAGTGGGGCGGGAACAGCCGGACGAACAATGGCGGAGTGATATGGAAGGGGTAAATGGGCTACAAACGGCCGCATTTGGCATAGGGGCGGGGTGTTGGGGGGTACTCGTCTATTTATAGTCGCAGCATCTTCGGCACCAAAAGCCCGATATTGGAGCAGGAAATGAGAGACGGCAAACTCATATGGACGGATCAGTCATTGTGAGAAACGTTAGAATGGAAGACGATGCCTTTACACCCTGATTGCGACGTAATGAAGATGCAGTGATTTCATTTATATAATTCCCATGTTCCTGAAATTTTGAATGATAAATAATGTGCCAACCGTTTTATGCGTGGCGCCATTGGCCGTTTAGTATCATTCGATATCCAATCAGCAAAGGGTTTAATGTGCCAAAAAAGGTAAATGGGATAAACCGGTCAATGTACCACATGAGATAAACCGGTCAATGTACCACAGGAGATAAACCAGCCAATGTACAACATAAGATAAACCGGCTAATGTACCACATGAGATAAACCGGCCAATGTACATGAGATAAACTGGTTAATGTACCACAAGAGGTAAACCGGGCAATGTACCAGTCGGTCGTATTCAGGTGTGATACATTACTTACCAGAGTCCTCATCAAACACACCATTCAAAGGCCGTTTGAAGTGGCACGCGCTGTTTGATACGGGCTTCTCTGGCAATCTGATTAATGGATTCGAAATGCTGTCGTGAACATTACACTCCACAACATGTCCCGGCGACGTGAGTCTATTCAATACATTGACGTGTTTGATATCAACGCATTGTGTCATTATAGTTTGATTGTGTGTGAAGTTGAGCCTCCAAACACACCAGATTATCCACACACTATGCGTAACATACATGTTGATGTGCAAAACCTGTAGATTGACACCGTTGATGTTCTAGCGCCGGCTAACATTCATTCCCTAGGTTCCGGTCATTGGTCTTGCTGTGCGGTCGACAGGTCCAGCACGGACCCAGCAAAGCGGTCTGCCGGCCCGGCACACAGCCAAGCGGATGACAGAGAGCGACCGAGAGCGAAAACAACGCCTCCTCATACCTCACCGTGTAACGTGCAGGGACATATTACCGGGAGAGTAATAAACGAGAACACACGATGAGGCTGTGTGGCACGGCAGGATCAAACGCTCAATGGAGACATCGACCAACGACACGGGAAGTACCGAACATGTGGAACCTTTAGCAACTTGAACTGTTTCGAAAGTTGTTTATATCAATATAGTATGTTGCCATATGTTTTAACTTGATCCAATTGGAGTTGTATACATGGCATTCACTGTTCCCGACTATATGG
Organism: Arenicola marina; assembly: GCA_964019135.1. Taxonomy (NCBI): domain Eukaryota; kingdom Metazoa; phylum Annelida; class Polychaeta; family Arenicolidae; genus Arenicola; species Arenicola marina. The sequence continues at coordinate 33,461,431 of OZ025256.1, forward strand.
TGTCAACACATCCGCATTAATCTCCCCAACTCGTTCATGGAACAAATTAAACGGCGGTGCTTGTCCCCACTGGCGGCAGCACGGCCAACCATGGCCCCATGATAAACACCGAAACCATCTTGTCCCCACTGGCGGCAGCACGGCCAACCATGGCCCCATGATAAACACCGAAACCATCTTGTCCCCACTGGCGGCAGCACGGCCAACCATGGCCCCATGATAAACACCGAAACCATCTTGTCCCCACTGGCGGCAGCACGGCCAACCATGGCCCCATGATAAACACCGAAACCATCTTGTCCCCACTGGCGGCATCACGGCCAACCATGGCCCCATGATAAACACCGAAACCATCTTGTCCCCACTGGCGGCAGCACGGCCAACCATGGCCCCATGATAAACACCGAAACCATCTTGTCCCCACTGGCGGCATCACGGCCAACCATGGCCCCATGATAAACACCGAAACCATCTTGTCCCCACTGGCAGCAGCACGGCCAACCATGGCCCCATGATAAACACCGAAACCATCTTGCACACGAGTTGCGCTAGTTATTGTCAGGCAAGCCTCCTCACCCACTCACCCCCCCCCCCCCCACTCACCCCCCCCCCCCGCCCCCACTCACCCCCCACATCCCTAACCCTAAAGCCTTCATTTTCTACGCACGCATACTTATTCCAATCTCATGCACTCGACTTCTTCGGCATCATACTTCCGGTCCAAGACCATCCCACAATGCCTCGCGGCCTTTCCCGTTGATCGCTCAGCCAGAGTGAAGGGAAATTGCCGTGTTTTCACGCCACGATTATGACGGAAGTCGGTCCAGCCGGTCCAGCCAGCCGTTGGTAGGCCGTATGCACTCGCACAGGCCGCTTCAATAACCTGTCGCCCGGATACGACAGCCGTCTAATCCCATCGAGACGGGCAGGAATTGATAAATTCCAAGTTTGCCATAGTGGTCGGCTTGTTTTGTTGAGGCGCTGTCCCACATAACAACTGAGTGTTATATAAAGTCGTATTCACCGAAGAATATTAGAAGCAATGATACGTTTATGTGTCTTAACGCCCCAAAGGATATCTATGAAAGACTCTAATCAAATATTCACCTGACTGGCATTGCACCGAAGGGCCCTTCGCGTAGCTTTCCCAATTGATAATCTGTCGTGGCTCACTCGTGTATGTATTTACATAAATGGCTTTGGGACAAATTGTTTTTGCATAAAGTCGGATTCATAGTCTTTTTATTGACGTAATCGACAGAAACCACAAATGGAGTCGGCCGCCTGTCTTCTTCCAACCAGTAATGGGGGATAAAGTTAGGTTGTCTAATCCAGCTATAGAGGGCGACTGGTTAATGGCTGCAGGCAGTTTTTGCCCCGTGACTGAGAAGACACTCCCGGCACGTGTCCCTTCGTGCCTTCTGCACTCAGTGTCCTGCAGTGGGCATTGCACAACTCATTGTATGGACTGGCTTGCTCAGCCCCAAACTGATCAAACGCATTCGAATAACAGGCGTCACTGACACAGTGGAGATTGGGGTTTGTAGAATTGGAGATGAGCCACAGACCGACGGATTAGCAACCGACCGGCTCTATTAGCAAGCGACGTTTTTTCTGGGTATACCAGAAATATGCACGTTTGATTATTAAAATCTCACCTTCATTTTATCGAATGTGTTTTTGTCCGGAATGGTTTGATGCCGTTTGTAAGAACTATTTCTCTCAGTGAATAGGTCTTACCGGGTGATTATGACGTCGACAAGTAAGTAGTTCGGAAGAGCGCGCAGGAAGCGGCGGCAGATTCATTTGAATTTGATGTTTAACTTCACCGTAACTGACGATCACACTGTCTGGCAATGTTTATATTAAGATAGCCCCATCAGATGGTTTGTTATGGATTTTATTTTGTTCTACTAGCCGCCGATGTCTAGCGCTCGTAGTAATAAGCGAAAGAAATGACAGTATTTTGTTTTATACGTCAAATAGTAGCAGGCAGAACGTAGACATTGGGCAGAAATAATATCGATAATTATATTGACATAAATTGAGACCGGGAGCTACTGAATAACGGGACATAGATGTGAAGGATATTTAAACACTTTCTGTGCAATTATTGTGCATCTAGTACAAAAAACGTAAATTGCGGCTAATGCACGCTGACAAAAAATTTTATATGGCGTATATGTATCTCAGTTGGGATAACAACATGTCTAGATGCAATCTGTGCCAATATAGTACCGAAGCATGACGTTAAAACCCGACGTACATAAACAATTCTAATTATCATTATGTTGAAATTATAATTTTAATTTGTAATCTGTAATTTGTAATTTGTAATCAACAAACAGTTATCAACGCAAAATAACTGAGCCGACGCGTGACGTTAAAAGCCAGAGTTTCCCGGGCAGAGTTCATTCTCTTGCTACTGATGGGAAGTTGTGGACGCGAGACTCTACGGGATTTGTTTGCTTTGATGACGGTTCGGGCCATAAGGCGTTGGGAGAAATGTTATTACTGTTGGCACCAAGCCAGGTAGCCCGCCGCCGACATGGTCACCATGCGAGATAATCACCCGAAAGCGATATTATGCGCGGGATAAGGTGATAAGTACCCAGCGATAGTGTTGACACATGTAAGAGCGACAATGTTGATACATCCAAGGCGGATCATGCACTGCATGCAGTGGATCGGTTCCATATACATCCAAGGCGGCCCACATCCAAAGAAAAGCGAAAAGCACCCAGCGACAATGTTGACACATTCAACGTGTTCAAGGCGGCTGCTGGTGCCAATCTGCTAGTGCATGCAGCGGCATAGGTGGGACAGACAGCTTCATTTTGTTAGTATAGATGTCTATAACAGCCACATCGTAGGTCAATAATTTTGATCCCAAACACCGTGAGAGATCCACTTCACAAGTTGCTAGAGGTTTTTAATCAAAACACTCACCTCTAATTTCTATTTTTTTAGGTTCCAGAACATTATCGTCCAGGAGTGTCCGACAGAAATAAGTTTGCTTCAAATAATACTCGCTCAACTCTTTCATTTTGTCCGCTAACAAGTTTTGCTGAACGTTTTTTTGTCTTGTGTTGTCTCGTCCCACGAGACCGCTAGATGTCGCTAGTTTCTTCCGGTAAACGCCCTCTGGCAGACTGACTGCGCATTTCTCAAAAACCTGCCTTAAGCAAAACGCCTGCCTTGAGCAAAATGCAGTATAAGTTGTTAATCACACCGGACTGAGTCAGAAACTTAATTATGTGTCAATTGGTCGGCAAGTACCCACCAGAAAGCGGAACACGAAAGTGTCACTGTCCACATACAGGCGTGCCACCCCAGTCCATTCCCGTAATCGTGTTTATCTATTGCGGGTGCAATGTACATGGCGGAGCACTACTTAGTTTAAGATCTCAGGAAACACATCAACATGGAACATATGGAATGGAGGCCCCAGTAGAATAACAGTGGTTTGAAGTGTGCGTTTTTCATTTGGCTTATTTGTCACTTACGATGACAACGTACAGTTAAACAAGTATACTTTTGCTCTTGATAAGGTATGATATTTATGTTAATGGTGTATTTATTCTGAGCCGCAGAATGGGAAGATTATCCACATTGCCCACATTGTAGGGACCATGCAATGCTGAATGTTTTATTCTGAAGGCGTGGAGATGAGGGTCCGTGATTGGTCAATCACTCGACCTAACCAGGGGCAGGGGTAGTGAAGTGTGTAAGTGTAATAGGGTCTGTGTGTGTAGAAGGCGATGGAGGGGGGCGGGGGGGGGGGGGCTCGCAATGGTTGGCATGGTGAACCATTGACCGCAGCGGGTATCGGGCCTTAATCGCAAGGCAATCTGACCTGCAGGTGTTGAATTAAACATCCCGTCTGGCCATTGGACCTTAAGACAAGCGCATTTCACGAAGACTCCGTGAGGGGTGCTATTCCTAACAACAGCCGCGGAGCACACAGAAAAAAAACATCTCAAATTGTTCTCTCGTGTGGACTTCATGTGGCCATGAAACAAAGTCATATTTAATACCGTGCGTTATATACCTGATTACTACATTGACAATTAGATTCACAGCCGATTCTCTGCCGGCCACACAACACATTCTCTTGACCTGAGAGACATACCGGGTGGTTGACTCTTGGCCGACCAGTGAGACATACCGGGTGGTTGACTCTTGGACGACCAGTGAGACATATCAGGTGGTTGACTCTTGGACGACCAGTGAGACATACCGGGTGGTTGACTCCTGGCCGACCAGTGAGACATACCGGGTGGTTGACTCTTGGACGACCAGTGAGACATATCAGGTGGTTGACTCTTGGCCGACCAGTGAGACATACCGGGTGGTTGACTCTTGGACGACCAGTGAGACATATCAGGTGGCTGACTCTTGGACGACCAGTGAGACATACCGGGTGGTTGACTCCTGGCCGACCAGTGAGACATACCGGGTGGTTGACTATTAGCCGTCCTGTGAGACATACCGGGTGGTTGACTCCTGGCCGACCTGTGAGACATACCGGGTGGTTGACTCTTAGCCGACCTGTGAGACATTTCGGGTGGTTGACTCCTGGCCGACCTGTGAGACATACCGGGTGGTTGACTCCTGGCCGACCTGTGAGACATACTGGGTGGTTGACTCCTGGCCGACCAGTGAGACATACCGGGTGGTTGACTCCTGGCCGACCTGTGAGACATACTGGGTGGTTGACTCCTGGCCGACCTGTCAGACATACCGTGTGGTTGACTCCTGGCCGACTTGTGAGATATACCGGGTGGTTGACTTTTGACCGACCAGTGAGACAGAGCGGATGGTTGACTCTTGGCCGACCTGTGAGGCATAGCGGGTGGTTGACACATGACCGACCCGTGAGGCATACCGGGTGGTTGACACATGACCGACCAGTGAGACAGACCGGGTGGTTGACACTTGACCGACCAGTGAGACAGACCGGGTGGTTGACTCTTGGCCGACCAGTGAGAAATACCGGGTGGTTGACTCTTAGTCGACCTGTGAGACATACCGGGTGGTTGACTCCTGGCCGACCTGTGAGACATACTGGGTGGTTGACTCCTGGCCGACCTGTGAGATATACTGGGTGGTTGACTCTTGGACGACCAGTGAGACATACCGGGTGGTTGACTCTTGGACGACCAGTGAGACATATCAGGTGGTTGACTCTTGGACGACCAGTGAGACATACCGGGTGGTTGACTCCTGGCCGACCAGTGAGACATACCGGGTGGTTGACTCTTGGACGACCAGTGAGACATATCAGGTGGTTGACTCTTGGCCGACCAGTGAGACATACCGGGTGGTTGACTCTTGGACGACCAGTGAGACATATCAGGTGGTTGACTCTTGGACGACCAGTGAGACATACCGGGTGGTTGACTCGTGGCCGACCAGTGAGACATACCGGGTGGTTGACTCTTAGCCGTCCAGTGAGACATACCGGGTGGTTGACTCCTGACCGACCTGTGAGACATACCGGGTAGTTGACTCTTAGCCGACCTGTGAGACATTTCGGGTGGTTGACTCCTGGCCGACCCGTGAGACATACCGGGTGGTTGACGCCTGGCCGACCTGTCAGACATCCTGGGTGGTTGACTCCTGGCCGACCAGTGAGACATACCGGGTGGTTGACTCCTGGCCGACCTGTGAGACATACTGGGTGGTTGACTCCTGGCCGACCTGTGAGACATACCGGGTGGTTGACTTTTGACCGATCAGTGAGACAGAGCGGATGGTTGACTCTTGGCCGACCTGTGAGGCATAGCGGGTGGTTGACACATGACCGACCAGTGAGACAGACCGGGTGGTTGACACTTGACCGACCAGTGAGACAGACCGGGTGGTTGACTCTTGGCCGACCAGTGAGAAATACTGGGTGGTTGACTCTTAGTCGACCTGTGAGACATACCGGGTGGTTGAACCCTGGCCGACCTGTGAGACAAACTGGGTGGTTGACTCCTGGCCGACCTGTGAGATATACTGGGTGGTTGACTCCTGGCCGACCTGTGAGACATACCGGGTGGTTGACTCCTGACCGACCTGTGAGACATACTGGGTGGTTGACTCTGGGCCGACCTGTGCGACATACCGTGTGGTTGACCCTTGACCGACCAGTGAGACAGACCGGGTGGTTGACTCTTAGCCGACCTGTGAGACATACCGGGTGGTTGACTCCTGGCCGACCTGTGAGACAGACCGGGTGGTTGACTCTTAGCCGACCTGTGAGACATACCGGGTGGTTGACTCTTGACCGACCAGTGAGACAGACCGGGTGGTTGACTCTTAGCCGACCTGTGAGACATACCGGGTGGTTGACTCCTGGCCGACCTGTGAGACATACTGTGTGGTTGACTCCTGGCCGACCTATGAGACATACCGGGTGGTTGACTCCTGGCCGACCCGTGAGACATACCGTGCGGTTGACACTTAGGCGTCCTGCGAGACATACCGGGTGGTTGACTCTTGACCGACCAGTGAGACAGACCGGGTGGTTGACTCTTAGCCGACCTGTGAGACATACTGGGTGGTTGACTCTTGACCGACCAGTGAGACATACCACGTGGTTGACTCCTCACCGACCAGTGAGACAGACCGGGTGGTTGACTCTTAGCCGACTTCTGAGACATACCGGGTGATTGACTCCTGGTCGACCCGTGAGACATACCGTGCGGTTGACACTTAAGCGTCCTGTGAGACATACCGGGTGGTTGACTCCTGGCCGACCTGTGAGACGTACTGTGTGGTTGACTCCTGGCCGAAATGTGAGACATACCGGGTGGTTGAGTCCTGACCGACCTGTGAGACATACCGGGTGGTTGACTCCTGGCCGACCTGTGAGACATACCGTGTGGTTGACAGTTAGCGGTCCTGTGAGACATACCGGGTGGTTGACTCTTAGCCGACCTGTGAGACATACTGGGTGGTTGACTCCTGGCCGACCTGTAAGACATACTGGGTGGTTGACTCCTGGCCGACCTGTGAGACATACCGGGTGGTTGACTCTTGGCCGACCTGTAAGACATACTGGGTGGTTGACTCCTGGCCGACCTGTGAGACATACCGGGTGGTTGACTCTTGGCCGACCTGTAAGACATACTGGGTGGTTGCTCCTGGCCGACCTGTGAGACATACCGTGTGGTTGACAGTTAGCGGTCCTGTGAGACATACCGGGTGGTTGACTCTTAGCCGACCTGAGACATACTGGGTGGTTGACTCTTAGCCGATCAGTGAGACATACCGGGTGGTTGACTCCTGGCCGACCTGTGAGACATACCGGGTGGTTGACTCCTGGCCGACCTGTAAGACATACTGGGTGGTTGACTCCTGGCCGACCTGTGAGACATACCGGGTGGTTGACTCCTGGCCGACCTGTGAGACATACCGGGTGGTTGACTCCTGGCCGACCTGTAAGACATACCGGGTGGTTGACTTCTGGCCGACCTGTGAGACATACTGTGTGGTTGACAGTTAGCGGTCCTGTGAGACATACCGGGTGGTTGACTCTTAGTCAACCTGTGAGACATACTGGGTGGTTGATTCCTGGCCGACTTGTGAGACATACCGTGTGGTTGACAGTTAGATGTCCTGTGAGACATACCGGGTGGTTGACTCCTGGCCGACCTGTGAGTCATACCCGGTGGTTGACTCTTGACCGACCTGTGAGACATACCACGTGGTTGACTCTTGGCCGACCAGTGAGACATACCGGGTGGTTGACTCTTAGTCAACCTGTGAGACATACCGGGTGGTTGATTCCTGGCCGACCTGTGAGACATACCGTGTGGTTGACAGTTAGCTGTCCTGTGAGACATACCGTGTGGTTGACAGTTAGCTGTCCTGTGAGACATACCGGGTGGTTGACTCCGGGCCGACCTGTGAGACATACTGGGTGGTTGACTCCTGGCCGACCTGTGAGACATACCGTGTGGTTGACAGTTAGCTGTCCTGTGAGACATACCGGGTGGTTGACTCCTGGCCGACCTGTGAGTCATACCGGGTGGTTGACTCTTAGCCGACTTCTGAGACATACCGGGTGATTGACTCCTGGTCGACCCGTGAGACATACCGTGCGGTTGACACTTAAGCGTCCTGTGAGACATACCGGGTGGTTGACTCCTGGCCGACCTGTGATACATACTGTGTGGTTGACTCCTGGCCGACCTGTGAGTCATACCGGGTGGTTGACTCCTGGCCGACCTGTGAGTCATACCCGGTGGTTGACTCTTGACCGACCTGTGAGACATACCGGGTGGTTGACTCCTGGCCGACCAGTGAGACATACCGGGTGGTTGACTCTTGGACGACCAGTGAGACATACCGGGTGGTTGACTCTTGGACGACCAGTGAGACATATCAGGTGGTTGACTCTTGGACGACCAGTGAGACATACCGGGTGGTTGACTCGTGGCCGACCAGTGAGACATACCGGGTGGTTGACTCTTAGCCGTCCAGTGAGACATACCGGGTGGTTGACTCCTGACCGACCTGTGAGACATACCGGGTAGTTGACTCTTAGCCGACCTGTGAGACATTTCGGGTGGTTGACTCCTGGCCGACCCGTGAGACATACCGGGTGGTTGACGCCTGGCCGACCTGTCAGACATACTGGGTGGTTGACTCCTGGCCGACCAGTGAGACATACCGGGTGGTTGACTCCTGGCCGACCTGTGAGACATACTGGGTGGTTGATTCCGGGCCGACCTGTGAGACATACCGGGTGGTTGACTTTTGACCGATCAGTGAGACAGAGCGGATGGTTGACTCTTGGCCGACCTGTGAGGCATAGCGGGTGGTTGACACATGACCGACCAGTGAGACAGACCGGGTGGTTGACACTTGACCGACCAGTGAGACAGACCGGGTGGTTGACTCTTGGCCGACCAGTGAGAAATACCGGGTGGTTGACTCTTAGTCGACCTGTGAGACATACCGGGTGGTTGAACCCTGGCCGACCTGTGAGACAAACTGGGTGGTTGACTCCTGGCCGACCTGTGAGATATACTGGGTGGTTGACTCCTGGCCGACCTGTGAGACATACCGGGTGGTTGACTCCTGACCGACCTGTGAGACATACTGGGTGGTTGACTCTGGGCCGACCTGTGCGACATACCGTGTGGTTGACCCTTGACCGACCAGTGAGACAGACCGGGTGGTTGACTCTTAGCCGACCTGTGAGACATACCGGGTGGTTGACTCCTGGCCGACCTGTGAGACAGACCGGGTGGTTGACTCTTAGCCGACCTGTGAGACATACCGGGTGGTTGACTCTTGACCGACCAGTGAGACAGACCGGGTGGTTGACTCTTAGCCGACCTGTGAGACATACCGGGTGGTTGACTCCTGGCCGACCTGTGAGACATACTGTGTGGTTGACTCCTGGCCGACCTATGAGACATACCGGGTGGTTGACTCCTGGCCGACCCGTGAGACATACCGTGCGGTTGACACTTAGGCGTCCTGCGAGACATACCGGGTGGTTGACTCTTGACCGACCAGTGAGACAGACCGGGTGGTTGACTCTTAGCCGACCTGTGAGACATACTGGGTGGTTGACTCTTGACCGACCAGTGAGACATACCACGTGGTTGACTCCTCACCGACCAGTGAGACAGACCGGGTGGTTGACTCTTAGCCGACTTCTGAGACATACCGGGTGATTGACTCCTGGTCGACCCGTGAGACATACCGTGCGGTTGACACTTAAGCGTCCTGTGAGACATACCGGGTGGTTGACTCCTGGCCGACCTGTGAGACGTACTGTGTGGTTGACTCCTGGCCGAAATGTGAGACATACCGGGTGGTTGAGTCCTGACCGACCTGTGAGACATACCGGGTGGTTGACTCCTGGCCGACCTGTGAGACATACCGTGTGGTTGACAGTTAGCGGTCCTGTGAGACATACCGGGTGGTTGACTCTTAGCCGACCTGTGAGACATACTGGGTGGTTGACTCCTGGCCGACCTGTAAGACATACTGGGTGGTTGACTCCTGGCCGACCTGTGAGACATACCGGGTGGTTGACTCTTGGCCGACCTGTAAGACATACTGGGTGGTTGACTCCTGGCCGACCTGTGAGACATACCGGGTGGTTGACTCTTGGCCGACCTGTAAGACATACTGGGTGGTTGCTCCTGGCCGACCTGTGAGACATACCGTGTGGTTGACAGTTAGCGGTCCTGTGAGACATACCGGGTGGTTGACTCTTAGCCGACCTGAGACATACTGGGTGGTTGACTCTTAGCCGATCAGTGAGACATACCGGGTGGTTGACTCCTGGCCGACCTGTGAGACATACCGGGTGGTTGACTCCTGGCCGACCTGTAAGACATACTGGGTGGTTGACTCCTGGCCGACCTGTGAGACATACCGGGTGGTTGACTCCTGGCCGACCTGTGAGACATACCGGGTGGTTGACTCCTGGCCGACCTGTAAGACATACCGGGTGGTTGACTTCTGGCCGACCTGTGAGACATACTGTGTGGTTGACAGTTAGCGGTCCTGTGAGACATACCGGGTGGTTGACTCTTAGTCAACCTGTGAGACATACTGGGTGGTTGATTCCTGGCCGACTTGTGAGACATACCGTGTGGTTGACAGTTAGATGTCCTGTGAGACATACCGGGTGGTTGACTCCTGGCCGACCTGTGAGTCATACCCGGTGGTTGACTCTTGACCGACCTGTGAGACATACCACGTGGTTGACTCTTGGCCGACCAGTGAGACATACCGGGTGGTTGACTCTTAGTCAACCTGTGAGACATACCGGGTGGTTGATTCCTGGCCGACCTGTGAGACATACCGTGTGGTTGACAGTTAGCTGTCCTGTGAAACATACCGTGTGGTTGACAGTTAGCTGTCCTGTGAGACATACCGGGTGGTTGACTCCGGGCCGACCTGTGAGACATACTGGGTGGTTGACTCGTGGCCGACCTGTGAGACATACCGTGTGGTTGACAGTTAGTTGTCCTGTGAGACATACCGGGTGGTTGACTCCTGGCCGACCTGTGAGTCATACCGGGTGGTTGACTCTTAGCCGACTTCTGAGACATACCGGGTGATTGACTCCTGGTCGACCCGTGAGACATACCGTGCGGTTGACACTTAAGCGTCCTGTGAGACATACCGGGTGGTTGACTCCTGGCCGACCTGTGATACATACTGTGTGGTTGACTCCTGGCCGACCTGTGAGTCATACCGGGTGGTTGACTCCTGGCCGACCTGTGAGTCATACCCGGTGGTTGACTCTTGACCGACCTGTGAGACATACCGGGTGGTTGACTCCTGGCCAACCTGTGAGTCATACCCGATGGTTGACTCTTGACCGACCTGTGAGACATACCGGGTGGTTGACTCGTGACCGACCTGTGAGACATACCGGGTGGTTGACTCCTGGCCGACCAGTGAGTCATACCCTGTGGTTGACTCTTGACCGACCTGTGAGACATACCGGGTGGTTGACTCTTGACCGACCTGTGAGACATACCGGGTGGTTGACTCCTGGCCGACCTGTGAGACATACCGTGTGGTTGACAGTTAGCTGTCCTGTGAGACATACCGGGTGGTTGACTCCTGGCCGACCTGTGAGTCATACCCGGTGGTTGACTCTTGATCGACCTGTGAGTCATACCCGGTGGTTGACTCTTGACCGACCTGTGAGACATACCACGTGGTTGACTCCTGGCCGACCTGTGAGACATACCGGGTGGTTGACTCCTGACCGACCTGTGAGACATACCGGGTGGTTGACTCCTGGCCGACCTGTGAGACATACCGGGTGGTTGACTCCTGATGGTATCGCCACCCACGCCCCCGCATGATGGTATCGCCACCCACGCCCCCGCATGATGATATCGCCACCCACGTCCCCGCATGATGGTATCGCCACCCACGCCCCCGCATGATGGTATCGCCACCCACGCCCCCGCATGATGGTATCGCCACCCACGTCCCCGCATGATGATATCGCCACCCACGCCCCCGCATGATGGTATCGCCACCCACGCCCCCGCATGGTGGTATCGCCACCCACGCCCCCGCATGATGGTATCGCCACCCACGCCCCCGCATGATGGTATCGCCACCCACGCCCCCGCATGATGGTATCGCCACCCACGTCCCCGCATGATGGTATCGCCACCCACGCCCCCGCATGATGATATCGCCACCCACGCCCCCGTATGGTGATATCGCCACCCACGCCCCCGCATGATGGTATCGCCACCCACGCCCCCGCATGATGATATCGCCACCCACGCCCCCGCATGATGGTATCGCCACCCACGCCCCCGCATGATGGTATCGCCACCCACGCCCCCGCATGGTGGTATCGCCACCCACGTTCCCGCATGATGGTATCGCCACCCACACCATCGCATGATGGTATCGCCACCCACGCCCCCGCATGATGGTATCGCCACCCACTCCCCCGCATGATGGTATCGCCACCCACGTCCCCGCATGATAGTATCGCCACCCACGCCCCCGCACGATGATATCGCCACCCACGCCCCCGCATGATGATATCGCCACCCACGCCCCCGCATGATGATATCGCCACCCACGCCCCCGCATGATGGTATCGCCACCCACGCCCCCGCATGATGGTATCGCCACCCACGTCCCCGCATGATGATATCGCCACCCACGCCCCCGCATGATGATATCGCCACCCACGCCCCCGTATGGTGATATCGCCACCCACGCCCCCGCATGATGGTATCGCCACCCACGCCCCCGCATGGTGGTATCGCCACCCACGTTCCCGCATGATGGTATCGCCACCCACGCCCCCGCATGGTGGTATCGCCACCCACGCCCCCGCATGATGATATCGCCACCCACGCCCCCGTATGGTGATATCGCCACCCACGCCCCCGCATGATGGTATCGCCACCCACGCCCCCGCATGGTGGTATCGCCACCCACGTTCCCGCATGATGGTATCGCCACCCACGCCCCCGCATGATGGTATCGCCACCCACACCCCCGCATGATGGTATCGCCACCCACGCCCCCGCATGATGGTATCGCCACCCACTCCCCCGCATGATGGTATCGCCACCCACGCCCCCGCATGGTGATATCGCCACCCACGCCCCCGCATGATGGTATCGCCACCCACTCCCCCGCATGATGGTATCGCCACCCACGCCCCCGCATGATGGTATCGCCACCCACGCCCCGGCATGATGGTATCGCCACCCACGCCCCCGCATGATGATATCGCCACCCACGCCCCCGCATGATGGTATCGCCACCCACGCCCCCGCATGATGGTATCGCCACCCACGCCCCCGCATGATGGTATCGCCACCCACGCCCCCGCATGATGGTATCGCCACCCACGCCCCCGCATGATGGTATCGCCACCCACGCCCCCGCATGATGGTATCGCCACCCACGCCCCCGCATGATGATATCGCCACCCACGCCCCCGCATGATGATATCGCCACCCACGCCCCCGCATGGTGATATCGCCACCCACGCCCCCGCATGATGGTATCGCCACCCACGCCCCCGCATGGTGGTATCGCCACCCACGCCCCCGCATGATGGTATCGCCACCCACGTCCCCGCATGATGGTATCGCCACCCACGCCCCCGCATGATGGTATCGCCACCCACGCCCCCGCATGATGGTATCGCCACCCACGCCCCCGCATGATGGTATCGCCACCCACGTTCCCGCATGATGGTATCGCCACCCACGCCCCCGCATGATGGTATCGCCACCCACGCCCCCGCATGATGGTATCGCCACCCACGCCCCCGCATGATGGTATCGCCACCCACGTTCCCGCATGATGGTATCGCCACCCACGTTCCCGCATGATGGTATCGCCACCCACGCCCCCGCATGATGGTATCGCCACCCACGCCCCCGCATGATGGTATCGCCACCCACGCCCCCGCATGATGGTATCGCCACCCACGCCCCCGCATGATGGTATCGCCACCCACGTTCCCGCATGATGGTATCGCCACCCACGCCCCGGCATGATGGTATCGCCACCCACGCCCCCGCATGATGGTATCGCCACCCACGCCCCCGCATGATGGTATCGCCACCCACGCCCCCGCATGATGTTATCGCCACCCACGCCCCCGCATGATGGTATCGCCACCCACGCCCCCGCATGATGGTATCGCCACCCACGCCCCCGCATGGTGATATCGCCACCCACGCCCCCGCATGATGGTATCGCCACCCACTCCCCCGCATGATGGTATCGCCACCCACGCCCCCGCATGGTGGTATCGCCACCCACGTCCCCGCATGATAGTATCGCCACCCACGCCCCCGCATGATGATATCGCCACCCACGCCCCCGCATGATGATATCGCCACCCACGTCCCCGCATGCTGGTATCGCCACCCACGCCCCGCATGCTGGTATCGCCACCCACGCCCCCGCATGATGGTATCGCCACCCACGCCCCCGCATGATGATATCGCCACCCACGTCCCCGCATGATGGTATCGCCACCCACTCCCCCGCACGATGGTATCGCCACCCACGCCCCCGCATGATGATATCGCCACCCACGCCCCCGCACGATGGTATCGCCACCCACGCCCCCGCATGATGGTATCGCCACCCACGTCCCCGCATGATGGTATCGCCACCCACGCCCCCGCACGATGGTATCGCCACCCACGTCCCCGCACGATGGTATCGCCACCCACGCCCCCGCATGATGGTATCGCCACCCACGCCCCCGCATGGTGATATCGCCACCCACGCCCCCGCATGATGGTATCGCCACCCACGTCCCCGCATGATGGTATCGCCACCCACGCCCCCGCATGATGGTATCGCCACCCACGCCCCCGCATGATGGTATCGCCACCCACGTCCCCGCATGATGATATCGCCACCCACGTCCCCGCATGATGATATCGCCACCCACGCCCCCGCATGATGGTATCGCCACCCACGTCCCCGCACGATGGTATCGCCACCCACGCCCCCGCATGATGGTATCGCCACCCACGCCCCCGCATGATGGTATCGCCACCCACGCCCCCGCATGGTGATATCGCCACCCACGCCCCCGCATGATGGTATCGCCACCCACGCCCCCGCATGATGGTATCGCCACCCACGCCCCCGCATGATGGTATCGCCACCCACGCCCCCGCATGCTGGTATCGCCACCCACGCCCCCGCATGGTGATATCGCCACCCACGCCCCGGCATGATGGTATCGCCACCCACGCCCCCGCATGGTGATATCGCCACCCACGCCCCCGCATGGTGATATCGCCACCCACGCCCCCGCATGATGGTATCGCCACCCACGCCCCCGCATGATGGTATCGCCACCCACGCCCCCGCATGATGGTATCGCCACCCACGCCCCCGCATGCTGGTATCGCCACCCACACTCCCGCCTGCGTGTGCCTCATCCACTTTTTCCCTTCCCTCAACCAAACATATCGCTGTCTAGAGTTTGCTTCGCAGACTGAATCCGCGCATTCGTGGAGCGTCCACGTTTTCACCCATGACTCCGGCTCCTCATGCCGCAGCACAGCACCCACCCGATACCATCCCGCCCATGCCTTCCCACCCCCACTCCTACCCTTAACACCTACCCCCGCCCCCACCCACCATTGCACCCAGCAAGGGGAGACCGACCCGGCGGAAGTGGAGACCAAAAGCGATAATAAAGGTCCTTCCTTGTTCTACCCAGCTTGCCACATGGGGGTGATTCACAAATTGAACTGATGGAACCAAGAAAGACTCTTTCAGCTTCCGCCGCCTTCTCTGAACCCTTTCTTTTGATTAGCCATCAAAACAAGACTACCAGCTCTGAATCTAACCTAGCTCACGAGCCTAACGCTATTTTCTCCCAGGAAGGAGAGAACCAATGACGACCTATCGTGTATTTATATTAGCAAGCCTTCGCCTCCAATATGACTGATATAGAAATATTCGTCACTAAAAGTCGACTTTGGAGATGGCGATTTTGAAAATGGGGTTGCTCAAGAGATCTGCCTATTTACAGTGATGGCAGTGCGCGGGCATCAATAGTAGCCTAACCCATTTATCTGAGGTTCTATGCAAAGTATGCAACATTAATTTGTATGGTTACAAATTGGTAGAAACCAATGTTTATGTCATGACAAGTAGTCGCCATTCAAACAATTTTTTGTCTATGCTATCATACTGACATTATTGCCTTTTTCGGTATTGACATTGGTTGTTTAATATGACATGCATGTCTCTCCATTCATCGGTACATGCATTCGCTCCGTCAGTATCGAAATGGATCAAATCGATCCGTTCTCTCACACTACTCATATCATTCCATCTCCTTGGCAACGGCACATTTTACGGGGGTTAAGTCTCCTACATAGTGTGTGTGCTGCATGTATGTGATAATTATATCCCGGGGAGAGCTGTGAGCTGTTCCGGGAATGGTTTTCAAGAAAGTTTTCGTAATATTCAGGAAATATTTTTGGTAATATTCCCGTAACATTGGCGGAATATTCGGACAATATTCGGAGAACGTTTTTTGAATATTACGAGCAAACCTTCCCAGAACATTAAGCGAATATGATGGTTGACTCACAGAAATAAAGCAAACAACTGTTCAACATTTTTAACGTCTTTCTTATCATATTACCGCGTGGTTGACAGGTCAATGCGCTGATATCCTCCGGGAGCAAGCGCCGCAAAAGTTTTGAAGATGCAAAACATGGAAAGAACACTGAACGAATATTACGGGAGTGTTCGTCCGTAACATAACACGGAAATAACATTCTGCGAATATTATGGGAATGTTCGTCCGTAACATAACACGAAAATAACATTGAGCGAATATTACGCGAATGTTCCGTGTTTGCGGGATATAGAGCACACGTGACTGGTTCCCTCGACCGGTCAGTCTGCGCCACTGTTGATGGCATTCGTAAGTATGTTACACCATCTACATCCACGTCCTGCACATTATGAAGGGATCCGCAACATGACTGGCATGTCTACTACCGTGGCTATGCTCAACCCGCTTCAATTCCTTCCGACTGACCTTTCATGGCCTTTAACATGGCTATCCAGACCACATGCATAAGAGTCACTGCCCATGCCTTCATCCACCCCCGCCGGCCAAACGCCCACGCCCCACCCAACCCCCCACCCTGACTTCTGCCCTAGTGGCTACTACACTTTCGATCTCGCCCTCCGTGCCCCCCCCCCCCCCCCGCGGCCACCACTCCCGCCTCCGCCTTCCTCTCCTCGCGCAGATCGGCCATGCTCTACATCACATAAATGACGGTGTAAACCTGGGCACTTCCCAGCCGTCTCTTTTCCCAGGCACCGTCGCGATCTACAAGCGCTATTCTGCTATCCCGATATCACCGAAACATTACTATAAAAACCCCCATTGGGTTTTGTAGTCGCTGGGAGTGTACTTTCGTGGTATTAATATCTAATTTGAATTCTTATTGCCGCATTAAGACGCATAGCAGGCCCCCTAAGAGTAGAGACAGTTGATGCAAGAGAGTCTCCAGCTAACTCAGATCGAGGCTGGGGTCATTAGTGGACCGCCCCCTCACCCCCCCCCCCCCTGACGGCTCCAGAGTCCTTTCCCAGGCGTCAATTAGGCACCCTGATCACCGAGGTTAGGGAGCAAACGACGCCACTTAATCCCATATTTACATGCATCCTGGTCACGTGATCTCCCATCTTACGCGCCATAATCCTCCGCAACGAGAAGTCATTTCCGTGAAAGCCATCTACGTCACCTCCCGCCCGGCAGACGGAGCTGCAACGCGAAGCATAGGACGTGGATGGATGCGGGGGAGGGGGGAGGAGGGGGGTGTGAGTAGGTAGGGTCGGGGTAGCTGTGTCACCTACTGTGGAGCCGCCCCACCTGTCAACAGCCGTGGTCTTAACCTAAGGCGGCGTTCATCTATCACCTTCCACCAACACTCTTTACTGCCGCCTCCCCCACCCCCACCCCCGCACTGCCTGCCGACAACCAGTTCCAGGGTGTCACACAGACCTGTTCCCACACTAACGCGTCCCGTCGCAATGTCCGTGTATCTTACGAGGCATGAATCCCCGACCATGGGGAGAATTAAGGACATGGCTATCTGCAAGCGATAATGACATGAATCACCGGTATTGACCTTTTTCTTTGCTTCCCCGCGGCCGGGATGTTTCAATCGCGCTGGGTTTGGCGTCCCATGGCATCTCCTCTGCATAACCTCAGTCCCGACATGCCGCTTGTAATGGACGTCAACGTCACCTAGTGCCTATCGTTAATTGACTTTTTTAGCGGTTAACAAAATGAGCAACATCACCATTGAAAAATGGGTCTGGGCACATCGCTGATGAACTTCACAAAACTTCACTGTCATTAAAAGTTTCACATAGGGCTCGAAATACGTCGGTCTGAACAACAATTAAACGTATGTAATCTAATTTGCATAATGAATTACATTTCATTTATGACTGAAGTGTCACAGGGTGCATGTGCAGACCAGGTGTGTCATGTTACTTACTATGGACGCCCGGAACCTTTTTATTTCGATTATTTATCGTTCCTCTACGTGTTTTACATGTAACCTGCTCTGTGATTATCAGTGCCACGGGCGCCTGATGGACCAGGACACGTCTTGTATAATTAAGGTTAATTGCTCCCAGACGTGATGATGGGCGGGGTGGGGTCGAGAGACTCGGCCGTCAACAGAACATCGTGTGACACCCAGCAAACAGCTCCATCTGCTACCGTCGGATGTCACAGATGTAATCAACATGGTCGGGATATGAACGGCGCTCTTTCCAAAGATACCTATTTCGACACAGAATGCGAATGGGCCCATCCAGGGCGAACACCTCAGGCGTTCAGGCTCAAGGCAATGTGCATTTGGCACAAAGTTATTTGGTGTCGTTTTTGTACCGCGTCTGGACCGACATGTCAAACAAGTATAATTCTCATTCTTTTAGATACATGTACATTATATTAATTGCAAATCCAAAAGGTAGCAGTTTCCACGTATTTTCAACCAAATTGCCACATTCCTGTGTTACACTCTTTGCAAAACCGAAAAGTACTTTATTTGTCATGCGGCGTACATATATCTCTCATTTACATACATGTAACATACATCCCATTTATATAGACTATCGCCTTTCGCGCTGCACTGACAGATGACTCGACCGACTATCGCCTTTCACGCTGCACCGACAGATGACTCGGCGGAATATCGCCTTTCGCGCTGCACCGACAGATGACTCGGCCGACTATCGCCTTTCACGCTGCACAGACAGATGACTCGGCCGACTATCGCCTTTTGCGCTGCACCGACAGATGACTCGACCGACTATCGCCTTTCACGCTGCACCGACAGATGACTCGGCCGACTATCGCTTTTCACGCTGCACCGACAGATGACTCGGCCGACTATCGCCTTTCGCGCTGCACCAACAGATGACTCGGCCGACTATCGCCTTTCGCGCTGCACCGACAGATGACTCGGCCGACTATCGCCTTTCGCGCTGCACCGACAGATGACTCGGCCGACTATCGCCTTTCGCGCTGCACCGACAGATGACTCGGTGGAATATCGTCTTTCACGCTGCACCGACAGATGACTCGGCCGACTATCGCCTTTCACGCTGCACCGACAGATGACTCGGCCGACTAGCGCCTTTCGCGCTGCACCGACAGATGACTCGGTGGAATATCGCCTTTCACGCTGCACCGACAGATGACTCGGCGGACTATCGCCTTTCACGCTGCACCGACAGATGACTCGGCCGACTAGCGCCTTTCGCGCTGCACCAACAGATGACTCGGCCGGCTATCGCCTTTCACGCTGCACCGACAGATGACTCGGCCGACTAGCGCCTTTCACGCTGCATCGACAGATGACTCGGCCATCTATCGCCTTTCGCGCTGCGCCGACCGATGACTCGGCCGACTATCGCCTTTCGCGCTGCACCGAGAGATGACTCGGCCGACTATCGCCTTTCACGCTGCACCGACAGATGACTCGACCGACTAGCGCCTTTCACGCTGCACCGACAGATGACTCGGCCGACTATCGCCTTTCGCGCTGCACCGACAGATGACTCGGCGGAATATCGCCTTTCGCGCTGCACCGACAGATGACTCGGCGGAATATCGCCTTTCACGCTGCACCGACAGATGACTCGGCCGACTATCGCCTTTCGCGCTGCACCGACAGATGACTCGGCCGACTATCGCCTTTCACGCTGCACCGACAGATGACTCGACCGACTATCGCCTTTCGCGCTGCACCGACAGATGACTCTGCGGAATATCGCCTTTCGCGCTGCACCGACAGATGACTCAGCGGAATATCGCCTTTCACGCTGCACCGACAGATGACTCGGCCGACTAGCGCCTTTCACGCTGCACCGACAGATGACTCGGCCGACTAGCGCCTTTCGCGCTGCACCGACAGATGACTCGGCCGACTATCGCCTTTCGCGCTGCGCCGACCGATGAGGAGTGGAACAGAAATAGAGAAGGCGCGGATTGTGGAGAGCAGGAGGGAGAGAGAGAGGGGAGGACGAGAACAAAATGCGTGCCGACTCCATGGTTCAGATTACCGTCGAGTGCCACATGAAGCGATGCCTTCTCGCCCCGATATCGCGAGAACGCGTGGCGTGACCAGCAAGTCAGGGAATCCACTTTGCGCCGCGATGGCGGCCGAGCTAATATATCAAGGCCCTGTCAGAGGGGATGTCAGCAAATCATGACCGACCAACATTTAGGCCAGTTTTCCCCTCGTATATTGCACCCTTCAATATCGCCACTTTGTCGCCAACTGTAGTTTGCATTTTTGTCCCTATATTCGTGAAGCGTGGCAGTCCAACGCACGAGGACCTGGTCTAGTCACTCACCCAGCCAAGCCACTGCCCCAATCCTCCCCTCGCTGCCCATGTGACATTCCCCTACCCTCGCCTATCCAAATCCTTCGTGGCCACCCCTTCTCTTCCGCTTCGTCTGTCTTACTCCACCCACCCACACGGCGCTCCATCCCGTCCTGATGACGTCATATGTAGATGGGAAATGGATTGCACTCGTTTGGCGTTTTGTTCCGATCCTGGGAGAAAGGATGTGGGAGAGACGCTAACGTTGGCCGGCAACAGTGATGGCGAGACTGGCGAGACTGGCAGGCGCTGGACACACCGGAAGTCACTCGTGACGTCATCACGGCGTATCGTCCCGGAAGGCTGCCGTTTGATGGAAGTCGTTTTTAATGTTATCCATTCCTTGGGTGATCAGTAAACATGAACCGGTTAAGGGCGCATTCTTTCTGAAGACGGTTGCAGTGCCAGGCATCGGAATTATAGATGCGTGTTCATGATGGGCATTGGCCGGCTCAGAACGCCTAATACACACCAATGAACCAACTCAGTTGTATCTGAATGCTGTGTTGCTGTGCTGATAGAGTCAAGCTCAGTTGGCCCGGCGAGTCCATTTGGCCTCACTCATTTTCATGGAATACTGCGTGTAGGTGTTTGGGTAACCGATTGCTCTTCCGTCCGAAGAGCAATGTAAAAATGTTCTCTGAAAACAAGCAAAATCACAAGAAGCAAGCCACCCACATTAGCCAATCAATCTCAAAAGGATACTTGTATTGTGCCGGTTCCTAGTGTTTAGACTTTGCAGAAACATGCCAGACCAGACTGCTATCGATCAATTGCGTTTTTCTCGTCCCTTTCGACGAATACAACATTCTTCTTAATGTAAAAGAACTGCAAATGAATCCTCAAAGAGGAGTGGGGATTTCAGTTTAATTTTAATAACTTTTTCCTTAAAATGTTCAATATACATAAGGGTTCAATATGGTGTTTAAGATTGAATTCAATCCGAACTGGTTCCAACTATAAAAGTACCAGTAATGTAATTTAGCAACTTGTGCGTGCATGATAGGGTCGGGCCAGCCGAACTGCGATTAAAGTTATACATCTTTGGTCTGCTCCGTATATCAGCGGCCCTAGATAAGCCGTGTGAGTATATCAGCGGCCCTAGATAAGCCGGTGCGTATATCAGCGGCCCTAGATAAGCCGTGTGCGTATATCAGCGGCCCTAGATACGCCGGGTGCGTATATCAGCGGCCCTAGATAACCCGGGTACGTATATCGGCGGCCCTAGATAAGCCGGGTGCGTATACTAGCAGCCCTAGATACGCCGGGTGCGTATATCGGCGGCCCTAGATAAGCCGGGTGCGTATATCAGCGGCCCTAGATAAGCCGGGTGCGTATATCAGCGGCCCTAGATAATCCGGGAGCGTATATCAGCGGCCCTAGATAAGCCGTGTGCGTATATCAGCGGCCCTAGATAAGCCGGATGCGTATATCAGCGGCCCTAGATAAGCCGGATGCGTATATCAGCGGCCCTAGATAAGCCGGGTGCGTATATCAGCGGCCCTAGATAACCCGGGTGCGTATATCGGCGGCCTTAGATAAGCCGGGTGCGTATATCAGCGGCCCTAGATAAGCCGGGTGCGTATATCAGCGGTCCTAGATAACCCGGGTGCGTATATCAGCGGCCCTAGATAAGCCGGGTGCGTATATCAGCGGCCCTAGATAAGTCGGGTGCGTATATCAGCGGCCCTAGATAAGTCGGATGCGTATACCAGCGGCCCTAGATAAGTCGGATGAATACATCAGCGGCCCTAGATAAGCAGCGTGCGTATATCAGCGGCCCTAGATAACCCGGGTGCGTATATCAGCGGCCCTAGATAAGCCGGGTGCGTATATCAGCGGCCCTAGATAAGTCGGATGCGTATACCAGCGGCCCTAGATAAGTCGGATGAATACATCAGCGGCCCTAGATAAGCAGCGTGCGTATATCAGCGGCACTGGATAAACCGGATGCGTATATATGCGGGGGGGGGGGGCATTGGGGACACCACTGGGGAAGCAATGGGAGGGGGACATTGGGGACACCACTGGGGAAACAATGGGAGGGGGACATTGGGGACACCACTGGGGAAGCAATGGGAGGGGGACATTGGGGACACACTTGGCGAAACAATGGGAGGGGGACATTGGGGACACCACTGGGGAAACAATGGGAGGGGGACATTGGGGACACCACTGGGGAAACAATGGGAGGGGGGCATTGGGGACACCACTGGGGAAACAATGGGAGGGGGGCATTGGGGATACCATTGGCGAAACAATGGGAGGGGGACATTGGGGACACCACTGGGGAAACAATGGGAGGGGGACATTGGGGACACCACTGGGGAAACAATGGGAGGGGGACATTGGGGACACAACTGGGGAAACAATGGGAGGGGGGCATTGGGGACACCACTGGGGAAGCAATGGGAGACGTCACTAGCGAGACCAGTGAAGAAATTGCTGGATATATAGAGCTGTCCCGTCGGCTCTCAACTACCACATTGTGACTAACCCTGTTCTCATCCCATACCACGTCCACGACGTCAAATATCATGTTTTTCGTAGGAGGAGAAGTATCTTAGAAAAAACAGACTGCTTTAACATTCAAAATACCGTCCCAGCTGTCTAAACCCCACTGTGCAATATGACACGGCTCAACCGTTCGCCTCGCCTGGCAGAACAAGGACCCTGTCTCGCTGCACCTTTCACCCTGTGGCCATATCCCCCTGGTTCCCTGGTTCCCTCGTTGTCTGGTTGCCGAGGTTGGTGGCTGTTGGGGTTGAGTGACATTCCAGGCGGGGGGACCACCTTCGGCGGGCTGACGTGGCTTGACACACCGCAGACCCCTAGGGAATGGAGTGGCTGGCTTTGCTATATGGGTATATGCATGAAGTCTGGAGGAGGGGGAGTGAGGAGGGGATCTTAAGTTCAGGGGTATAGATAATAACGCCTTGGGCGTTTCGCCCCAAAATAATGTGGGCGTTTTGCCCCATGAGACAGCGTCACGCTTATTTCAGCCTTGCCGCCTTCATCGTATTATCGCTACGAGGTATCATGGTAGCTGACAGTTGTGTTTTGATCACCCGGGTTCGACGGGCATATCAACCTGAGCCGCAACCAGTCGGCTTTTGCGACCCAGTTAATTGTTTCAGGAAAAGGGGGTTATAATAGGCTCGGTGTAACATAAGATACCATAAAGTTTTATTTAACGTCGGTATGTAAAAGTCAACAATAAACACTAGCACACACTATGCTCGTTCTGGGCGTACTCTGCTCGTCCTGACCGCACCGCTCGCTCTGAAACACTCTGCTTGTGATGAGCACACTGCTCACTCTGGGCATACTCTGCTCACTCTGGGCATACTCTGAGCGCTTTGAGTTCATCATGCCCACTCTGAGCTCACCCTATTCGTCCTGAGCACACTGCTTGGTCACTCTGGGCATACTCTGGTCACTCTGAGCATACGCTGGTCACTCTGGGCATACTCTGGTCACTCTGGGCATACTCTGGTCACTCTGAGCATACTCTGGTCACTCTGGGCATACTCTGGTCACTGAGTATACTCTGGTCACTCTGGGCATACTCTGGTGACTCTGGGCATACTCTGGTGACTCTGGGCATACTCTGGTGACTGGGCATACTCTGGTGACTCTGGGCATATTCCGGTCACTCTGGGCATACTCTGGTCACTCTGGGCATACTCTGGTGACTGGGCATACTCTGGTGACTCTGGGCATACTCCTGTCACTCTGGGCATACTCTGGTCACTCTGGGCATACTCCGGTCACTCTGGGCATACTCTGGTCACTCTGGGCATACTCTGGTCACTCTGGGCATACTCTGGTGACTGGGCATACTCTAGTCACTCTGGGCATACTCTGGTCACTCTGGGCATACTCTGGTGACTGGGCATACTCTGGTCACTCTGGGCATACTCCGGTCACTCTGGGCATACTCTGGTCACTCTGGGCATACTCCGGTCACTCTGGGCATACTCTGGTCACTCTGGGCATACTATGCTCACCAGACAAGTGCTATTCACCAAATTTGTCTTCAGTCATTATCATTATGTGATTGCGAGCCGGCGAACCAGTATGAGGGAAACGAACTTTCGTGCTTAACCTGCGCTATTATTAGTTTGAGACATATTGGGTGAGCCGCCCCCCCCCCCCACGTGGGGGTCTCTCCTCATTCTACGCTAACAATAGAACATTCAGTCAGTCACCCGAGTACCTCCGAAGGAGACCGCGTCTGGATCCCTCCTCGCTCACACTGGAGACGTTTACTTAGAGTCTAATCGATTCAACTCTTCCAGGAAGAGAAGAGCTCATCCAAGAATAGATAATATGAGCGATGAATCGATCGCGTCTGACGAGTTGGAAGAGTAGTTTCAATATGGCCAACGGAAACTCGCTTATAGCTCACAATTTATCGTTCACGTCCATATATTATCGCCTAACTTCAACAGATAGATACATGGTTAACTGCATATATGGGCCGTCATATACCTGACATATATCTTTCAAATAACAAAATATAAGGTCTTACATATGTTTCACAGAATTTTATTCATTGTTTCATTCATGTATTTTCCCTAAAACCTATTTTGTCACACTGAGCGAATATTGCATAGTAGCTTCCCCCATCTTGGAATAGCCTCTACCTCTTCTCTCTTCCACCTACCTGGGCGGAAGAGCAGAAGAGATCTTCTCGGAATAGAAGAGGCAAAACGATCGTACAGCATGCACTCTTCCGGAAGAGGTAGACTTTGGAAGAGGCGAATCGATCACGCCCTTAGTAGTCTTGATATTCAAATCAGAGCGCCCCATCCTCAACCCAGCGCTGAGCCCTTCGTCGGCTATCCGACCAGCCCCGTAACTTCATGGCGATGGGTGGTGGATCGCCTTCAGAACACTTCGCGTGTTGTAGATAGTTGCTGATAGTGTGAGGACCTAGGAAACAGTGAGTGATTCATTGATTTCACCTTTGCACGTTATATCACCATGATGGATAGGCACAGTTAGAGAGGAGCCATGTCTCTCGGAGTAATCCCGCTCTTTGCGAAGCAAGACATAGGATCTTTATCCTGCAGAAACGTAAACATTTGCACAGCTGGGATTCGAGCCACGCACCGACGGAAAGCCCTGGACGACGGGCGAAACCACGAGGTGCAAATACAAGTTTACAATGACAATGGTTGATGTATACTAGTCATTGTATATTGTATATTGTTAAACCGGTCAAGTGTGAAATAAAAAAGAAGAGACAAACGTCTAAAATGCACTTGTCGCGGCAACACCATCGTCTTCGCCGTGATACACCCGCCAATGGTACAACCGTCTCCGCCACCCCTCCGGCCCGCCCACCGCCTCTTCTCTCTCACCCCTGGCCACCCCCTGGGATTACAGGGATGAGTAAGCAGCTTGTCTCTACCCTGACGAGGCGACAGGGGAGGGAGGGAGCATGGTAAAGTGGTCGGGTACCGTCCACCCAATGACGCGTGAACTTGCCAGGAAACGAGCTCGTGGTGTTGTGGGGGTGAGACTGGGGTGTGGATGGTTGGTTTGGGGTGCCTGGGCAAAGGTCGTGGTGGGGTGGGGGTGAGACTGGGGTGTGGATGGTTGGTTTGGGGTGCCTAGGCAAAGGTCGTGGTGGGGTGGGGGTGAGACTGGGGTGTGGGTGGTTGGTTTGGGGTGCCTAGGCAAAGGTCGTGGTGGGGTGAGGGTGAGACTGGGGTGTGAATGGTTGGTTTGGGGTGCCTAGGCAAAGGTCGTGGTGGGGTGAGGGTGAGACTGGGGTGTGGATGGTTGTTTTGGGGTGCCTAGGCAAAGGTCGTGGTGGGGTGAGGGTGAGACTGGGGTGTGGATGGTTGGTTTGGGGTGCCTAGGCAAAGGTCGTGGTGGGGTGGGGGTGAGACTGGGGTTTGGATGGTTGGTTTGGGGTGCCTGGGCAAAGGTCGTGGTGGGGTGGGGGTGAGACTGGGGTGTGGATGGTTGGTTTGGGGTGCCTAGGCAAAGGTCGTGGTGGGGTGGGGGTGAGACTGGGGTGTGGATGGTTGGTTTGGGGTGCCTGGGCAAAGGTCGTGGTGGGGTGGGGGTGAGACTGGGGTGTGGATTGTTTGTTTGGGGTGCCTAGGCAAAGGTCGTGGCGTTACAGACAGTAAGCAGTGGAATAGTGGGAGAGGGGGAGTGGTGGTGGGGGGGGGGGGGGCGACCTGAATTGGGACGGGAGGGGAAAGAGTCCGTATCTCCCTGTTCGGCCAGCGATCTGTCCCAACGTATCTCCCCTATATTCCGTCTGGTTGATCGGGGGAGGGGTGGGGTGGTTACCTGCGTAGGGTAGGCAACAGACTCAGGGTGGCGGAGTCACAGGCTGAGAATGGTGCTCGCTGTGGGAGTTGGTAGGGTGAGGTTGGTGGGGTGAGGGTGGGGGGGGGGGGGGGTCAGCCCCGGAGCATTACGGGGATAGATGGGAATGCGACTTGGCGTTGAGCAAGACTTTACGGTGAGTTGAGCGCCCAGTGGCCGCGGGGAATTCTGTGGTCAACAGAGCCTGAAATTATTGTCCTTCTGGCTTGAAAACAGAGTCTCACTGGAAGACAGGCATCCATCTTCGAGTGAAAACATGCCCAGGACCGCCTGAGTGAGGGTGTGAGTGCCTGCACGCTGACTCACATCATGTGGGTTACGCACATGAAAGTCAGTACCCGCCAGAACAGCCGGTCTAAGGAACGCTCGTGTATATAACGTTTAATCAATCGGTTAACACTGAAGATACTATTAGTACAAGTAGGTGCGAAGGGTGGCCACATAGTGTGTGTAGGGTTGTGTTGAAGAGAGAAGACGAGAAGGAAAAGTTGCGGCTCCCTCGACGACCTCTACTCTGCCGGTTTGCGCAATGATGACCTCCACTTTGCCGGTTTGGGCAGTGACGACCTCCACTCTGCCGGTTTGGGCAGTGACACCTCCCCTGTGCCGGTTCCACTCTGCCGGTTTGGGCAGTGACGACCTCCACTCTGCCGGTTTGGGCAGTGACGACCTCTACTCTGACGGTCTGGGCAGTGACGACCTCCACTCTGCCGGTTTGCGCAGTGACGACCTCCACTCTGCCGGTTTGGGCAGTGACGACCTCCACTCTGCCGGTTTGGGCAGTGACGACCTCCACTCTGCCGGTTTGGGCAGTGACGACCTCTACTCTGACGGTTTGGGCAGTGACGACCTCCACTCTGCCGGTTTGCGCAGTGACGACCTCCACTCTGCCGGTTTGGGCAGTGACGACCTCCACTCTGCCGGTTTGGGCAGTGACACCTCCCCTATGCCGGTTCCACTCTGCCGGTTTGGGCAGTGACGACCTCCACTCTGCCGGTTTGGGCAGTGACGACCTCTACTCTGACGGTTTGGGCAGTGACGACCTCCACTCTGCCGGTTTGGGCAGTGACGACCACCACTCTGCCGGTTTGGGCAGTGACGACCTCCACTTTGACGGTTTGCGCAATGATGACCTCCTCTGCCGGTTTAACACCGACTAGCCCACCCTGACACCCCGTCCGACCCCCGCTCCCTTAATGACGGTCTAACACCGACCAGCCCACCCTGGCACCCCGCCCGACTCCCGCTCCCTCAATGACGGTCTAACACCAACCAGCCCACCCTGGCACCCCGCCCGACCCCCGCTCCCTCAATGACGGTCCAACACCGACCAGCTCACCCTGGCACCCCGCTCGACCCCCGCTCCCCCAATGACGGTCTAACACCGATAAGCTCACCCTGGCACCCCGTCCGACCCCCGCTCCCTCAATGACGGTCTAACACCGACCAGCCCACCCTGGCACCCCGCCCGACTCCCGCTCCCTCAATGACGGTCTAACACCAACCAGCCCACCCTGGCACCCCGCCCGACCCCCGCTCCCTCAATGACGGTCCAACACCGACCAGCTCACCCTGGCACCCCGCTCGACCCCCGCTCCCCCAATGACGGTCTAACACCGATAAGCTCACCCTGGCACCCCGCCCGACCCCCGCTCCCTCAATGACGGTCTAACACCGACAAGCTCACCCTGGCGTCCCGCCCGACCCCCGCTCCCTCAATGACGGTCTAACACCGACCAGCTCACCCTGGCGTCCCGCCCGACTCCCGCTCCCTCAATGACGGTCTAACACCGACCAGCCCACCCTGGCACCCCGCCCGACCCCCGCTCCCTCAATGACGGTCTAACACCGACCAGCTCACCCTGGCGTCCCGCCCGACTCCCGCTCCCCCAATGACGGTCTAACACCGACCAGCCCACCCTGGCACCCCGCCCGACTCCCGCTCCCTCAATGACGGTCTAACACCGACCAGCCCACCCTGGCACCCCGCCCGACCCCCGCTCCCTCAATGACGGTCTCACACCGACCAGCTCACCCTGGCGTCCCGCCCGACTCCCTCTCCCTCAATGACGGTCTAACACAGACCAGCCCACCCTGGCGTCCCGCCCGACTCCCGCTCCCTCAATGACGGTCTAACACCGACCAGCCCACCCTGGCACCCCGCCCGACCCCCGCTCCCTCAATGACGGTCTAACACCGACCAGCTCAACCTGGCGTCCCGCCCGACTCCCTCTCCCTCAATGACGGTCTAACACCGACCAGCCCACCCTGGCACCCCGCCCGACCCCCGCTCCCTCAATGACGGTCTAACACCGACCAGCCCACCCTGGCACCCCGCCCGACCCCCGCTCCCTCAATGACGGTCTAACACCGACCAGCCCACCCTGGCACGCCCCCTCTCCCCCCCCCCCCCCGCCCGACTCCCGCTCCCTCAATGACCCGCACGTCTTCGCCTTCTTCCGCTTACAAAGTGCGTGGGGCGGACATCAGCGATAAATCGGATTACCAAGATTTATAATTGTGGGTCTGCCGCGAGAATCCTGCCCTCTTGCTTGGCACCCCCCCCCCCCCCGCGGTCGGATGGCCTGCCCAGAGAATCCTGCCCCTTGCCTGGCACCCCGCCCCCCCCCCCCTCGCGGCCGGATGGCCTGCCCAGAGAATCCTGCCCCTTGCCTGGCACCCCGGCGGCCGGATGGCCTGTCCTGTATTGCGCCCACCCCGGCGGCCGGGTGGCCTGTCCTGTATTGCGCCCACCCCCGCGGCCGGATGGCCTGTCCTGTATTGCGCCCACCCCTGCGGTCGGATGGCCTGTCCTGTATTGCGCCCACCCCGGCGGCCGGATGGCCTGTCCTGTATTGCGCCCACCCCGCGGCCGGATGGCCTGTCCTGTATTGCGCCCACCCCGCGGCCGGATGGCCTGTCCTGTATTGCGCCCACCCCCGCGGCCGGATGGCCTGTCCTGTATTGCGCCCACCCCGCGGCCGGATGGCCTGTCCTGTATTGCGCCCACCCCCGCGGCCGGATGGCCTGTCCTGTATTGCGCCCACCCCCGCGGCCGGATGGCCTGTCCTGTATTGCGCCCACCCCGGCGGCCGGATGGCCGGTCCTGTATTGCGCCCACCCCGGCGGCCGGATGGCCTGTCCTGTATTGCGCCCACCCCGGCGGCCGGATGGCTGTCCTGTATTGCGCCCACCCCGCGGCCGGATGGCCTGTCCTGTATTGCGCCCACCCCGGCGGCCGGATGGCCTGTCCTGTATTGCGCCCACCCCGCGGCCGGATGGCCTGTCCTGTATTGCGCCATGTGATGACACTGTTAGAGTCCGCCAAGTGCCCAAACGACCAAAGACCTCGATGTTTAACGTCAACATACATACCGACACGCTATGGAATTCGTGTATCATAATTAGTATCCAAATATGTTAGGCCATATACGAAGCAACTGAACTGTTTCCCAACAGGAAGCACACCTCTGTCCGCAACATATCGATCGCCGTAGGTTTATCGAGGAATACCAGTGTGCAGGCCATCTGTATCTCGTTTAGACCGAAGAGCCAGATTATAGTTAGGAAGACGGATTAATCAACCACAGGCATCAAACTCCGACATGTCAGATTACAAACGGCGGGCGGTCCGTCCAGGCGCCACCTGGCGAGCTGGTGCCACATCATATCGATTAGGTGGGACGCTCTAGCAGCGTACTGAGTGTTGCTGGAACCGTCCCAGTATAAACCTTCTCCCGGTGGCGAGGAGTCTATTATCACCCGCTGCCTGGCCGTGGTAGCCGTGGTTACGGCCAGCGCTCAGCAGCGCCGTCGTCTCGTCGCCTCTTGTCTAGCAACTGAGAACGCAGCGTACCCCATGGTGTTGACGGTCATTGCATGGAGATCGAAAACTGGCACATTGTCCCTGCATCCCCCACGACTCCGCAGAGTGCAGCCAGACGGTGAAGAGAAGTGCCCACAGCTGTAGGCATTTTAGCAAGAAACTAAATTGTGGCACCTTACCGCCCTATTGCCTAAATTCGGGTGAAAGTAAGTTCTGGCAATGCGTAACACTTATCTAACTATTACAAAGCCACATAACATTCATAACATCACATGGGCAATGTCTATACTGTAACATATCCCTCTAACAGTTGCATCACATGGACAATGTCTATACTCTATCATATCCCTCTAACAGTTACATCACATGGACAATGTCTATACTGTAACATATCCCTCTAACAGTTACATCACATGGACAATGTCTATACTCTATCATATCCCTCTAACAGTTACATCACATGGGCAATGTCTAGACTCTATCATATCCCTCTAACAGTTACATCACATGGACAAGGTCTATACTGTAACATATCCCTCTAACAGTTACATCACATGGACAATGTCTATACTGCATCATATCCCTCTAACAGTTACATCACATGGACCATGTCTATACTGTAACATATCCCTCTAACAGTTGCATCACATGGACAATGTCTATACTGCATCATATCCCTCTAACAGTTACATCACATGGACCATGTCTATACTGTAACATATCCCTCTAACAGTTGCATCACATGGACAATGTCTATACTCTATCATATCCCTCTAACAGTTACATCACATGGACAATGTCTATACTGTATCATATCCCTCTAACAGTTGCATCACATGGACAATATCTATACTGTATCATATCCCTCTAACAGTTACATCACATGGGCAATGTCTATACTGTAACATATACCTCTAACAGTTACATCACATGGACAATGTCTATACTCTATCATATCCCTCTAACAGTTACATCACATGGACAATGTCTATACTGTAACATATCCCTCTAACAGATACATCAAAGGGACAATGTCTATACTCTATCATATCCCTCTAACAGTTACATCACATGGGCAATGTCTAGACTCTATCATATCCCTCTAACAGTTACATCACATGGACAAGGTCTATACTGTAACATATCCCTCTAACAGTTACATCACATGGACAATGTCTATACTGCATCATATCCCTCTAACAGTTACATCACATGGACCATGTCTATACTGTAACATATCCCTCTAACAGTTGCATCACATGGACAATGTCTATACTGCATCATATCCCTCTAACAGTTACATCACATGGACCATGTCTATACTGTAACATATCCCTCTAACAGTTGCATCACATGGACAATGTCTATACTCTATCATATCCCTCTAACAGTTACATCACATGGACAATGTCTATACTGTATCATATCCCTCTAACAGTTGCATCACATGGACAATATCTATACTGTATCATATCCCTCTAACAGTTACATCACATGGGCAATGTCTATACTGTAACATATACCTCTAACAGTTACATCACATGGACAATGTCTATACTCTATCATATCCCTCTAACAGTTACATCACATGGACAATGTCTATACTCTATCATATCCCTCTAACAGTTGCATCACATGGACAATGTCTATACTCTATCATATCCCTCTAACAGTTGCATCACATGGACAATGTCTATACTCTATCATATCCCTCTAACAGTTACATCACATGGGCAATGTCTATACTGTATCATATCCCTCTAACAGTTGCATCACATGGACAATGTCTATACTCTATCATATCCCTCTAACAGTTACATCACATGGGCAATGTCTATACTCTATCATATCCCTCTAACAGTTACATCACATGGGCAATGTCTATACTGCAATATATCCCTCTAACAGTTGCATCACACGGGCAATGTCTATACTGTAACATATCCCTCTAACAGTTACATCACATGGGCAATGTCTATACTGTATCATATCCCTCTAACAGTTGCATCACATGGGCAATGTCTATACTCTATCATATCCCTCTAACAGTTACATCACATAGACAATGTCTGTACTCTATCATATCCCTCTAACAGTTACATCACATGGGCAATGTCTATACTGCAATATATCCCTCTAACAGTTGCATCACACGGGCAATGTCTATACTGTAACATATCCCTCTAACAGTTACATCACATGGGCAATGTCTATACTGTATCATATCCCTCTAACAGTTGCATCACATGGGCAATGTCTATACTCTATCATATCCCTCTAACAGTTACATCACATGGACAGTGTCTGTACTCTATCATATCCCTCTAACAGTTACATCACATGGGCAATGTCTATACTCTATCATATCCCTCTAACAGTTACATCTCATGGGCAATGTCTATACTCTATCATATTCCTCTAACAGTTACATCACATGGGCAATGTCTATACTCTATCATATCCCTCTAACAGTTACATCACATGGGCAATGTCTATACTCTATCATATCCCTCTAACAGTTACATCACATGGGCAATGTCTATACTGCAATATATCCCTCTAACAGTTGCATCACACGGGCAATGTCTATACTGTAACATATCCCTCTAACAGATACATCACATGGGCAATGTCTATACTGTATCATATCCCTCTAACAGTTGCATCACATGGGCAATGTCTATACTCTATCATATCCCTCTAACAGGTGCATCACATAGACAATGTCTATACTGTATCATATCCCTCTAACAGTTACATCACATGGGCAATGTCTATACTCTATCATATCCCTCTAACAGTTACATCACATGGGCAATGTCTATACTCTATCATATTCCTCTAACAGTTACATCACATGGGCAATGTCTATACTCTATCATATCCCTCTAACAGTTACATCACATGGGCAATGTCTATACTCTATCATATCCCTCTAACAGTTACATCACATGGGCAATGTCTATACTGCAATATATCCCTCTAACAGTTGCATCACACGGGCAATGTCTATACTGTAACATATCCCTCTAACAGATACATCACATGGGCAATGTCTATACTGTAGCATATCCCTCTAACAGTTGCATCACATGGGCAATGTCTATACTCTATCATATCCCTCTAACAGTTACATCACATGGGCAATGTCTATACTGTAATATATCCCTCTAACAGTTGCATCACACGGGCAATGTCTATACTGTAACATATCCCTCTAACAGTTACATCACATGGGCAATGTCTATACTGCATCATATCCCTCTGACAGTTACATCACATGGACAATGTCTATACTCTATCATATCCCTTTAACAGTTACATCACATGGACAATGTCTATATTCTATCATATACATCTAACAGTTACATCACAGGGACAATATCTATACTGTAACATATCCCTCTAACAGTTGCATCACATGGACAATGGTTATAATCTATCATATCCCTCTAACAGTTACATCACATGGGCAATGTCTATACTCTGTCATATCTCTCTAACAGTTACATCACATGGACAATGTCTATACTCTATCATATCCCTCTAACAGTTACATCAAATGGACAATGTCTATACTCTATCACATCCCTCTAACAGTTACATCACATGGACAATGTCTATACTGTATCATATCCCTCTAACAGTTACATCACATGAACAATGCCTATACTCTATCATATCCCTCTAACAGTTACATCAAATGGACAATGTCTATACTCTATCACATCCCTCTAACAGTTACATCACATGGACAATGTCTATACTGTATCATATCCCTCTAACAGTTACATCACATGAACAATGTCTATACTCTATCACATCCCTCTAACAGTTACATCACATGGACAATGTCTATACTGTAACATATCCCTCTAACAGTTACATCACATGGATAATGTCTATACTCTATCATATCCCTCTAACAGTTACATCACATGGGCAATGTCTATACTGTATCATGTCCCTCTAACAGTTACATCACATGGACAATGTCTATACTGTATCATATCCCTCTAACAGTTACATCACATGGACAATGTCTATACTCTATCATATACCTCTAACAGTTACATCACAGGGACAATATCTATACTGTAACATATCCCTCTAACAGTTGCATCACATGGACAATGTCTATACTCTATCATATCCCTCTAACAGTTACATCACATGGGCAATGTCTATACTGTAATATATCCCTCTAACAGATACATCAAAGGGACAATGTCTATACTCTATCATATCCCTCTAACAGTTACATCACATGGACAATGTCTATACTCTATCATATCCCTCTAACAGATACATCAAAGGGACAATGTCTATACTCTATCATGTACCTCTAACAGTTGCATCACATGGAGAATGTCTATACTCTATCATATCCCTCTAACAGTTACATATACATGGGCAAGGTCTATACTGTATCATACCCCTCTAACAGTTACATCACATGGACAATGTCTATACTGTAACATATCCCTCTAACAGATACATCAAAGGGACAATGTCTATACTCTATCATGTACCTCTAACAGTTACATCACATGGACAATGTCTATACTGTATCATATCCCTCTAACAGTTACATATACATGGGCAATGTCTATACTGTAATATATCCCTCTAACAGATACATCAAAGGGACAATGTCTATACTCTATCATATCCCTCTAACAGTTACATCACATGGACAATATCTATACTGTAACATATCCCTCTAACAGTTGCATCACATGGGCAATGTCTATACTCTATCATATCCCTCTAACAGTTGCATCACATGGACAATGTCTATACTGTATCATATCCCTCTAACAGTTACATCACATGGGCAATGTCTATACTCTATCATATCCCTCTAACAGCTACATCACATGGACAATGTCTATACTCTATCATATCCCTCTAACAGTTACATCACATGGGCAATGTCGATACTCTATCATATCCCTCTAACAGTTACATCACATGGGCAATGTCTATACTCTATCATATCCCTCTAACAGTTACATCACATGGGCAATGTCTATACTCTATCATATCCCTCTAACAGTTACATCACATGGGCAATGTCTATTCTGTAATATATCCCTCTAACAGTTGCATCACACGGGCAATGTCTATACTGTAACATATCCCTCTAACAGTTACATCACATGGACAATATCTATACTGTAACATATCCCTCTAACAGTTACATCACATGGACAATGTCTATACTCTATCATATCCCTCTAACAGTTACATCACATGGACAATGTCTATACTCTATCATATACCTCTAACAGTTACATCACAGGGACAATATCTATACTGTAACATATCCCTCTAACAGTTGCATCACATGGACAATGTCTATACTCTATCATATCCCTCTAACAGTTACATCACATGGGCAATGTCTATACTGTAATATATCCCTCTAACAGATACATCAAAGGGACAATGTCTATACTCTATCATATCCCTCTAACAGTTACATCACATGGACAATGTCTATACTCTATCATATCCCTCTAACAGATACATCAAAGGGACAATGTCTATACTCTATCATGTACCTCTAACAGTTGCATCACATGGACAATGTCTATACTCTATCATATCCCTCTAACAGTTACATATACATGGGCAATGTCTATACTGTATCATACCCCTCTAACAGTTACATCACATGGACAATGTCTATACTGTAACATATCCCTCTAACAGATACATCAAAGGGACAATGTCTATACTCTATCATGTACCTCTAACAGTTACATCACATGGACAATGTCTATACTGTATCATATCCCTCTAACAGTTACATCACATGGGCAATGTCTATACTGTAATATATCCCTCTAACAGATACATCAAAGGGACAATGTCTATACTCTATCATATCCCTCTAACAGTTACATCACATGGACAATGTCTATACTGTAATATATCCCTCTAACAGTTACATCACATGGGCAATGTCTATACTGTATCATATCCCTCTAACAGATACATCAAAGGGACAATGTCTATACTCTATCATGTACCTCTAACAGTTACATCACATGGACAATGTCTATACTGTATCATATCCCTCTAACAGTTACATCACATGGACAATGTCTATACTGTAACATATCCCTCTAACAGTTGCATCACATGGACAATGTCTATATTCTATCATATCCCTCTAACAGTTACATCACATGGGCAATGTCTATACTGTAATATATCACTCTAACAGATACATCAAAGGGACAATGTCTATACTCTATCATATCCCTCTAACAGTTACATCACATGGGCAATGTCCCTCTAACAGATACATCACAGGGACAATGTCTATACTCTATCATATCCCTCTAACAGTTGCATCACATGGGCAATGTCTATACTGTAATATATCCCTCTAACAGTTACATCACATGGGCAATGTCTATACTGTAATATATCCCTCTAACAGATACATCAAAGGGACAATGTCTATACTCTATCATATCCCTCTAACAGTTACATCACATGGACAATGTCTATACTCTATCATATCCCTCTAACAGTTACATCACATGGACAATGTCTATACTCTATCATATCCCTCTAACAGTTACATCACATGGACAATGTCTATGCTGTATCATATCCCTCTAACAGATACATCAAAGGGACAATGTCTATACTCTATCATATCCATCTAACAGTTACATCACATGGGCAATGTCTATACTGTATCATATCCCTCTAACAGTTACATCACATGGACAATGTCTATACTGTATCATATCCCTCTAACAGTTACATCACATGGACAATGTCTATACCGTATCATATCCCTCTAACAGTTACATCACATGGACAATATCTATACTGTAACATATCCCTCTAACAGTTGCATCACATGGACAATGTCTATACTCTATCATATCCCTCTAACAGTTACATCACATGGGCAATGTCTATACTGTAATATATCCCTCTAACAGATACATCAAAGGGACAATGTCTATACTCTATCATATCCCTCTAACAGTTACATCACATGGACAATGTCTATACTGTAATATATCCCTCTAATAGTTACATCACATGGGCAATGTCTATACTGTAATATATCCCTCTAACAGATACATCAAAGGGACAATGTCTATACTCTATCATATCCCTCTAACAGTTACATCACATGGACAATGTCTATACTCTATCATATCCCTCTAACAGTTACATCACATGGGCAATGTCTATACTGTAACATATCCCTCTAACAGATACATCAAAGGGACAATGTCTATACTCTATCATATACCTCTAACAGTTACATCACATGGGCAATGTCTATACTGTATCATATCCCTCTAACAGTTACATCACATGGGCAATGTCTGTACTGCACGGTGTCCCTATAACAGAATCAGTGGACGGTCTATGTGCTGTATGGCAGCCTGTTTAACTGATAGACCCCGCAGTGGCTATAGTTGTACTAACCGCTAGACCACTGTGCCATACAATAAGCCCTGTGTACATACAGTGTAGGCTAGGGGGACTCTGCCACAACAACCCACAGCGACTGGCCCATGGCCTGCCTCATGCTGGGGAATGCCATATAGCCTATACACCTACAGCTAGGTCATACCGCACCAGTCCGTATAACGGTGGCATTATTGGCCCGAGGGTGTCTGTCACTTATTTGGCGTATGACGAATTTACATGTTGCCCTCGGCCACCCCAAGTGTCCATATATAATGCACCCTAACAAATTGTCGTGGAACGGCTGCAGGCTTAGTGTGTTATTTCGGTGTGCGCCAGAGAAAGCTTGACATCCTGATATGTCACATGTGAGACAATAATGTACACTCCACGTGTAGACTGTTAGTCCACTAAAAGGGGGGGTTTGGGGGCACTGGGGTACCGCCTAAAACACAACCACATGGGGACGCCGGCTCTCCTGGCTCCCGAATGACACCCCTTTCCGCCGGGGAGAATTTACACCACTGGCGACCTTAAAGCGCTCATTTCTTCCCGATAATAGCGCGCTGGGATGAAATAAACGTCGGAGATAAAATATCCGATGCATTAAGATTCACTTGTGGCACCGGAGCAGAGATTGTTGGGTCTCCCCTGTCATGGACAGAGACTAAGCGCAGCAAGCCTCGGTGGCAAGGCTGCCGACCGTCAGATAGGTTACGGAGTCCCATAGGGACCATTTCGTGTGTTTTATCGCTATACTACACTCGGTACTGGGTATACAATCGGGCCCCCGATTGTGCCTGCAGATTACGGTGGCATTGCTTTTGATTTAAGGCTATCTATCCCGGTTTTTTTCCGTTTCCTTCACAATCATGATATCTGCCAGAGTATTGTACTTAGCAATATGCACGTTCACAATCAGCAACAACTCAAATCAATGAACTCCAAATGATAACCAAGAGACTGAGATATGAAACATGATTATTTCGTAAAGAAAGACATGCAGGAATGTGTATGCCAAAGACGTTATGTGGCATATGAAGACGCCGAACGTAGATAATAATCTGAGATAATACGCAAGCCGCAAGCTACTTTCTGTTTGGTTTCAAATTCGATAAACTAGTATTTGTTCAATGGTTTGTTGACACCTTTGCTGTTGGTTTCGGCAAGAGCATTAAATACCCACTGTTACTGACCCGTCCATGAGTATTGCAGCAGTCCGGTCGTGGTTGGTCGGTGTCAGTGGGATGGTTTACTCCGCGCAGGTCGTGTCACGGCATTGGGGGGAACGACCGCAGGACCCATGTCTCCGGCAGCGACCCCCCCCCCCCGCGTGGGGGTTCCTCTTCTCTCTGGAGGCGTCGCTCATCCACATAAGTTTACGGTAAATTTGCACCGTTTTTCGGCCAACCAGCGACGTCGCCCTTTCCCTCTTCGGTCATCTATCGACTCATCTATCGCTTCATTCGTACCAGTTATCGATATTATTGTGGTCCGGGATTTGTCGCGGTGAACAAGGACACGCCACCACCGTCACCCGTTATCGTGTCCATGGATTCCATTGGTTACATGTCGAAGGGGTGGGGGGTCGCTAATATAACGTTGACAAATTTCAACGGATGGTAAGAATTTGAGAATTTCAGAGCTGCGTCAGGGCGGCAGGCAGCTGGAGGGGAGGGGACGGGGGGGCAGGCAGCTGGAGGGGAGGGGAGGGGCGGCAGGCAGCTGTGGTTGTGTTGGTGTGGGAGGGGAGGGGCGGCAGGCAGCTGTGGTTGTGTTGGTATGGGAGGGGAGGGGCGGCTGGCAGCTGTGGTTGTGTTGGTGTGGGAGGGGAGGGGAGGGGCGGCAGGCAGCTGTGGTTGTGTTGGTGTGGGAGGGGAGGGGAGGGGCGGCAGGCAGCTGTGGTTGTGTTGGTGTGGGAGGGGAGGGGCGGCAGGTAGCTGTGGTTGTGTTGGTATGGGAGGGGAGGGGCGGCTGGCAGCTGTGGTTGTGTTGGTGTGGGAGCGGAGGGGAAGGGCGGCAGGCAGCTGTGGTTGTGTTGGTGTGGGAGGGGAGGGGAGGGGCGGCAGGCAGCTGTGGTTGTGTTGGTATGGGAGGGGAGGGGCGGCTGGCAGCTGTGGTTGTGTTGGTATGGGAGGGGAGGGGCGGCTGGCAGCTGTGGTTGTGTTGGTGTGGGAGGGGAGGGGAGGGGCGGCAGGCAGCTGTGGATGTGTTGGTGTGGGAGGGGAGGGGAGGGGCGGCAGGCAGCTGTGGTTGTGTTGGTGTGGGAGGGGAGGGGCGGCAGGCAGCTGTGGTTGTGTTGGTATGGGAGGGGAGGGGCGGCTGGCAGCTGTGGTTGTGTTGGTGTGGGAGGGGAGGGGAGGGGCGGCAGGCAGCTGTGGTTGTGTTGGTGTGGGAGGGGAGGGGAGGGGCGGCAGGCAGCTGTGGTTGTGTTGGTGTGGGAGGGGAGGGGCGGCAGGCAGCTGTAGTTGTGTTGGTGTGGGAGGGGAGTTGCGGCAGGCAGCTGCGGTTGCGGGAGGGGGGGGGGGGGGGGGTCACGGTCAATGGTCCAGAGATCACAGGCGACTGACCAGATCTGATTTCCCTCCGTCGCCGTGATTTACATTCGAAGCACATCCAACAACAATAAAAATCGGACGACAAGCGGCTGCAATTACCTTGAGACAGACTGGCCGACTGCTCGTTCCTGTGTTGGCACTTGGCGCGTCGTCTGGAGTGCTGTACTGCACCCCCGGGTGGTCAACCCCGGGTGGCACCCCCGGGTGGTTACTCCATCGGGTACAGCGGGAAGCCAATGCGGCGAGCGGAACAGAGCCAAGTGATTGGCTGAGACTAATTGGCGACATTAAACGTGCCACCAAGGTCAGCTGTCTATCACGTCAGGCGCGTGCCAAAGCGTTTGACCACAGAGGGTTCTCCCTTGCTGCCACAAGGACAGCATGGAGGGTGACCACAGAGGGTTCTCCCTTGCTGCCACAAGGACAGCATGGAGGGTGACCACAGAGGGTTCTCCCTTGCGGCCACAAGGACAGCATGGAGGGTGACCACAGAGGGTTCTCCCTTACTGCCACAAGGACAGCATGGAGGGTGACCACAGAGGGTTCTCCCTTACTGCCACAAGGACAGCATAGAGGGTGACCACAGAGGGTTCTCCCTTGCTGTTACAAGGACAGCATGGAGGGTGACCACAGAGGGTTCTCCCTTGCTGTCACAAGGACAGCATGGAGGGTGACCACAGAGGGTTCTCCCTTGCTGTCACTGGGAACAGCATGGAGGGTGACCACAGAGGGTTCTCCCTTGCGGCCACAAGGACAGCATGGAGGGTGACCACAGAGGGTTCTCCCTTGCTGTCACAAGGACAGCAAGGAGGGTGACCACAGAGGGTTCTCCCTTGCTGTCACAAGGACAGCATGGAGGGTGACAACAGAGGGTTCTCCCTTGCTGCCACAAGGACAGCATGGAGGGTGACCACAGAGGGTTCTCCCTTGCTGTCACAAGGACAGCATGGAGGGTGACCACAGAGGGTTCTCCCTTGCGGCCACAAGGACAGCATGGAGGGTGACCACAGAGGGTTCTCCCTTGCGGCCACAAGGACAGCATGGAGGGTGACCACAGAGGGTTCTCCCTTGCGGCCACAAGGACAGCATGGAGGGTGACCACAGAGGGTTCTCCCTTGCTGCCACAAGGACAGCATGGAGGGTGACCACAGAGGGTTCTCCCTTGCTGCCACAAGGACAGCATGGAGGGTGACCACAGAGGGTTCTCCCTTGCTGTCACAAGGACAGCATGGAGGGTGACCACAGAGGGTTCTCCCTTGCTGTCACATAGACAGCATAGAGGGTGACCACAGAGGGTTCTCCCTTGCTGCCACAAGGACAGCATGGAGGGTGACCACAGAGGGTTCTCCCTTGCTGTCACTGGGAACAGCATGGAGGGTGACCACAGAGGGTTCTCCCTTGCTGTCACAAGGACAGCATGGAGGGTGACCACAGAGGGTTCTCCCTTGCTGTCACTGGGAAC
This sequence comes from Arenicola marina, assembly GCA_964019135.1. NCBI lineage: Eukaryota > Metazoa > Annelida > Polychaeta > Arenicolidae > Arenicola > Arenicola marina. The sequence continues at coordinate 33,504,017 of OZ025256.1, forward strand.
AGCATGGAGGGTGACCACAGAGGGTTCTCCCTTGCTGTCACAAGGACAGCATGGAGGGTGACCACATAGGGTTCTCCCTTGCTGTCACTGGGAACAGCATGGAGGGTGACCACATAGGGTTCTCCCTTGCTGTCACATAGACAGCATGGAGGGTGACCACAGAGGGTTCTCCCTTGCTGCCACAAGGACAGCATGGAGGGTGACCACAGAGGGTTCTCCCTTGCTGTCACTGGGAACAGCATGGAGGGTGACCACAGAGGGTTCTCCCTTGCTGTCACAAGGACAGCATGGAGGGTGACCACAGAGGGTTCTCCCTTGCTGTCACAAGGACAGCATGGAGGGTGACCACAGAGGGTTCTCCCTTGCTGTCACAAGGACAGCATGGAGGGTGACCACAGAGGGTTCTCCCTTGCTGCCACAAGGACAGCATGGAGGGTGACCACAGAGGGTTCTCCCTTGCTGCCACAAGGACAGCATGGAGGGTGACCACAGAGGGTTCTCCCTTGCGGCCACAAGGACAGCATGGAGGGTGACCACAGAGGGTTCTCCCTTGCTGCCACAAGGACAGCATGGAGGGTGACCACAGAGGGTTCTCCCTTGCTGCCACAAGGACAGCATGGAGGGTGACCACAGAGGGTTCTCCCTTGCTGCCACAAGGACAGCATGGAGGGTGACCACAGAGGGTTCTCCCTTGCTGCCACAATGACAGCATGGAGGGAACGGGATCAAACATTGTGTGCCAGGTGCAGACGCACAAACATACAGAGCCAAAGGAGATTATGTTGAGGATAGTGGACAGTGGCTAACGGGCAGTGGGCAGAGAAGGGACGAATACATTCATATTGTGCCAACACACCTTCCAAAACCGATCCAAAACAATGTAGACGGGAAATCACTAGAACACGCGGCTCGACGCAAGCCTGAAATGCAATATCGCCCCACCAGAGCAGTTGCAAGTTGTAAATACCCATTAGTAACAAAAACTAATTAAAACTAAACCGTACAAACAACTTTTCATTGCAACCTTTTAAAGCACCCTACTTACATGCGCCATCTTAGATTATTTACATTTTGAAATCAAGACTAAAAGTATCTCAAAATGATGATGCATATATGTTTTATATCTCGTTGAGTCTGTAAAACAACGATTTCCACATAGAATTGCGCAGACTAGTTTATCGCGCGGTCCTTGCGAGTCGCGGTCGACATCACACAGAATACCAAACAGCGAACGGGCTCGCAGGGATATAAAGCCGGCCACCAACTTCTGCTCCGGTGAACTAATTTGCTTCTGCCCGGATAGCCCACAGGCTTTCAAGACAGAACATACTTATTTGACATGGAGCAGAGATTGGTGATATAAAAATTGCAGAACATATTGCTTTAAGCACTGTGAAAAAACGTGGTTCATCCAAACCTCAACCCCCAGAGCACGATGAAGATATACATATACAGATAGACAAACTGATAGATACTCAACACACTGGCCGCCCCGTCTGACAACTAATGCAGCCGGGCACGCCACAAACCACGCCCCAAACTACGCCACAAACCACGCCCCAAACTACGCCACAAACCACGCCCCAAACCACGCCACAAACCACGCCCCAAACCACGCCACAAACCACGCCCCAAACCACGCCCCAAACCACGCCACAAACCACGCCACAAACCACGCCCCAAACCACGCCACAGACCACGCCCCAAACTACGCCACAAATCACGCCCCAAACTACGCCACAAACCACGCCCCAAACCACGCCACAGACCACGCCCCAAACCACGCCCCAAACTACGCCACAAACCACGCCACAAACCACGCCCCAAACTACGCCACAAACCACGCCCCAAACCACGCCCCAAACCACGCCACAAACCACGCCACAAACCACGCCACAAACCACGCCACAAACCACGCCACAAACCACACAAACCACACCCCAAACCACGCCACAAACCACGCCCCAAACTACGCCACAAACCACGCAACAAACCACGCCACAAACCACGCCCCAAACCACACAAACCATGCCGCAAACCATGCCACAAACCACGCCACTAACCACGCCACAAACCACGCCCCAAACCACGCCCCAAACCAGGCAACAAACCACGCCACAAACCACACAAACCATACCACTAACCACGCCAAAAACCACGCCCCAAACCACGCCCCAAACCAGGCAACAAACCTCGCCACAAACCACGCCACAATCCACACGAACCACGCCACTAACCACGCCACAAACCACGCCCCAAACCACGCCCCAAACCAGGCAACAAACCACGCCACAAACCACACAAACCATACCACTAACCACGCCAAAAACCACGCCCCAAACCACGCCCCAAACCAGGCAACAAACCTCGCCACAAACCACGCCACAATCCACACGAACCACGCCACTAACCACGCCACAAACCACGCCCCAAACCACGCCCCAAACCAGGCAACAAACCACGCCACAAACCACACAAACCATACCACTAACCACGCCAAAAACCACGCCAAAAACCACGCCCCAAACCAGGCAACAAACCTCGCCACAAACCACGCCACAATCCACACGAACCACGCCACTAACCACGCCACAAACCACGCCCCAAACCACGCCACAAACCACGCCGCAGGGACAGCCAACATACGAGAACGAGTCTCGGAAAACTGATTCCGGTGAATAGCCTAAGAAGAGCGGCCAGTGGAGTGGCATATCGGGTGTTCAGGCTGCATCGGTCCATTTGGCATGGGCGTTTTAACCATTTAATGATTTAAACCTTTAATGCACCTGTCACGGCTTGCTATAGGCGCAGGCCGTCCAGTGGGGTCCCCACCGGCAAGCGAGCCGATTACGTCGACTCGTGGGCATTTTATGTCGGATGTGAATATCATGTTTCCTCGGTGGCTTTTAGTCGGCCAGGACTCTTAGAGGTACACACGGTCGCCAGCACTACACCATACACCCCCCGCCCCTCCCCCACCCCCAACCCCGCCGCACATACCCACCAGCAAATATGTGGGTACGACGGCGTCTCGGTTTCTCCAATTGTCGGTTTCTCCATTTTTGTCTCCTTCCCAGCCCGCCCCCGCTCCGTCATATTTACCCCGCACCCGCTCCAACATATTTACCCGCTCCATCATATTTACCCCGCCCCCGCTCCATCATATCTACCCCGCCTCCGCTCCATCATATTTACCCCGCCCCCGCTCCATCATATTTACCCCGCCCCCCGCTCCATCATATTTACCCGGTCCATCATATTTACCCGTTCCATCATATGTACCCCGCCCCCTCTCCATCATATTTACCCCGCCTCCGCTCCATCATATTTACCCCGCCCCCGCTCCGTCATATTTACCCCGCACCCGCTCCATCATATTTACCCGGTCCATCATATTTACCCGTTCCATCATATGTACCCCGCCCCCTCTCCATCATATTTACCCCGCCTCCGCTCCATCATATTTACCCCGCCCCCGCTCGGTCATATTTACCCCGCCCCCGCTCGGTCATATTTACCCCGCCCCCGCTCCATCATATTTACCCCGCCCCCGCTCCGTCATATTTACCCCGCCCCCGCTCCATCATATTTACCCCGCCCCCGCTCCGTCATATTTACCCCGCCCCCGCTCCATCATATTTACCCCGCCCCCGCTCCGTCATATTTACCCCGCCCCCGCTCGGTCATATCTACCCCGCCCCCGCTCCGTCATATTTACCCCGCCCCCGCTCCGTCATATTTACCCCGCCCCCGCTCCGTCATATTTACCCCGCCCCCGCTCCGTCATATTTACCCCGCCCCCGCTCCGTCATATTTACCCCGCCCCCGCTCCGTCATATTTACCCCGCCCCCGCTCCATCATATTTACCCCGCCCCCGCTCCATCATGTTTACCAGGTCCATCATATTTATCCCGCCCCCGCTCCATCATATTTACCCCGCCCCCGCTCGCTCATAGTTACCCCGCCCCCGCTCGGTCATATCTACCCCGCTCCATCATATTTGCCCCACCCCCGCTCCGTCATATTTACCCCGCCCCCGCTCCATCATATTTACCCCGCCCCCGCTCCATCATGTTTACCAGGTCCATCATATTTATCCCGCCCCCGCTCCATCATATTTACCCCGCCCCCGCTCCGTCATATTTACCCCGCCCCCGCTCCGTCATATTTACCCCGCCCCCGCTCCGTCATATTTACCCCGCCCCCGCTCCGTCATATTTACCCCGCCCCCGCTCCATCATATTTACCCCGCCCCCGCTCCATCATGTTTACCAGGTCCATCATATTTATCCCGCCCCCGCTCCATCATATTTACCCCGCCCCCGCTCGCTCATAGTTACCCCGCCCCCGATCGGTCATATCTACCCCGCTCCATCATATTTGCCCCACCCCCGCTCCGTCATATTTACCCCGCCCCCGCTCCATCATATTTACCCCGCCCCCGCTCCATCATGTTTACCAGGTCCATCATATTTATCCCGCCCCCGCTCCATCATATTTACCCCGCCCCCGCTCGCTCATAGTTACCCCGCCCCCGCTCGGTCATATCTACCCCGCTCCATCATATTTGCCCCACCCCCGCTCCGTCATATTTACCCCGCCCCCGCTCCATCATATTTACCCCGCCCCCGCTCCGTCATATTTACCCCGCCTCCGCTCCATCATATTTACCCCGCCCCCGCTCCGTCATATTTACCCCGCTCCGTCATATTTACCCCGCCCCCGCTCCGTCATATTTACCCCGCTCCGTCATATTTACCCCGCTCCGTCATATTTACCCCGCCCCCGCTCCGTCATATTTACCCCGCTCCGTCATATTTGCTCCGCTCCCGCTCTACCATATTTACCCCGCCCCCGCTCCATCATATTTACCCCGCTTGCTCCATTATATTCACCCCGCCCCCACCCCTCTCCATAATATTGGCTCCGCTCCATCATATTTACCCCGTCCCCGCTCCGTCATATGTACCCCATCTATTATATTTACTCCGCCCCCGCTCCATCATGTTTACCAGGTCCATCATATTTATCCCGCCCCCGCTCCGTCATATTTACCCCGCCCCCGCTCCGTCATATTTACCCCGCCCCCCTCCGTCATATTTACCCCGCCCCCGCTCCGTCATATTTACCCCGCCCCCGCTCCATCATATTTATCCCGCCCCCGCTCCATCATATTTACCTCGCCCCCGCTCCATCATATCTACCCCGCCCCACTCCATCATATCTACCCCGCCTCCGCTCGGTCATATTTACCCCGCCCTCGCTCCGTCATATTTACCCCGCCGCCGCTCCGTCATATTTACCCCGCCCCCGCTCCATCATATTTACCCCGCCCCCGCTCCATCATATCTACCCCGCCCCACTCCATCATATTTACCCCGCCCCCGCTCCATCATATTTACCCCGCCCCCGCTCCATCATGTTTACCAGGTCCATCATATTTATCCCGCCCCCGCTCCATCATATTTACCCCGCCCCCGCTCGCTCATAGTTACCCCGCCCCCGCTCGGTCATATCTACCCCGCTCCATCATATTTGCCCCACCCCCGCTCCGTCATATTTACCCCGCCCCCGCTCCATCATATTTACCCCGCCCCCGCTCCATCATGTTTACCAGGTCCATCATATTTATCCCGCCCCCGCTCCATCATATTTACCCCGCCCCTGCTCCGTCATATTTACCCCGCCCCCGCTCCCTCATATTTACCCCGCCCCCGCTCCGTCATATTTACCCCGCCCCCGCTCCGTCATATTTACCCCGCCCCCGCTCCATCATATTTACCCCGCCCCCGCTCCATCATGTTTACCAGGTCCATCATATTTATCCCGCCCCCGCTCCATCATATTTACCCCGCCCCCGCTCGCTCATAGTTACCCCGCCCCCGCTCGGTCATATCTACCCCGCTCCATCATATTTGCCCCACCCCCGCTCCGTCATATTTACCCCGCCCCCGCTCCATCATATTTACCCCGCCCCCGCTCCATCATGTTTACCAGGTCCATCATATTTATCCCGCCCCCGCTCCATCATATTTACCCCGCCCCCGCTCGCTCATAGTTACCCCGCCCCCGCTCGGTCATATCTACCCCGCTCCATCATATTTGCCCCACCCCCGCTCCGTCATATTTACCCCGCCCCCGCTCCATCATATTTACCCCGCCCCCGCTCCGTCATATTTACCCCGCCTCCGCTCCATCATATTTACCCCGCCCCCGCTCCGTCATATTTACCCCGCTCCGTCATATTTACCCCGCCCCCGCTCCGTCATATTTACCCCGCTCCGTCATATTTACCCCGCTCCGTCATATTTACCCCGCCCCCGCTCCGTCATATTTACCCCGCTCCGTCATATTTGCTCCGCTCCCGCTCTACCATATTTACCCCGCCCCCGCTCCATCATATTTACCCCGCTTGCTTCATTATATTCACCCCGCCCCCACCCCTCTCCATAATATTGGCTCCGCTCCATCATATTTACCCCGTCCCCGCTCCGTCATATGTACCCCATCTATTATATTTACTCCGCCCCCGCTCCATCATGTTTACCAGGTCCATCATATTTATCCCGCCCCCGCTCCGTCATATTTACCCCGCCCCCGCTCCCTCATATTTACCCCGCCCCCGCTCCGTCATATTTACCCCGCCCCCGCTCCGTCATATTTACCCCGCCCCCGCTCCATCATATTTATCCCGCCCCCGCTCCATCATATTTACCTCGCCCCCGCTCCATCATATCTACCCCGCCCCACTCCATCATATCTACCCCGCCTCCGCTCGGTCATATTTACCCCGCCCTCGCTCCGTCATATTTACCCCGCCGCCGCTCCGTCATATTTACCCCGCCCCCGCTCCATCATATTTACCCCGCCCCCGCTCCATCATATCTACCCCGCCCCACTCCATCATATTTACCCCGCCCCCGCTCCATCATATTTACCCCGCCCCCGCTCCATCATGTTTACCAGGTCCATCATATTTATCCCGCCCCCGCTCCATCATATTTACCCCGCCCCCGCTCGCTCATAGTTACCCCGCCCCCGCTCGGTCATATCTACCCCGCTCCATCATATTTGCCCCACCCCCGCTCCGTCATATTTACCCCGCCCCCGCTCCATCATATTTACCCCGCCCCCGCTCCATCATGTTTACCAGGTCCATCATATTTATCCCGCCCCCGCTTCATCATATTTACCCCGCCCCCGCTCGCTCATAGTTACCCCGCCCCCGCTCGGTCATATCTACCCCGCTCCATCATATTTGCCCCACCCCCGCTCCGTCATATTTACCCCGCCCCCGCTCCATCATATTTACCCCGCCCCCGCTCCGTCATATTTACCCCGCCTCCGCTCCATCATATTTACCCCGCCCCCGCTCCGTCATATTTACCCCGCTCCGTCATATTTACCCCGCCCCCGCTCCGTCATATTTACCCCGCTCCGTCATATTTACCCCGCCCCCGCTCCGTCATATTTACCCCGCTCCGTCATATTTGCTCCGCTCCCGCTCTACCATATTTACCCCGCCCCCGCTCCATCATATTTACCCCGCTTGCTCCATTATATTCACCCCGCCCCCACCCCTCTCCATAATATTGGCTCCGCTCCATCATATTTACCCCGTCCCCGCTCCGTCATATGTACCCCATCTATTATATTTACTCCGCCCCCGCTCCATCATGTTTACCAGGTCCATCATATTTATACCGCCCCCGCTCCGTCATATTTACCCCGCCCCCGCTCCGTCATATTTACCCCGCCCCCGCTCCGTCATATTTACCCCGCCCCCGCTCCGTCATATTTACCCCGCCCCCGCTCCATCATATTTATCCCGCCCCCGCTCCATCATATTTACCTCGCCCCCGCTCCATCATATCTACCCCGCCCCACTCCATCATATCTACCCCGCCTCCGCTCGGTCATATTTACCCCGCCCTCGCTCCGTCATATTTACCCCGCCGCCGCTCCGTCATATTTACCCCGCCCCCGCTCCATCATATTTACCCCGCCCCTGCTCCATCATATCTACCCCGCCCCACTCCATCATATCTACCCCGCCTCCGCTCGGTCATATTTACTCCGCCCTCGCTCCGTCATATTTACTCCGCCCCCGCTCCGTCATATTTACCCCGCCCCCGCTCCGTCATATTTGCCCCGCTCCCGCTCCACCATATTTACCCCGCCTGCTCCATCATATTTACCCCGCCCCCGCTCCGTCATATTTACCCCGCCCCCGCTCCGTCATATTTACCCCGCCCCCGCTCCGTCATATTTGCCCCGCTCCCGCTCCACCATATTTACCCCGCCCCCGCTCGGTCATATTTACCCCGCCCCCGCTCCGTCATATTTACCCCGCCCCCGCTCCGTCATATTTACCCCGCCCCCGCTCCGTCATATTTGCCCCGCTCCCGCTCCACCATATTTACCCCGCCCCCGCTCGGTCATATTTACCCCGCCCCCGCTCCATCATATTTATCCCGCCCCCGCTCCATCATATTTACCTCGCCCCCGCTCCATCATATCTACCCCGCCCCACTCCATCATATCTACCCCGCCTCCGCTCGGTCATATTTACCCCGCCCTCGCTCCGTCATATTTACCTCGCCCCCGCTCCGTCATATTTACCCCGCCCCCGCTCCATCATATTTACCCCGCCCCCGCTCCGTCATATTTACTCCGCCCCCGCTCCGTCATATTTACCCCGCCCCCTCTCCGTCATATTTGCCCCGCTCCCGCTCCACCATATTTACCCCGCCTGCTCCATCATATTTACCCCGCCCCCGCTCCGTCATATTTACCCCGCCCCCGCTCCATCATATTTACCCCGCCCCCGCTCCATCATATTTACCTCGCCCCCGCTCCATCATATCTACCCCGCCCCACTCCATCATATCTACCCCGCCTCCGCTCGGTCATATTTACCCCGCCCTCGCTCCGTCATATTTACCCCGCCCTCGCTCCATCATATTTACCCCGCCCCCGCTCCGTCATATTTACCCCGCCCCCGCTCCATCATATTTACCCCGCCCCCGCTCCATCATATTTACCTCGCCCCCGCTCCATCATATCTACCCCGCCCCACTCCATCATATCTACCCCGCCTCCGCTCGGTCATATTTACCCCGCCCCCGCTCCGTCATATTTACCCCGCCCTCGCTCCATCATATTTACCCCGCCCCCGCTCCGTCATATTTACCCCGCCCCCGCTCCGTCATATTTACCCCGCCCCCGCTCCGTCATATTTACCCCGCCCCCGCTCCATCATATTTACCCCGCCCTCGCTCCATCATATTTACCCCGCCCCCGCTCCGTCATATTTACCCCGCCTCCGCTCCATCATATTTACCCCGCCCCCGCTCCGTCATATGTACCCCGGCCCCGCTCCGTCATATTTACCCCGCCCCCGCTCCATCATATCTACCCCGCCCCCGCTCCGTCATATTTACTTCGCCTCCGCTCTATCATATTTACCCCGCCCCGCTCCATCATATCTACCCCGCCCCCGCTCCGTCATATTTATCCGCTCCATCACTTTTACCCGCTCCATCATATTTACCCGCTTCATCATATTTACCCGGTCCATCATATTTACCCGCTCCATCATATTTACCCCGCCCCCTCTCCATCATATTTACCCCGCCCCCTCTCCATCATATGTACCCCGCCCCCCGCTCCATCTATTTATCCGCTCCATCATTTTTATCCGCTCCATCATATGTACCCCGCCCCCTCTCCATCATGTTTTACCTCGCGCCCCGCTCCATCAGATCTAGTGGCATTATTGCATTGCGACAATGGACATACAGGAGCAAAACTTGATCGCCTTCTAAATGTTCATTTGACGAAATAAAGAGTTCTGCTCAATCTTATGGATCGAATTACTGTTTCGTTCCTGGCTGTGGGCGCGGTGCAAAGTGCCCACCATGCCAGGGTTCAGATCGCAGGCAGACAGTGCCGCTGCAGAAACGGTGCAGAGCAGGATGAGGCTCTCATTCTGTGATTGTAAGTGGACCTTACAAAGGATGTGAGGATCCCATTCTGTGATCGTAAGAGGACCTCACAAAGGATGTGAGGCTCCAATTATGTGATCGGGTGGATGTTAAACGGTTCCGAGAAGGCTGAACGCTGAAGTCAGTAATGAACGTTGTCCTCGGATTGAGATAAGCAGCACTCGCAAAAGTTATTGTTATTAGTGTTATGAACCTATCATTATACGTGTGTGCGTTTGGTCTGCTCAGACCCATACGCCTTCTACCTTGTTCTGTATGCAGGATTTCTTGCAAGGGGAGTGGGGGGGGGGGCACAAAAAATGCTTGCACAAAGTTTGAAAGGAGGAGGTGCGGGCGGGGGTAAGGTATATCACAGGGTCTGAAAGGTAGGAGGGACACGTGCCCCCATGTGCCCCCCCCCCCTGGACACGCCAATGAAATGCATTGCATTGATATAATCACCGCATTAGTTGCGTTGGCCTATATGTGGCACAAAGCTACCAGCGATCGTGCTAGATCGACAGAGCAGCGTAAATATATGTCCCCATCCCTCCAATGGACGTCTGATATAGAGCCCGCTATCAAGCTCAGTCAGCGTTAGCTTTGGAATTGAATCCTGTACTTGACGTCCTGGTCTAGGGACACGGAAAGTTAGTGACCGCTGTCCTCTCGTTAGGCCAATAGGCTGTGGCTGATGCCTGGTGGCCGGCAACAGCGATCGATCCCTGCCAGGTCGTTTCCTGTCTGGAGTCGGTGTCTCCGACAAACTGGCAAATATCATGGTGGCATAAATAGGAAATATATCTTGGTAGCTATTTCTATAAATAGAGAAAAGACGGGTTCTGTTTCTCTGCGTTCAGCAATGTTACTTTTTACATTTTTTTTCGATACAAAAAATATACAATTAAAATGAGTGTAACAAAAAATCTCTGTTTCATGTCACACATGGATTTTCCAGACCATGTGTAGAACAAGTTAGATAAAACAAATGATGTATGATATTTGCCACTGTTCACTCCCACCCATCGTCTTTATCACACCAGCCCATATCCTTTATAATCACGTTAAATGCCTTTTCTGGAGCGATCGCCGGTGAAAATAATATCAGTCCTACATTCTTTTTGCGGCATATATATAGGCGGATTTATGAACACAAATATCGCCTTGTGACAGTTAATCTGTCATTTCTATAAGGCCAACAAAAGGTTTCGTAGATGTTGTCGTTCCCAAGTCTGCCTTCCGATGTGTGTGCTCGATCATATTGTGGCCTGGCAGCGGCATATATATAGCTATCAATACCTGCTGACGTTCAACGAGACACCACGGAACGCACATTGTAAACGTGTTCTGGTATTGAAAGGTCATGGGTGATAGACAAATATATGACGATTAAGGCTCTGAATAAGATAAATGACATCAATAGAAGTCGCAAACTATAAGAAAAAATGTCAAGCGAAACCCCTCATATTTCAGAAGGACCATTTAGAGTGGATCCTTGTTCGACATGACCCCGCCTAGAGACCGGGTCATGTTCGACACGACCCCATCTAGAGAGCGGGGCATGTTCGACATGACCCGCTCTCTATGGAGTAGAGCGGGCCATGTTCGACAAGACACCGTCTATAGAGCGGGTCATGTTCGACACGACACCGTCTATAGAGTGACGGTCGGGAGGAATATGTTACGGTGGGGATGAACACGTTACGGTGGGGAGGAACACGTTACGGTGGGGAGGAACACGTTATGATCGAGAGGAACACGTTACGGTGGGGAGGAACATGTTACGGTGGGGAGGAACACGTTACGGTGGGGAGGAACACGTTACGGTGGGGAGGAACACGTTATGATCGAGAGGAACACGTTACGGTGGGGAGGAACATGTTACGGTGGGGAGGAACACGTTACGGTGGGGAGAAACATGTTACGGTGGGGAGGAACACGTTACGGTGGGGAGGAACATGTTACGGTGGGGAGGAACACGTTACGGTGGGAAGGAACACGTTACGGTGGGGAGGAACACGTTACGGTGGGAAGGAACACGTGACGGTGGGGAGGAACACGTTACGGTGGGAAGGAACACGTGACGGTGGGGAGGAACATGTTACGGTGAGGAGGAACACGTTACGGTGGGAAGGAACACGTTACGGTGGGGAGGAACATGTTACGGTGGGGAGGAACACGTTACGGTGGGGAGGAACACGTTACGGTGGGAAGGAACACGTGACGGTGGGGAGGAACATGTTACGGTGGGGAGGAACACGTATCGGTGGGAAGGAACATGTTACGGTGGGGAGGAACACGTTACGGTGGGGAGGAACATGTTACGGTGGGAAGGAACATGTTACGGTGGGGAGGAACACGTTACGGTGGGGAGGAACACGTGACGGTGGGGAGGAACATGTTACGGTGGGGAGGAACACGTTACGGTGGGAAGGAACATGTTACGGTGGGGAGGAACACGTTACGGTGGGGAGGAACATGTTACGGTGGGGAGGAACATGTTACGGTGGGGAGGAACACGTTACGGTGGGGAGGAACATGTTACGGTGGGGAGGAACACGTTACGGTGGGGAGGAACATGTTACGGTGGGGAGGAAGACGTTACGGTGGGAAGGAACATGTTACGGTGGGGAGGAACACGTTACGGTGGGGAGAAACATGTTACGGAGGGGAGGAACAGGTTACGGTGGGGAGGAACATGTTACGGTGGGGAGGAACACGTTACGGTGGGGAGGAACATGTTACGGTGGGGAGGAACATGTTACGGTGGGGAGGAACACGTTACGGTGGGGAGGAACATGTTACGGTGGGGAGGAACATGTTACGGTGGGAAGGGAACACGTTACGGAGAAAAGGAACGCGTTACGGTGGGGATGAACACGTTACGGTGGGGAGGAACACGTGACGGTGGGGAGGAACATGCTACGGTGGGGAGGAACACGTTACGGTGGGGAGGAACATGTTACGGTGGGGAGGAACACGTTACGGTGGGAAGGAACATGTTACGGTGGGGAGGAACACGTTACGGTGGGGAGGAACATGTTACGGTGGGGAGGAACACGTTACGGTGGGGAGGAACATGTTACGGTGGGGAGGAACACGTTACGGTGGGGAGGAACATGTTACGGTGGGGAGGAACACGTTACGGTGGGGAGGAACACGTTACGGTGGGGAGGAACATGTTACGGTGGGGAGGAACATGTTACGGTGGGGAGGAACACGTTACGGAGAAAAGGAACGCGTTACGGTGAGGAGGAACATGTTACGGTGGGGATGAACACGTTACGGTGGGGAGGAACACGTTACGGTGGGGAGAAACATGTTACGGTGGGGATGAACACGTTACGGAGGAAAAGAACGCGTTACGGTGGGGAGGAACATGTTACGGTGGGGAGGAACACGTTACGGTGGGGAGGAACACGTTACGGTGGGGAGAAACATGTTACGGTGGGGATGAACACGTTACGGTGGGGAGGTGCACAGAGAGGTCGGATCAGAAGGCAGGATAGAGAATCATTACTGTGACTGGTCATTGATGTGTAAGTTGTTGCCACTGTGAGACGAGTTGAGCACGTTGGTTCAAGTACTTCCGGTGATAAGGCCCATCGTCCAGTGAGCCAACTCTTTAGGGACGAACTACGTAATAGTTCAGATAAACAGTATTGCTTTGCCTGTTATTTTTCATCTGTTTTTTAAACAAAAATCATGCCCTTGTACTATTAAACTGAATACATTTTGCAGACCAAAAACAATATCAAGCCATCAGAAGAACCCACCAAAAATTCTGACCTCTCATGGCAACAACACAGACATGCAGCCCTTGTCAAACCCCCAGTGTTTTGGGGGATGCCCCCCCGCCCCCCCCCCACCGCCCCCCGCCGACTCTCCCACTGGATATTAAGGAGGTCCTGGAACTCGCTGTGCGCCACACTTTCCAGCGTTGACATGCCAGTGTCCGTGGGCGACGAGCAGACATTGTAACCAAAACTGAACTGGCGGATTATAAAGCTAGAAGGCTAACAATGGAGTGCCCTCAATGCCCCGTACAGAGGGCGCCATAGAGTGCCCTCAATGCCATGATGTACTCCAGGGCTTCGGAGAAGGGCTCACTGCTCACGGATAATGACCTTTCGCGTGACAATTCATCGCCATCTACTCCTCTGTAGCGGCCGCAGTAAGGTGGCTACTAGTATGGGGAAATGGAAGCCCCATCGCAAGTTAATTGCTTCGGTCGTCATAATGTTATGTCATATCAAGAAAAAACGTTGGTTAATCCATCCCGGTCATTACCAGGCCGTGATTTTGTGTGGGAAGCTGACATTAGGCGGTCGTACATAGCGCGGATCGGGTATTCGGTTTCTTTAAAAGGTCGCCAGAACCAGGGCTTTAAGGCAGGCAATCCAGCTTTAATCACACCGCTAAACTTACCTGGTGTCAAATCGTCCAGTAAATCGCTGAAAAATTAAAACACTAGAATGTAAGCCTGCAAGCCAGTCAACTAACCAAGCCAGTGGGGCCGCGTAAACTAACCAAGCCAGTGGGGCCGCGTGAACTAACCAAGCCAGTGGGGCCGCGTAAACTAACCAAGCCAGTGGGGCCGCGTGAACTAACCAAGCCAGTGGGGCCGCGTAAACTAACCAAGCCAGTGGGGCCGCGTGAACTAACCAAGCCAGTGGGGCCGCGTGAACTAACCAAGCCAGTGGGGCCGCGTGAACTAACCAAGCCAGTGGGGCCGCGTGAACTAACCAAGCCAGTGGGGCCGCGTGAACTAACCAAGCCAGTGGGGCCGCGTGAACTAACCAAGCCAGTGGGGCCGCGTGAACTAACCAAGCCAGTGGGGGCGCGTGAACTAACCAAGCCAGTGGGGGCGCGTGAACTAACCAAGCCAGTGGGGCCGCGTGAACTAACCAAGCCAGTGGGGCCGCGTGAACTAACCAAGCCAGTGGGGCCGCGTGAACTAACCAAGCCAGTGGGGCCGCGTAAACTAACCAAGCCAGTGGGGCCGCGTGAACTAACCAAGCCAGTGGGGCCGCGTGAACTAACCAAGCCAGTGGGGCCGCGTGAACTAACCAAGCCAGTGGGGCCGCGTGAACTAACCAAGCCAGTGGGGCCGCGTAAACTAACCAAGCCAGTGGGGCCGCGTGAACTAACCAAGCCAGTGGGGGCTCGTGAACTAACCAAGCCAGTGGGGCCGCGTGAACTAACCAAGCCAGTGGGGCCGCGTGAACTAACCAAGCCAGTGGGGCCGCGTGAACTAACCAAGCCAGTGGGGCCGCGTGAACTAACCAAGCCAGTGGGGCCGCGTGAACTAACCAAGCCAGTGGGGCCGCGTGAACTAACCAAGCCAGTGGGGCCGCGTAAACTAACCAAGCCAGTGGGGCCGCGTGAACTAACCAAGCCAGTGGGGCCGCGTAAACTAACCAAGCCAGTGGGGCCGCGTGAACTAACCAAGCCAGTGGGGCCGCGTGAACTAACCAAGCCAGTGGGGCCGCGTGAACTAACCAAGCCAGTGGGGGCGCGTGAACTAACCAAGCCAGTGGGGGCGCGTGAACTAACCAAGCCAGTGGGGCCGCGTGAACTAACCAAGCCAGTGGGGCCGCGTGAACTAACCAAGCCAGTGGGGCCGCGTAAACTAACCAAGCCAGTGGGGCCGCGTGAACTAACCAAGCCAGTGGGGCCGCGTGAACTAACCAAGCCAGTGGGGCCGCGTGAACTAACCAAGCCAGTGGGGCCGCGTGAACTAACCAAGCCAGTGGGGCCGCGTAAACTAACCAAGCCAGTGGGGGCTCGTGAACTAACCAAGCCAGTGGGGCCGCGTGAACTAACCAAGCCAGTGGGGCCGCGTGAACTAACCAAGCCAGTGGGGCCGCGTGAACTAACCAAGCCAGTGGGGCCGCGTGAACTAACCAAGCCAGTGGGGCCGCGTGAACTAACCAAGCCAGTGGGGCCGCGTGAACTAACCGATCGGCCGGTTAGTCGCAAAATTACATTATGAGGATTGAGAATTTTGCTTAAAAACTGACGACCGTGCAATGTATTTTTAGGTTACTGCGAGAAAATTGTTGCCATCCATAAATCGAGATAGATATAGATAAAACATATTGGTCCTGGCTCAACTCTGCGATGAACGGTCTACCGAGTGAACAGGCCTCCGTCTGGTGAAAGCCTTTCCCTCCAGATGTGTTCTAATGGCAGCTTGAAGTGAATTATTATGTTTACACATCGTAGTCCCTGCGAGCTCCGCCCAAAACACCAAACGCAATGCCACCATCAGAAGTAGTCACGCGGAAACAGTGTCAGTGAAATTGCGTGTTGCCTCCAGACTGAGAAGCCAAACTGAAACCATTATTAAAAGGTTATCGCCCCTGGAGCCCAGTGACAACCATCAACCGTTTAACTTTTCAAGCTGGCCCCAAGGACTTCAAGCTTGGCCAGTTCCCTCCCCATCAATCGACACAGAGCCTCGTTGTGAGATCCCTGCTGACAGCTACTTCTATATACATGAGACTGGCTCTGAGGGTGGATTGGGTGGATTATTAAAAGTGATGTGCATTAATCGACGCGAGGCATTCTCTTCGCGGCACTGCAGAGAGGGCGAGCCATTAAAGCACATAGTTACAGCCACCTACGTTTTATAACATCACTTTTCGCTTGCTCCACAAACGCGTTTTAAAAGCCTTCTCGGATATGTGCTGCGATCACAAAAGAGCAAAGAGTATGTTGAACCAAAAATAGATATCTTTTTTTTATCTTCACGAAGAACAAGGCCGTCAGAGGCAATCGATAGAATCGGCCTTTTGATGGGCAGTTTCGATTATATTAACGCAGTGCCAAGGCGTCATCAAAATGAAATCCATTAAGAAGTGGCATCGCAGCAACACGCCCTTGCCTAATTAAATGAGGAAAACAATTCCATTATACTGTTTATTGCTGGTGTGCGTCGTTAAGTTTTCCGGCCAAATAAATGAGAAAGGTTTGGGGGTTAATAGCCTATTGACATCGTCCCCAGGCGTTTGTCGCGGGACTGCTATCCGTAGGCAAGCGTCACGGTTATGATCTAGTAGCGGGTGGCGGCACCTGGGGGTCATATCTGGGGTCGTCTGCTCCCCACGCCTCTGCACCCTCTGCTCAGAAAACAACCGCCATTTTGCTATCGTGTCCTGGGATCATACTCATTTAGCCCTACTTGTTGCAACGCAAACACTCTTAACGCTAAGTAAACCACTTCCAAACCACTTATGCGATGAAAACACGAATGTCACGAAATGTACTAGCAATCAGTAATGTGAAAAATGTTATCGTCTTTGCATTATTAATGGTGGTGCCAGGACACAGTGGGGCCTTGACAGACCCTTAGGCTTAGGAATACGACTGTAGACACCGGCCTTTGTCCGGTAACACGGAACACACGGCGCTCCACACAAGCCCCAGTTTAATACAGTGGAGGTTAGGCGCGTAATCCAAGGTCCGCCGCAGTATAGGTCTGGTGCGACGTGACGCCGCCTGGGTGACGCTGCCAGGATGACATTGCCAGGGTGACGCTGCCAGAGTGACGCTGCCAGGGTAGAACTGCCAGGGTGACGTTGCAATGCGCGAGTTAACGGAGTGCCTATTCAAATATTGCCCCCGATGATCAGCATTCACCAAACGCCTTCTCTACCCTTTGTTATCCATAGGATTGGGAGGCAGATCGTCACGTATAATAATCGCTCGCTCTGTATATCGATGCCCTTAATGTAATAAGTCCTGCGCCCTTTATCCGAAGGCCGTCAACCCGTTCCAATGATAACCAAAGCAACCCTCAGGCGCTTACCGCCGCCTCGCCCACGGTGACGTCACCCGCCCCCACCCACCCTTACCACCCTCGACCGTCTACATCTGCCCTGCGATGTGCCAGATAATCTACCCTCGAGGCACTTCACGGAACCTCTCGAGGCCAAAATATGTAAAAAAACAAATGCGGTCATCGCTTCACTTATAAGGTGTCAGTCGGCTACCAGTACTTAACAGGTGTCAGTCGGCTACCAGTACTTAACAGGTGTCAGTCGGCTGCCAGTACTGATCAGTTGTCAGTCGGCTACCAGTACTTAACAGGTGTCAGTCGGCTACCAGTACTTATCAGGTGTCAGTCGGCTGCCAGTACTTATCAGGTGTCAGTCGGCTGCCAGTACTTATCATGTGTCAGTCGGCTGCCAGTACTTATCAGGTGTCAGTCGGCTGCCAGTACTTAGCAGGTGTCAGTCGGCTGCCAGTACTTAACAGGTGTCAGTCGGCTACCAGTACTTATCAGGTGTCAGTCGGCTGCCAGTACTTATCATGTGTCAGTCGGCTGCCAGTACTTATCAGGTGTCAGTCGGCTGCCAGTACTTATCAGGTGTCAGTCGGCTGCCAGTACTTATCAGGTGTCAGTCGGCTGCCAGTACTTATCAGGTGTCAGTCGGCTGCCAGTACTTATCATGTGTCAGTCGGCTGCCAGTACTTATCAGGTGTCAGTCGGCTGCCAGTACTTATCAGGTGTCAGTCGGCTGCCAGTACTTATCAGGTGTCAGGGGTGGTGTCCTGGTGACACAGCCAGCACAGTCCACTCCCCAGCTAACCACAAGTCACGGTTTGACCCATCGAGAGGCTACGTGGAACCAGAATGCGCTCCGCAATTCCAACGGACACAATGCCTACATGAACTTCCAACGGACACAATGCCAATGTAACGAACCAACTGCCAAAACGGCATGAAAGGAAAATATACCAAAATTCATTTTTCATGAAGTTCATTACAAGCTTCATTCCTGCTTAAATGAAACCTATCACTGTGCTGTAACGTTAAGAACCAATCTATGTACCTTGAGGTTAGTGAGATTGTCTTCCGTTAAAGACATTCATTGAGGTGTATGGTAGCAGACGCCCATAAAGTCATTGAGGTGTATGGTAGCAGACGCTCATAAAGTCATTGAGGTGTATGGTAGCAGACGCTCATAAAGTCATTGAGGTGTATGGTAGCAGACGCCCATAAAGTCATTGAGGTGTATGGTAGCAGACGCTCATAAAGTCATTGAGGTGTATGGTAGCAGACGCCCATAAAGTCATTGAGGTGTATGGTAGCAGACGCTCATAAAGTCATTGAGGTGTATGGTAGCAGACGCTCATAAAGTCATTGAGGTGTATGGTAGCAGACGCTCATAAAGTCATTGAGGTGTATGGTAGCAGACGCTCATAAAGTCATTGAGGTGTATGGTAGCAGACGCTCATAAAGTCATTGAGGTGTATGGTAGCAGACGCTCATAAAGTCATTGAGGTGTATGGTAGCAGACGCTCATAAAGTCATTGAGGTGTATGGTAGCAGACGCTCATAAAGTCATTGAGGTGTATGGTAGCAGACGCTCATAAAGTCATTGAGGTGTATGGTAGCAGACGCTCATAAAGTCATTGAGGTGTATGGTAGCAGACGCTCATAAAGTCATTGAGGTGTATGGTAGCAGACGCTCATAAAGTCATTGAGGTGTATGGTAGCAGACGCCCATAAAGTCATTGAGGTGTATGGTGGCAGACGCTCATAAAGTCATTGAGGTGTATGGTAGCAGACGCTCATAAAGTCATTGAGGTGTATGGTAGCAGACGCTCATAAAGTCATTGAGGTGTATGGTAGCAGACGCTCATAAAGTCATTGAGGTGTATGGTAGCAGACGCCCATAAAGTCATTGAGGTGTATGGTAGCAGACGCTCATAAAGTCATTGAGGTGTATGGTAGCAGACGCTCATAAAGTCATTGAGGTGTATGGTAGCAGACGCTCATAAAGTCATTGAGGTGCATGGTAGCAGACGCTCATAAAGTCATTGAGGTGTATGGTAGCAGACGCCCATAAAGTCATTGAGGTGTATGGTAGCAGACGCTCATAAAGTCATTGAGGTGTATGGTAGCAGACGCTCATAAAGTCATTGAGGTGCATGGTAGCAGACGCTCATAAAGTCATTGAGGTGTATGGTAGCAGACGCCCATAAAGTCATTGAGGTGTATGGTAGCAGACGCTCATAAAGTCATTGAGGTGTATGGTAGCAGACGCTCATAAAGTCATTGAGGTGTATGGTAGCAGACGCTCATAAAGTCATTGAGGTGTATGGTAGCAGACGCCCATAAAGTCATTGAGGTGTATGGTAGCAGACGCCCATAAAGTCATTGAGGTGTATGGTAGCAGACGCTCATAAAGTCATTGAGGTGTATGGTAGCAGACGCCCATAAAGTCATTGAGGTGTATGGTAGCAGACGCCCATAAAGTCATTGAGGTGTATGATAGCAGACGCCCATAAAGTCATTGAGGTGTATGGTAGCAGACGCTCATAAAGTCATTGAGGTGTATGGTAGCAGACGCCCATAAAGTCATTGAGGTGTATGGTAGCAGACGCTCATAAAGTCATTGAGGTGTATGGTAGCAGACGCCCATAAAGTCATTGAGGTGTATGGTAGCAGACGCTCATAAAGTCATTGAGGTGTATGGTAGCAGACGCCCATAAAGTCATTGAGGTGTATGGTAGCAGACGCTCATAAAGTCATTGAGGTGTATGGTAGCAGACGCCCATAAAGTCATTGAGGTGTATGGTAGCAGACGCTCATAAAGTCATTGAGGTGTATGGTAGCAGACGCCCATAAAGTCATTGAGGTGTATGGTAGCAGACGCTCATAAAGTCATTGAGGTGTATGGTAGCAGACGCCCATAAAGTCATTGAGGTGTATGGTAGCAGACGCTCATAAAGTCATTGAGGTGTATGGTAGCAGACGCCCATAAAGTCATTGAGGTGTATGGTAGCAGACGCTCATAAAGTCATTGAGGTGTATGGTAGCAGACGCCCATAAAGTCATTGAGGTGTATGGTAGCAGACGCTCATAAAGTCATTGAGGTGTATGGTAGCAGACGCCCATAAAGTCATTGAGGTGTATGGTAGCAGACGCCCATAAAGTCATTGAGGTGTATGGTAGCAGACGCCCATAAAGTCATTGAGGTGTATGGTAGCAGACGCTCATAAAGTCATTGAGGTGTATCGTAGCAGACGCTCATAAAGTCATTGAGGTGTATGGTAGCAGACGCTCATAAAGTCATTGAGGTGTATGGTAGCAGACGCTCATAAAGTCATTGAGGTGTATGGTAGCAGACGCTCATAAAGTCATTGAGGTGTATGGTAGCAGACGCCCATAAAGTCATTGAGGTGTATGGTAGCAGACGCCCATAAAGTCATTGAGGTGTATGGTAGCAGACGCTCATAAAGTCATTGAGGTGTATGGTAGCAGACGCTCATAAAGTCATTGAGGTGTATGGTAGCAGACGCTCATAAAGTCATTGAGGTGTATGGTAGCAGACGCCCATAAAGTCATTGAGGTGTATGGTAGCAGACGCTCATAAAGTCATTGAGGTGTATGGTAGCAGACGCCCATAAAGTCATTGAGGTGTATGGTAGCAGACGCTCATAAAGTCATTGAGGTGTATGGTAGCAGACGCTCATAAAGTCATTGAGGTGTATGGTAGCAGACGCTCATAAAGTCATTGAGGTGTATGGTAGCAGACGCTCATAAAGTCATTGAGGTGTATGGTAGCAGACGCTCATAAAGTCATTGAGGTGTATGGTAGCAGACGCTCATAAAGTCATTGAGGTGTATGGTAGCAGACGCTCATAAAGTCATTGAGGTGTATGGTAGCAGACGCTCATAAAGTCATTGAGGTGTATGGTAGCAGACGCTCATAAAGTCATTGAGGTGTATGGTAGCAGACGCTCATAAAGTCATTGAGGTGTATGGTAGCAGACGCTCATAAAGTCATTGAGGTGTATGGTAGCAGACGCCCATAAAGTCATTGAGGTGTATGGTAGCAGACGCTCATAAAGTCATTGAGGTGTATGGTAGCAGACGCTCATAAAGTCATTGAGGTGTATGGTAGCAGACGCCCATAAAGTCATTGAGGTGTATGGTAGCAGACGCTCATAAAGTCATTGAGGTGTATGGTAGCAGACGCTCATAAAGTCATTGAGGTGTATGGTAGCAGACGCTCATAAAGTCATTGAGGTGTATGGTAGCAGACGCTCATAAAGTCATTGAGGTGTATGGTAGCAGACGCTCATAAAGTCATTGAGGTGTATGGTAGCAGACGCTCATAAAGTCATTGAGGTGTATGGTAGCAGACGCTCATAAAGTCATTGAGGTGTATGGTAGCAGACGCTCATAAAGCCTGACGCTCTATCCTAGTTCTTATGCCGGTATTTCTTCACAGCTAAATCTCGTCTCCTACTACATTGGAATTATTTCACATTCGTTACCAGGCAATAATTGTGTGATGACAATGGAAAGCTTAAGCACAAATGTACAATGGTTATGTACCGTGTAAATGTGAAGGGACCTGTAGAACTCGTGCCATCAGGTCCTGTCAGTCATACCGTCACTTGGGCCTTCGTTATGCTGCTGCAAGTGAAACCGTCATGTGTCCGACATAAGTCAACCACACCAAGCCAGCCAGCTACCTTAAGTCGATCCGGGATTTGTGGTCACTTGATTATGCCATGTTAATTGTGGCCATCTCTGACTGGATCAGGTCGCGGCGGTCTCCAAGGCGGCCGGGCATTAGGTAGCGCCGCAGCCAATACAGCGAGACCCACGGCACCCCAACTCCCAGCCTGCACCACGGCGGAAGTAGGTAAGGCAGCCCGGCGTCTAGTGCCGTCGTCTAAACTCCCTGGCCTAATCTCCGAGACGCCGCCCGGTAAACCTCTAAAACTGCCCTTCATGTGGGATATGATTTCAGAGCGATCTCTCCCGGGTAAAATAAAATGCTCATTTCGAAGATTGGCTTTCAAGCCACCCACTTCAGACTCCGCCGGCACGAGACGACAGGGATAGACAGAGAGGGAGAGGGGTGTGCGGGAGGGGGGGGGGGGTGTTGCTCAAGGGGTTGGGTAGGCGATCACTGGGGGGATGTGTTAGGAGTGTCACTGGAGTGAAGGTCGTGCTATCACGAGTTGCTCCAGAGCTCAGCCTAAACCCTGGTCCATCCCTTTTAGGGAATTAGAAAAGAACTAATAGCACTAAAGTGGGCGTCTCAAGTGGATACCAGAAAAACTAGAGTTCAATTCGGAAGGAGAAATACGCGTGGACACAAGATGCGATATTACGAAAGCTTTCCCTATAATAAGCACTGCCGCTTGCCATGATGCTATCAATATTGTGTGACTGCAGCTGTTTCCTCTCACACGTGGGCGCCATTACCCACAGCATTAACGCATGTATGTAACATATGTTGTCCTGGTACATTACTTCCAATTTAGCAACCAATCTTGGTCGCAGGTAACTACTTCGGTGATTAAGTCCGAATATAAACGCCACGAAATCTTCAGTGCACCTGAAGCGCCTTATATAATATATATACATCCTGCTGCAGTTAGGAGGTAAGTGCTATGTCACTGTTACAAACACCATTAGGATATATATACATCCTGCTGCAGTTAGGAGGTAAGTGCTATGTCACTATTACAAACACCATTAGGATATATATACATCCTGCTGCAGTTAGGATGTAAGTGCTATGTCACTATTGAAACACCATTAGGGTATATATACATCTTGCTGCAGTTAGGATGTAAGTGCTATGTCACTATTGCAAACACCATTAGGATATATATACATCCTGCTGCATTTAGGAGGTAAGTGCCATGTCACTATTGCAAACACCATTAGGATATATATACATCCTGCTGCAGTTAGGATGTAAGTGCTATGTCACTATTGAAACACCATTAGGATATATATACATCCTGCTGCAGTTAGGATGTAAGTGCTATGTCACTATTGCAAACACCATTAGGATATATATACATCCTGCTGCATTTAGGAGGTAAGTGCCATGTCACTATTGCAAACACCATTAGGATATATATACATCCTGCTGCAGTTAGGATGTAAGTGCTATGTCACTATTGCAAACACCATTAGGATATATATACATCCTACTGCAGTTAGGATGTAAGTGCTATGTCACTATGGCAAACACCATTAGGAAAATCCATGCGACCTTGATTACTTAATTATATGACTGAGTGCACTCGTATCGTTGGTGCGCATGCGCAGTGGCATCATTCTTAAAACCGAAAAGAATCGTCGCAGATTGAACGCTCTATTATTCATGACGTCATCATTACATCAGTACGGTGACTCTATTTTCGTGTGTTGAATGTTTCGGCTATCATTTGATTATAATAATTACCGCGGCGCCCTTACACCCGCCACCGGTATTGTCACTGCGGGGCCCTTACACCCGCCACCGGTATTGTCACTGCGGCGCCCTTACACCCGCCACCGGTATTGTCACTGCGGCGCCCTTACACCCGCCACCGGTATTGTCACTGCGGCGCCCTTACACCCGCCACCGGTATTGTCACTGCGGCGCCCTTACACCCGCCACCGGTATTGTCACTGCGGCGCCCTTACACCCGCCACCGGTATTGTCACTGCGGCGCCCTTACACCCGCCACCGTTATTGTCACCGCGGGGCCCTTACACCCGCCACCGTTATTGTCACTGCGGCGCCCTTACACCCGCCACCGGTATTGTCACTGCGGCGCCCTTACACCCGCCACCGGTATTGTCACTGCGGGGCCCTTACACCCGCCACCGGTATTGTCACTGCGGCGCCCTTACACCCGCCACCGGTATTGTCACCGCGGCGCCCTTACACCCGCCACCGGTATTGTCACTGCGGCGCCCTTACACCCGCCACCGGTATTGTCACTGCGGCGCCCTTACACCCGCCACCGGTATTGTCACTGCGGCGCCCTTACACCCGCCACCGGTATTGTCACTGCGGGGCCCTTACACCCGCCACCGGTACTGTCACTGCGGCGCCCTTACACCCGCCACCGGTATTGTCACTGCGGGGCCCTTGCACCCGCCACCGGTATTGTCACTGCGGCGCCCTTACACCCGCCACCGGTATTGTCACTGCGGCGCCCTTACACCCGCCACCGGTATTGTCACTGCGGCGCCCTTACACCCGCCACCGGTATTGTCACTGCGGCGACCTTACACCCGCCACCGGTATTGTCACTGCGGCGCCCTTACACCCGCCACCGGTATTGTCACCGCGGGGCCCTTACACCCGCCACCGGTATTGTCACTGCGGCGCCCTTACACCCGCCACCGGTATTGTCACTGCGGGGCCCTTACACCCGGCACCGTTATTGTCACTGCGGCGCCCTTACACCCGCCACCGGTATTGTCACTGCGGGGCCCTTACACCCGCCACCGGTATTGTCACTGCGGGGCCCTTACACCCGCCACCGGTACTGTCACTGCGGCGCCCTTACACCCGCCACCGGTACTGTCACTGCGGCGCCCTTACACCCGCCACCGGTATTGTCACTGCGGCGCCCTTACACCCGCCACCGGTATTGTCACTGCGGCGCCCTTACACCCGCCACCGGTATTGTCACTGCGGCGCCCTTACACCCGCCACCGGTATTGTCACTGCGGGGCCCTTGCACCCGCCACCGGTATTGTCACTGCGGCGCCCTTACACCCGCCACCGGTACTGTCACTGCGGCGCCCTTACACCCGCCACCGGTATTGTCACTGCGGCGCCCTTGCACCCGCCACCGGTATTGTCACTGCGGGGCCCTTACACCCGCCACCGGTATTGTCACTGCGGCGCCCTTACACCCGCCACCGGTATTGTCACTGCGGCGCCCTTACACCCGCCACCGGTATTGTCACTGCGGCGCCCTTACACCCGCCACCGGTATTGTCACTGCGGCGCCCTTACACCCGCCACCGTTATTGTCACCGCGGGGCCCTTACACCCGCCACCGGTATTGTCACTGCGGCGCCCTTACACCCGCCACCGGTATTGTCACTGCGGCGCCCTTACACCCGCCACCGGTATTGTCACTGCGGCGCCCTTACACCCGCCACCGTTATTGTCACCGCGGCGCCCTTACACCCGGCACCGTTATTGTCACCGCGGGGCCCTTACACCCGCCACCGGTACTGTCACTGCGGCGCCCTTACACCCGCCACCGTTATTGTCACCGCGGGGCCCTTACACCCGCCACCGGTATTGTCACCGCGGGGCCCTTACACCCGCCACCGGTATTGTCACTGCGGCGCCCTTACACCCGCCACCGGTATTGTCACTGCGGGGCCCTTACACCCGCCACCGTTATTGTCACCGCGGGGCCCTTACACCCGGCACCGGTATTGTCACTGCGGGGCCCTTACACCCGCCACCGGTATTGTCACTGCGGCGCCCTTGCACCCGCCACCGGTATTGTCACTGCGGGGCCCTTACACCCGCCACCGGTATTGTCACTGCGGGGCCCTTACACCCGCCACCGGTATTGTCACTGCGGCGCCCTTACACCCGCCACCGGTATTGTCACTGCGGGGCCCTTACACCCGCCACCGGTATTGTCACTGCGGCGCCCTTACACCCGCCACCGGTACTGTCACTGCGGCGCCCTTACACCCGCCACCGTTATTGTCACCGCGGGGCCCTTACACCCGCCACCGGTATTGTCACTGCGGGGCCCTTACACCCGCCACCGTTATTTTCACCGCGGGGCCCTTACACCCGCCACCGGTATTGTCACTGCGGCGCCCTTACACCCGCCACCGGTATTGTCACTGCGGGGCCCTTACACCCGCCACCGTTATTGTCACCGCGGGGCCCTTACACCCGCCACCGGTATTGTCACTGCGGCGCCCTTACACCCGCCACCGGTATTGTCACTGCGGGGCCCTTACACCCGCCACCGTTATTGTCACCGCGGGGCCCTTACACCCGCCACCGGTATTGTCACTGCGGCGCCCTTACACCCGCCACCGGTATTGTCACTGCGGCGCCCTTACACCCGCCACCGGTATTGTCACTGCGGCGCCCTTACACCCGCCACCGGAATTGTCACTGCGGCGCCCTTACACCCGCCACCGGTATTGTCACTGCGGCGCCCTTGCACCCGCCACCGGTATTGTCACTGCGGCGCCCTTACACCCGCCACCGGTATTGTCACTGCGGCGCCCTTACACCCGCCACCGGTATTGTCACTGCGGCGCCCTTACACCCGCCACCGGTATTGTCACTGCGGCGCCCTTACACCCGCCACCGGTATTGTCACTGCGGCGCCCTTACACCCGCCACCGGTATTGTCACTGCGGCGCCCTTACACCCGCCACCGGTATTGTCACTGCGGCGCCCTTACACCCGCCACCGGTATTGTCACTGCGGCGCTCTTACACCCGCCACCGGTATTGTCACTGCGGCGCCCTTACACCCGCCACCGTTATAGTCACCGCGGCGCCCTTACACCCGGCACCGTTATTGTCACCGCGGGGCCCTTACACCCGCCACCGGTACTGTCACTGCGGCGCCCTTACACCCACCACCGTTATTGTCACCGCGGCGCCCTTACACCCGGCACCGTTATTGTCACCGCGGGGCCCTTACACCCGCCACCGGTATTGTCACCGCGGCGCCCTTACACCCGCCACCGTTATTGTCACCGCGGCGCCCTTACACCCGGCACCGTTATTGTCACCGCGGGGCCCTTACACCCGCCACCGGTATTGTCACTGCGGCGCCCTTACACCCGCCACCGGAATTGTCACTGCGGCGCCCTTACACCCGCCACCGGTATTGTCACTGCGGGGCCCTTACACCCGCCATCGGTATTGTCACTGCGGCGCCCTTGCACCCGCCACCGGTATTGTCACTGCGGGGCCCTTACACCCGCCACCGGTATTGTCACTGCGGCGCCCTTACACCCGCCACCGGTATTGTCACTGCGGGGCCCTTACACCCGCCACCGGTATTGTCACTGCGGGGCCCTTACACCCGCCACCGGTATTGTCACTGCGGCGCCCTTACACCCGCCACCGGTATTGTCACTGCGGCGCCCTTACACCGGCCACCGGTATTGTCACTGCGGGGCCCTTACACCCGCCACCGGTATTGTCACTGCGGCGCCCTTACACCCGCCACCGGTACTGTCACTGCGGCGCCCTTACACCCGGCACCGTTATTGTCACCGCGGGGCCCTTACACCCGCCACCGGTATTGTCACTGCGGCGCCCTTACACCCGCCACCGGTATTGTCACTGCGGCGCCCTTACACCCGCCACCGGTATTGTCACTGCGGCGCCCTTACACCCGCCACCGGTATTGTCACTGCGGCGCCCTTACACCCGCCACCGGTATTGTCACTGCGGCGCCCTTACACCCGCCACCGGTATTGTCACTGCGGCGCTCTTACACCCGCCACCGGTATTGTCACTGCGGCGCCCTTACACCCGCCACCGTTATTGTCACCGCGGCGCCCTTACACCCGGCACCGTTATTGTCACCGCGGGGCCCTTACACCCGCCACCGGTACTGTCACTGCGGCGCCCTTACACCCGCCACCGTTATTGTCACCGCGGCGCCCTTACACCCGGCACCGTTATTGTCACCGCGGGGCCCTTACACCCGCCACCGGTATTGTCACTGCGGGGCCCTTACACCCGCCACCGGTATTGTCACTGCGGCGCCCTTACACCCGCCACCGTTATTGTCACCGCGGGGCCCTTACACCCGCCACCGGTATTGTCACTGCGGCGCCCTTACACCCGCCACCGGTATTGTCACTGCGGCGCCCTTACACCCGCCACCGGTATTGTCACTGCGGGGCCCTTACACCCGCCACCGGTATTGTCACTGCGGCGCCCTTACACCCGCCACCGGTATTGTCACTGCGGCGCCCTTACACCCGCCACCGGTATTGTCACTGCGGCGCTCTTACACCCGCCACCGGTATTGTCACTGCGGCGCCCTTACACCCGCCACCGTTATTGTCACCGCGGCGCCCTTACACCCGGCACCGTTATTGTCACCGCGGGGCCCTTACACCCGCCACCGGTACTGTCACTGCGGCGCCCTTACACCCGCCACCGTTATTGTCACCGCGGCGCCCTTACACCCGGCACCGTTATTGTCACCGCGGGGCCCTTACACCCGCCACCGGTATTGTCACTGCGGCGCCCTTACACCCGCCACCGTTATTGTCACCGCGGCGCCCTTACACCCGGCACCGTTATTGTCACCGCGGGGCCCTTACACCCGCCACCGGTATTGTCACTGCGGCGCCCTTACACCCGCCACCGGAATTGTCACTGCGGCGCCCTTACACCCGCCACCGGTATTGTCACTGCGGGGCCCTTACACCCGCCATCGGTATTGTCACTGCGGCGCCCTTGCACCCGCCACCGGTATTGTCACTGCGGCGCCCTTACACCCGCCACCGGTATTGTCACTGCGGCGCCCTTACACCCGCCACCGGTATTGTCACTGCGGGGCCCTTACACCCGCCACCGGTATTGTCACTGCGGGGCCCTTACACCCGCCACCGGTATTGTCACTGCGGCGCCCTTACACCCGCCACCGGTATTGTCACTGCGGGGCCCTTACACCCGCCACCGGTATTGTCACTGCGGCGCCCTTACACCCGCCACCGGTACTGTCACTGCGGCGCCCTTACACCCGCCACCGTTATTGTCACCGCGGGGCCCTTACACCCGCCACCGGTATTGTCACTGCGGCGCCCTTACACCCGCCACCGGTATTGTCACTGCGGCGCCCTTACACCCGCCACCGGTATTGTCACTGCGGCGCCCTTACACCCGCCACCGGTATTGTCACTGCGGCGCCCTTACACCCGGCACCGGTACTGTCACTGCGGCGCCCTTACACCCGCCACCGGTATTGTCACTGCGGCGCCCTTACACCCGCCACCGGTATTGTCACTGCGGCGCCCTTACACCCGCCACCGGTATTGTCACTGCGGCGCTCTTACACCCGCCACCGGTATTGTCACTGCGGCGCCCTTACACCCGCCACCGTTATTGTCACCGCGGCGCCCTTACACCCGGCACCGTTATTGTCACCGCGGGGCCCTTACACCCGCCACCGGTACTGTCACTGCGGCGCCCTTACACCCGCCACCGTTATTGTCACCGCGGCGCCCTTACACCCGGCACCGTTATTGTCACCGCGGGGCCCTTACACCCGCCACCGGTATTGTCACTGCGGCGCCCTTACACCCGCCACCGTTATTGTCACCGCGGCGCCCTTACACCCGCCACCGTTATTGTCACCGCGGGGCCCTTACACCTGCCACCGGTATTGTCACTGCGGCGCCCTTACACCCGCCACCGGAATTGTCACTGCGGCGCCCTTACACCCGCCACCGGTATTGTCACTGCGGGGCCCTTACACCCGCCATCGGTATTGTCACTGCGGCGCCCTTACACCCGCCACCGGTATTGTCACTGCGGGGCCCTTACACCCGCCACCGGTATTGTCACTGCGGCGCCCTTACACCCGCCACCGGTATTGTCACTGCGGCGCCCTTACACCCGCCACCGGTATTGTCACTGCGGGGCCCTTACACCCGCCACCGGTATTGTCACTGCGGCGCCCTTACACCCGCCACCGGTACTGTCACTGCGGCGCCCTTACACCCGGCACCGTTATTGTCACCGCGGGGCCCTTACACCCGCCACCGGTATTGTCACTGCGGCGCCCTTACACCCGCCACCGGTATTGTCACTGCGGGGCCCTTGCACCCGCCACCGGTATTGTCACTGCGGCGCCCTTACACCCGCCACCGTTATTGTCACCGCGGGGCCCTTACACCCGCCACCGTTATTGTCACTGCGGCGCCCTTACACCCGCCACCGGTATTGTCACTGCGGCGCCCTTACACCCGCCACCGGTATTGTCACTGCGGCGCCCTTACACCCGCCACCGGTATTGTCACTGCGGCGCCCTTACACCCGCCACCGGTATTGTCACTGCGGCGCCCTTGCACCCGCCACCGGTATTGTCACTGCGGGGCCCTTACACCCGCCACCGGTATTGTCACTGCGGGGCCCTTACACCCGCCACCGGTACTGTCACTGCGGCGCCCTTACACCCGCCACCGGTATTGTCACTGCGGCGCCCTTACACCCGCCACCGGTATTGTCACTGCGGGGCCCTTACACCCGCCACCGGTACTGTCACTGCGGGGCCCTTACACCCGCCACCGGTATTGTCACTGCGGCGCCCTTACACCCGCCACCGGTATTGTCACTGCGGCGCCCTTGCACCCGCCACCGGTATTGTCACTGCGGCGCCCTTGCACCCGCCACCGGTATTGTCACTGCGGCGCCCTTGCACCCGCCACCGGTATTGTCACTGCGGGGCCCTTACACCCGCCACCGGTACTGTCACTGCGGCGCCCTTACACCCGCCACCGGTATTGTCACTGCGGCGCCCTTACACCCGCCACCGGTATTGTCACTGCGGGGCCCTTACACCCGCCACCGGTATTGTCACTGCGGCGCCCTTACACCCGCCACCGGTATTGTCACCGCGGCGCCCTTACACCCGCCACCGGTATTGTCACCGCGGCACCCTTACACCCGCCACCGGTATTGTCACTGCGGCGCCCTTACACCCGCCACCGGTATTGTCACTGCGGCGCCCTTACACCCGCCACCGGTATTGTCACTGCGGCGCCCTTACACCCGCCACCGGTATTGTCACCGCGGCGCCCTTACACCCGCCACCGGTATTGTCACTGCGGCGCCCTTACAACCGCCACCGGTATTGTCACTGCGGCGCCCTTACACCCGCCACCGGTATTGTCACTGCGGCGACCTTACACCCGCCACCGTTATTGTCACCGCGGCGCCCTTACACCCGCCACCGGTATTGTCACTGCGGCGCCCTTACACCCGCCACCGGTATTGTCACTGCGGCGCCCTTACACCCGCCACCGGTATTGTCACTGCGGCGCCCTTACACCCGCCACCGGTATTGTCACCGCGGCGCCCTTACACCCGCCACCGGTATTGTCACTGCGGCGCCCTTACACCCGCCACCGGTATTGTCACTGCGGCGCCCTTACACCCGCCACCGGTATTGTCACTGCGGCGACCTTACACCCGCCACCGGTATTGTCACTGCGGCGCCCTTACACCCGCCACCGGTATTGTCACTGCGGGGCCCTTACACCCGCCACCGGTATTGTCACTGCGGCGCCCTTACACCCGCCACCGGTATTGTCACCGCGGCGCCCTTACACCCGCCACCGGTATTGTCACTGCGGGGCCCTTACACCCGGCACCGTTATTGTCACCGCGGCGCCCTTACACCCGCCACCGGTATTGTCACTGCGGGGCCCTTACACCCGCCACCGGTATTGTCACTGCGGCGCCCTTACACCCGCCACCGGTATTGTCACTGCGGCGCCCTTACACCCGCCACCGGTATTGTCACTGCGGCGCCCTTGCACCCGCCACCGGTATTGTCACTGCGGGGCCCTTACACCCGCCACCGGTATTGTCACTGCGGGGCCCTTACACCCGCCACCGGTACTGTCACTGCGGCGCCCTTACACCCGCCACCGGTATTGTCACTGCGGCGCCCTTACACCCGCCACCGGTATTGTCACTGCGGCGCCCTTGCACCCGCCACCGGTATTGTCACTGCGGGGCCCTTACACCCGCCACCGGTATTGTCACTGCGGCGCCCTTACACCCGCCACCGGTATTGTCACTGCGGCGCCCTTGCACCCGCCACCGGTATTGTCACTGCGGGGCCCTTACACCCGCCACCGGTACTGTCACTGCGGCGCCCTTACACCCGCCACCGGTATTGTCACTGCGGCGCCCTTACACCCGCCACCGGTATTGTCACTGCGGGGCCCTTACACCCGCCACCGGTATTGTCACTGCGGCGCCCTTACACCCGCCACCGGTATTGTCACTGCGGCGCCCTTGCACCCGCCACCGGTATTGTCACTGCGGGGCCCTTACACCCGCCACCGGTACTGTCACTGCGGCGCCCTTACACCCGCCACCGGTATTGTCACTGCGGCGCCCTTACACCCGCCACCGGTATTGTCACTGCGGGGCCCTTACACCCGCCACCGGTATTGTCACTGCGGCGCCCTTACACCCGCCACCGGTACTGTCACTGCGGCGCCCTTACACCCGCCACCGTTATTGTCACCGCGGCGCCCTTACACCCGGCACCGTTATTGTCACCGCGGGGCCCTTACACCCGCCACCGGTATTGTCACTGCGGCGCCCTTACACCCGCCACCGGTATTGTCACTGCGGGGCCCTTACACCCGCCACCGGTATTGTCACTGCGGCGCCCTTACACCCGCCACCGGTACTGTCACTGCGGCGCCCTTACACCCGGCACCGTTATTGTCACCGCGGGGCCCTTACACCCGCCACCGGTATTGTCACTGCGGCGCCCTTACACCCGCCACCGGTATTGTCACTGCGGCGCCCTTGCACCCGCCACCGGTATTGTCACTGCGGCGCCCTTACACCCGCCACCGTTATTGTCACCGCGGGGCCCTTACACCCGCCACCGTTATTGTCACTGCGGCGCCCTTACACCCGCCACCGGTATTGTCACTGCGGCGCCCTTACACCCGCCACCGGTATTGTCACTGCGGCGCCCTTACACCCGCCACCGGTATTGTCACTGCGGCGCCCTTACACCCGCCACCGGTATTGTCACTGCGGCGCCCTTGCACCCGCCACCGGTATTGTCACTGCGGGGCCCTTACACCCGCCACCGGTATTGTCACTGCGGGGCCCTTACACCCGCCACCGGTACTGTCACTGCGGCGCCCTTACACCCGCCACCGGTATTGTCACTGCGGCGCCCTTACACCCGCCACCGGTATTGTCACTGCGGGGCCCTTACACCCGCCACCGGTACTGTCACTGCGGGGCCCTTACACCCGCCACCGGTATTGTCACTGCGGCGCCCTTACACCCGCCACCGGTATTGTCACTGCGGCGCCCTTGCACCCGCCACCGGTATTGTCACTGCGGCGCCCTTGCACCCGCCACCGGTATTGTCACTGCGGCGCCCTTGCACCCGCCACCGGTATTGTCACTGCGGGGCCCTTACACCCGCCACCGGTACTGTCACTGCGGCGCCCTTACACCCGCCACCGGTATTGTCACTGCGGCGCCCTTACACCCGCCACCGGTATTGTCACTGCGGGGCCCTTACACCCGCCACCGGTATTGTCACTGCGGCGCCCTTACACCCGCCACCGGTATTGTCACCGCGGCGCCCTTACACCCGCCACCGGTATTGTCACCGCGGCACCCTTACACCCGCCACCGGTATTGTCACTGCGGCGCCCTTACACCCGCCACCGGTATTGTCACTGCGGCGCCCTTACACCCGCCACCGGTATTGTCACTGCGGCGCCCTTACACCCGCCACCGGTATTGTCACCGCGGCGCCCTTACACCCGCCACCGGTATTGTCACTGCGGCGCCCTTACAACCGCCACCGGTATTGTCACTGCGGCGCCCTTACACCCGCCACCGGTATTGTCACTGCGGCGACCTTACACCCGCCACCGTTATTGTCACCGCGGCGCCCTTACACCCGCCACCGGTATTGTCACTGCGGCGCCCTTACACCCGCCACCGGTATTGTCACTGCGGCGCCCTTACACCCGCCACCGGTATTGTCACTGCGGCGCCCTTACACCCGCCACCGGTATTGTCACCGCGGCGCCCTTACACCCGCCACCGGTATTGTCACTGCGGCGCCCTTACACCCGCCACCGGTATTGTCACTGCGGCGCCCTTACACCCGCCACCGGTATTGTCACTGCGGCGACCTTACACCCGCCACCGGTATTGTCACTGCGGCGCCCTTACACCCGCCACCGGTATTGTCACTGCGGGGCCCTTACACCCGCCACCGGTATTGTCACTGCGGCGCCCTTACACCCGCCACCGGTATTGTCACCGCGGCGCCCTTACACCCGCCACCGGTATTGTCACTGCGGGGCCCTTACACCCGGCACCGTTATTGTCACCGCGGCGCCCTTACACCCGCCACCGGTATTGTCACTGCGGGGCCCTTACACCCGCCACCGGTATTGTCACTGCGGCGCCCTTACACCCGCCACCGGTATTGTCACTGCGGCGCCCTTACACCCGCCACCGGTATTGTCACTGCGGCGCCCTTGCACCCGCCACCGGTATTGTCACTGCGGGGCCCTTACACCCGCCACCGGTATTGTCACTGCGGGGCCCTTACACCCGCCACCGGTACTGTCACTGCGGCGCCCTTACACCCGCCACCGGTATTGTCACTGCGGCGCCCTTACACCCGCCACCGGTATTGTCACTGCGGCGCCCTTGCACCCGCCACCGGTATTGTCACTGCGGGGCCCTTACACCCGCCACCGGTATTGTCACTGCGGCGCCCTTACACCCGCCACCGGTATTGTCACTGCGGCGCCCTTGCACCCGCCACCGGTATTGTCACTGCGGGGCCCTTACACCCGCCACCGGTACTGTCACTGCGGCGCCCTTACACCCGCCACCGGTATTGTCACTGCGGCGCCCTTACACCCGCCACCGGTATTGTCACTGCGGGGCCCTTACACCCGCCACCGGTATTGTCACTGCGGCGCCCTTACACCCGCCACCGGTATTGTCACTGCGGCGCCCTTGCACCCGCCACCGGTATTGTCACTGCGGGGCCCTTACACCCGCCACCGGTACTGTCACTGCGGCGCCCTTACACCCGCCACCGGTATTGTCACTGCGGCGCCCTTACACCCGCCACCGGTATTGTCACTGCGGGGCCCTTACACCCGCCACCGGTATTGTCACTGCGGCGCCCTTACACCCGCCACCGGTACTGTCACTGCGGCGCCCTTACACCCGCCACCGTTATTGTCACCGCGGCGCCCTTACACCCGGCACCGTTATTGTCACCGCGGGGCCCTTACACCCGCCACCGGTATTGTCACTGCGGCGCCCTTACACCCGCCACCGGTATTGTCACTGCGGGGCCCTTACACCCGCCACCGGTATTGTCACTGCGGCGCCCTTACACCCGCCACCGGTATTGTCACTGCGGCGCCCTTACACCCGCCACCGGAATTGTCACCGCGGCGCCCTTACACCCGCCACCGGTATTGTCACTGCGGGGCCCTTACACCCGCCACCGGTATTGTCACTGCGGCGCCCTTACACCCGCCACCGGTATTGTCACTGCGGCGCCCTTACACCCGCCACCGGAATTGTCACCGCGGCGCCCTTACACCCGCCACCGGTATTGTCACTGCGGGGCCCTTACACCCGCCACCGGTATTGTCACTGCGGCGCCCTTACACCCGCCACCGGTATTGTCACTGCGGCGCCCTTACACCCGCCACCGGTATTGTCACTGCGGCGCCCTTGCACCCGCCACCGGTATTGTCACTGCGGGGCCCTTACACCCGCCACCGGTATTGTCACTGCGGGGCCCTTACACCCGCCACCGGTACTGTCACTGCGGCGCCCTTACACCCGCCACCGGTATTGTCACTGCGGCGCCCTTACACCCGCCACCGGTATTGTCACTGCGGCGCCCTTGCACCCGCCACCGGTATTGTCACTGCGGGGCCCTTACACCCGCCACCGGTATTGTCACTGCGGCGCCCTTACACCCGCCACCGGTATTGTCACTGCGGCGCCCTTGCACCCGCCACCGGTATTGTCACTGCGGGGCCCTTACACCCGCCACCGGTACTGTCACTGCGGCGCCCTTACACCCGCCACCGGTATTGTCACTGCGGCGCCCTTACACCCGCCACCGGTATTGTCACTGCGGGGCCCTTACACCCGCCACCGGTACTGTCACTGCGGGGCCCTTACACCCGCCACCGGTATTGTCACTGCGGCGCCCTTACACCCGCCACCGGTATTGTCACTGCGGGGCCCTTACACCCGCCACCGGTACTGTCACTGCGGCGCCCTTACACCCGCCACCGGTACTGTCACTGCGGCGCCCTTACACCCGCCACCGGTATTGTCACTGCGGGGCCCTTACACCCGCCACCGGTATTGTCACTGCGGGGCTCTTACACCCGCCACCGGTATTGTCACTGCGGCGCCCTTACACCCGCCACCGGTATTGTCACTGCGGCGCCCTTGCACCCGCCACCGGTATTGTCACTGCGGGGCCCTTACACCCGCCACCGTTATTGTCACCGCGGCGCCCTTACACCCGGCACCGTTATTGTCACCGCGGGGCCCTTACACCCGCCACCGGTATTGTCACTGCGGCGCCCTTACACCCGCCACCGGTATTGTCACTGCGGGGCCCTTACACCCGCCACCGGAATTGTCACTGCGGCGCCCTTGCACCCGCCACCGGTATTGTCACTGCGGGGCCCTTACACCCGCCACCGGTATTGTCACTGCGGCGCCCTTACACCCGCCACCGGTATTGTCACTGCGGCGCCCTTACACCCGCCACCGGAATTGTCACTGCGGCGCCCTTACACCCGCCACCGGTATTGTCACTGCGGCGACCTTACACCCGCCACCGGTATTGTCACTGCGGCGCCCTTACACCCGCCACCGGTATTGTCACTGCGGCGACCTTACACCCGCCACCGGTATTGTCACTGCGGGGCCATACACTACGAGGACAGACAGGTCCGCAGCGATTTCCTCCTCAACCACTAGACATTTCCTGGCCACCTTCCTCACCCAGGAGGGTGTTGGTCGGCATTACTCTCTGTGCTTATAGCACTCTGATACACATATATCGGGGATGAGGCAGACGGGTGTGCACCAAATGACTTTCTGTTACGATACTCCTTTAAGTAAAATAGTGAAAAGGCAAGAACAACTTGCGTTATTCATTCGCACGCCATCCGGGCTTGAAGCGGCCAGGCGCGGGAACAAGAGGACATGTTATTGGTCACCTCCCGGTCACGACAGTTTCCCTGGACGTTAATCCTGGCGTCGAGGCGCCCAATTCCGGCATTGTTAGCGCCACAGAGAGCTCAGCTTGTTTATTGCTGAAAACGTCAGACTTTACCAGCTGTCAAGTCTAACAATAGGTGTCGCTGTGAGCGGCAATAAATAACCCCACGTGTTATGCCTAAAAACGATGATCACGTGATCTCAGTGGGATAACTAACGCCCCCTTGTGCTGGACAACTCGCCCTCGTTGTAACGGATGAGCATCCATAGACGGGATGAAATGGTATTTTCCCGTTTTGTCGATGAAAGCCCGGCCAAGTTACGCCTCTTGCAGCATCGCTCACAAGGCTATTTTTCACTATTCTTGATTTCTTCTCGCTTCCTCGACGAGATGTTCCATGCTGTGTCACCTTATGTGATGATCAAGGAAATTGATTTCAGTTCAGCTAAATGGATGGTCACTGGCGTTAAGGTGGGATGGGGTGTACGTGAGGTCAGACGAGTTCAGGTGGGATGGAATGTTATAAGATTGGTTAGGGTCAGACCTAGAGTTCAGGTGGGATGGAATGTTATAAGACTAGGTAGGGTCAGACGAGTTCAGGTGGGATGGAATGTTATAAGATTAGTTAGGGTCAGACCTAGAGTTCATGTGGGATGGAATGTTATAAGATTAGTTAGGGTCAGACCTAGGGTTCATGTGGGATGGAATGTTATAAGATTAGTTAGGGTCAGACGTAGAATTCAGATGGGATGGAATGTTATAAGACTAGGTAGGGTCAGACCTAGAGTTCAGGTGGAATATAATGTTATAATATTAGTTAGGGTCAGACCTAGAGTTCAGGTGGGATGGAATGTTATAAGATTAGTTAGGGTCAGGCGTAGAGTTCAGGTGGGATGGAATGTTATAAGACTAGGTAGGGTCAGACCTAGAGTTCAGGTGGGATGGAATGTTATTAGACTAAGTAGGGTCAGACCTAGAGTTCAGGTGGGATGGAATGTTATAAGATTAGTTAGGGTCAGACCTAGAGTTCAGGTGGGATGGAATGTTATCAGATTAGTTAGGGTCAGGCGTAGAGTTCAGGTGGGATGAAATGT
The DNA here is from genome assembly GCA_964019135.1 of Arenicola marina. Taxonomy (NCBI): domain Eukaryota; kingdom Metazoa; phylum Annelida; class Polychaeta; family Arenicolidae; genus Arenicola; species Arenicola marina. The sequence continues at coordinate 33,542,901 of OZ025256.1, forward strand.
TGTAAGACTAGGTAGGGTCAGACCTAGAGTTCAGGTGGGATGGAATGTTATTAGACTAGGTAGGGTCAGACCTAGAGTTCAGGTGGGATGGAATGTTATCAGATTAGTTAGGGTCAGACCTAGAGTTCAGGTGGGATGGAATGTTATAAGACTAGGTAGGGTCAGACCTAGAGTTCAGGTGGGATGGAATGTTATAAGACTAGGTAGGGTCAGACCTAGAGTTCAGGTGGGATGGAATGTTATAAGACTAGGTAGGGTCAGACCTAGAGTTCAGGTGGGATGGAATGTTATAAGAATAGGTAGGGTCAGACCTAGAGTTCAGGTGGGATGGAATGTTATAAGACTAGGAATGGTCAGACCTAGAGTTCAGGTGGGATGGAATGTTATAAGACTAGGTAGGGTCAGACCTAGAGTTCAGGTGGGATGGAATGTTATAAGACTAGGTAGGGTCAGACCTAGAGTTCAGGTGGGATGGAATGTTATAAGACTAGGTAGGGTCAGACCTAGAGTTCAGGTGGGATGGAATGTTATAAGACTAGGTAGGGTCAGACCTAGAGTTCAGGTGGGATGGAATGTTATAAGACTAGGTAGGGTCAGACCTAGAGTTCAGGTGGGATGGAATGTTATAAGACTAGGAATGGTCAGACCTAGAGTTCAGGTGGGATGGAATGTTATAAGACTAGGAAGGGTCAGACCTAGAGTTCAGGTGGGATGGAATGTTATAAGACTAGGTAGGGTCAGACCTAGAGTTCAGGTGGGATGGAATGTTATAAGACTAGGTAGGGTCAGACCTAGAGTTCAGGTGGGATGGAATGTTATAAGACTAGGTAGGGTCAGACCTAGAGTTCAGGTGGGATGGAATGTTATAAGAATAGGTAGGGTCAGACCTAGAGTTCAGGTGGGATGGAATGTTATAAGACTAGGAATGGTCAGACCTAGAGTTCAGGTGGGATGGAATGTTTTAAGACTAGGTAGGGTCAGACCTAGAGTTCAGGTGGGATGGAATGTTATAAGACTAGGTAGGGTCAGACCTAGAGTTCAGGTGGGATGGAATGTTATAAGACTAGGTAGGGTCAGACCTAGAGTTCAGGTGGGATGGAATGTTATAAGACTAGGTAGGGTCAGACCTAGAGTTCAGGTGGGATGGAATGTTATAAGACTAGGAATGGTCAGACCTAGAGTTCAGGTGGGATGGAATGTTATAAGACTAGGAAGGGTCAGACCTAGAGTTCAGGTGGGATGGAATGTTATAAGACTAGGTAGGGTCAGACCTAGAGTTCAGGTGGGATGGAATGTTATAAGACTAGGAAGGGTCAGACCTAGAGTTCAGGTGGGATGGAATGTTATAAGACTAGGAAGGGTCAGACCTAGAGTTCAGGTGGGATGGAATGTTATAAGACTAGGTAGGGTCAGACCTAGAGTTCAGGTGGGATGGAATGTTATAAGACTAGGTAGGGTCAGACCTAGAGTTCAGGTGGGATGGAATGTTATAAGACTAGGTAGGGTCAGACCTAGAGTTCAGGTGGGATGGAATGTTATAAGACTAGGTAGGGTCAGACCTAGAGTTCAGGTGGGATGGAATGTTATAAGACTAGGAATGGTCAGACCTAGAGTTCAGGTGGGATGGAATGTTATAAGACTAGGAAGGGTCAGACCTAGAGTTCAGGTGGGATGGAATGTTATAAGACTAGGTAGGGTCAGACCTAGAGTTCAGGTGGGATGGAATGTTATAAGACTAGGAAGGGTCAGACCTAGAGTTCAGGTGGGATGGAATGTTATAAGACTAGGAAGGGTCAGACCTAGAGTTCAGGTGGGATGGAATGTTATAAGACTAGGTAGGGTCAGACCTAGAGTTCAGGTGGGATGGAATGTTATAAGACTAGGTAGGGTCAGACCTAGAGTTCAGGTGGGATGGAATGTTATAAGACTAGGAATGGTCAGACCTAGAGTTCAGGTGGGATGGAATGTTATAAGACTAGGAAGGGTCAGACCTAGAGTTCAGGTGGGATGGAATGTTATAAGACTAGGTAGGGTCAGACCTAGAGTTCAGGTGGGATGGAATGTTATAAGACTAGGAAGGGTCAGACCTAGAGTTCAGGTGGGATGGAATGTTATAAGACTAGGAAGGGTCAGACCTAGAGTTCAGGTGGGATGGAATGTTATAAGACTAGGAAGGGTCAGACCTAGAGTTCATGTGGGATGGAATGTTATAAGACTAGGTAGGGTCAGACCTAGAGTTCATGTGGGACGGAATGTTATAAGACTAGGAAGGGTCAGACCTAGAGTTCAGGTGGGATGGAATGTTATAAGACTAGGAAGGGTCAGACCTAGAGTTCAGGTGGGATGGAATGTTATTAGACTAGGAAGGGTCAGACCTAGAGTTCAGGTGGGATGGAATGTTATAAGACTAGGAAGGGTCAGACGTACATTGCAAACGCTCTTGAAATGGGATTCTTAGAGTGAAATCGAGCGTGGCCGGTACATTTGTACCTGGAAGACATTATCAATTCAATTTCCTATGCGATGTTTGAAATGATGTTGACCTTATGTATAGTTTGTTCATGCGGATAATACATGAGCAAACTATATATTTCGATAATATATGTCTGATGGTGTTGCTAGTGATAACATATGTGACTTGTGCCCGGGGCGACCTGAAGATGCTGTCTACTACATACTTCAGTGCCCAGCCTGCTCGGCATCAAGCGATCGACTATGTGAAGAATGCGCTCTTGTGGAACTCGTAAGATAAATAAAGGCTTATGCAAAACTAAACAATACCAAGTACAGAAAGCCATTCCCGCAGTTTGCTGTCACATATGTTGTCCAACTTTTTGTCGACTAAATTTCCAAAATGTTAGACCACAAGCCATAGTTACCCTTCCTTATGGGCATTTGTGACTTGCCTCGACCTAGATGTGCATGAGGGCGTGTTCGGCCTCGTTCTCCTCCTCGATGTGACGATCTTGCCATTGTGTGTGACGGTCCGTGACCCGCATGTCATATGCTCTCTCCGGGCCACCCTTTACAGCCACCCCCCCCCACTACCCCCCGTCTCCGTCTTCCCTCACGGATGGCAATCATTTAAACCTGTTACGTGTTGGGTTGAACTCCATTCAATGTCAGAGACAGCCATCATACAATAGGAGTGGCTGGCGTCCACAGTGACATTGTTCTCCACCACTGTCGGGGCGGCACACCATAAAGCGACCCGGGAACTTTTGTTTGGTGTGTTGCTTCACTAACGACATGGACTCGGGAAGACCTCTGCGACAGCCGCACCCCGACAACAGTCACATTGTCAACATGTCTGCAGCAGGTCACAGAACACCCGGCGCGGCACAATGAAGCGCACCCCCAGGACATCTCACTGTCCACAGCAACTGGCTCTCCTCACAGCACCCACCGCCTGGCCAGGTAGAAAGGCACCAGGTTTTCATATCGAAACTAAATTACTTTTGCCATTCCGTTCAAGGAAGCCGCAGTAATGCAAGTGGCGAAGTGAAAAAGAAACTGCTATTATTCAAAGAGCGTTGCGAGTGAAAGGCATTTTTGCCAATTCCTCTGAAAGTAATTTGGCAAACTTTACTTGAGGAATACTGAATCTTACATCTACGGCGAGACCATTACCTCACAGACGAATGCAATGGGGACATAGATCTGACGGTGTTTTGAAGCAGCCCCCGTCACTGCCATCAAGGAGCGACCGTTCCGCCCGGCGTCGTGAGCGATTAGAATGGAGGTGACACTAAACTAGACCTCAAATTCAACCAACACGACCTGACTTTTGTCGTAAGCGCACTGTTCGGCGAAATTGCCTCTCCATTCCGATCAACAGGCTTGTATGGTGCCCAATACGGTGTTAAGAACTGCCAACAGTGACAGCAAACTGCGGGAGTAACCCTCCAGCTACAACAGTAACAGCAAACTGCGGGAGTAACCCGCCAGCTACAACAGTGACAGCAAACTGCGGGAGTAACTCGCCAGCTGCAAAAGTGACAGCAAACTGCGGGAGTAACCCTCCAGCTACAACAGTGACAGCAAACTGCGGGAGTAACTCGCCAGCTACAAAAGTGACAGCAAACTGCGGGAGTAACCCTCCAGCTACAACAGTGACAGCAAACTGCGGGAGTAACTCGCCAGCTACAAAAGTGACAGCAAACTGCGGGAGTAACCCTCCAGCTACAACAGTGACAGCAAACTGCGGGAGTAACCCGCCAGCTACAACAGTGACAGCAAACTGCTGGAGTAATTCGCCAGCTACAACAGTGACAGCAAACTGCGGGAGTAACTCGCCAGCTACAAAAGTGACAGCAAACTGCGGGAGTAACCCTCCAGCTACAACAGTGACAGCAAACTGCGGGAGTAAACCTCCAGCTACAACAGTAACAGCAAACTGCGGGAGTAACCCGCCAGCTACAACAGTGACAGCAAACTGCGGGAGTAACCCTCCAGCTACAACAGTAACAGCAAACTGCGGGAGTAACCCTCCAGCTACAACAGTAACAGGAAACTGCGGGAGTAACCCTCCAGCTACAACAGTGACAGCAAACTGCGGGAGTAACCCTCCAGCTACAACAGTAACAGCAAACTGCGGGAGTAACCCTCCAGCTACAACAGTGACAGCAAACTGCGGGAGTAACCCTCCAGCTACAACAGTGATAGCAAACTGCGGGAGTAAACCTCCAGCTACAACAGTGACAGCAAACTGCGGGAGTAACCCTCCAGCTACAACAGTGACAGCAAACTGCGGGAGTAACCCTCCAGCTACAACAGTGACAGCAAACTGCGGGAGTAACCCTCCAGCTACAACAGTGACAGCAAACTGCGGGAGTAACCCTCCAGCTACAACAGTGACAGCAAACTGCGGGAGTAACCCTCCAGCTACAACAGTGACAGCAAACTGCGGGAGTAGCCCTCCAGCTACAACAGTGACAGCAAACTGTCACTGTCCGGGAGTAACCATCCAGCTACAACAGTGACAGCAAACTGCGGGAGTAACCCTCCAGCTACAACAGTGACAGCAAACTGCGGGAGTAACCCTCCAGCTACAACAGTGACAGCAAACTGCGGGAGTAACCCTCCAGCTACAACAGTGACAGCAAACTGTCACTGTCCGGGAGTAACCATCCAGCTACAACAGTGACAGCAAACTGCGGGAGTAACCCTCCAGCTACAACAGTGACAGCAAACTGCGGGAGTAACCCTCCAGCTGCAACAGTGACAGTAAACTGCGGGAGACAAGTAACATAAAGGCTTCAGTCCAACGTTTTGGAATGCAACCAGTTGTCCTTTCCGCCGGCACCATGATCCGATTGAGAACGACTTATTTAACCTATTATAGCCAGCATGACCCTTTCTTTATCACCGTCCCCGTCTGACCAGGTTCACGTCCACGTGCCTTCACTGTTACTCTGCTGTGCGCCACGTCTTGGACTCCCAGCGCCCTCTGTGGTTCCAGGTCGGCCTGCCACAGACCAATCACCACATAGCCCTCATCAATATCCTATTACAGCGCACAGGGCGGCTATATGACCGGCACACGTGGGGGAAGACAGCCAGGCGACGCAACTGAAGTGCTTACAGGGATTCAGCATTACGAAACGACGGCGAAGAAGAAAACATATCCTATCAAGAATCCCCATCAAGAAATCATCCGATTATCCAGCACTTGACGTGATGGATGGCGCAGATGTCGCCCTCTGACGGTCATCGATCTGACTATAGCGTAGCGACGCCCTCGCGAGTGTTCGGCCCGCGAGAGAACTGAACGCAGCGCCACCTCGCGCCGCGAACCTAGTGGCCCCCAGGGCCTTGTCGCCCGCCCCCCTACCTCCCATGGTGGCCCCCAGCGCCTTGTCGCCCACCCCCCTACCTCACATGGTGGCCCCCAGCGCCTTGTCGCCCGCCCCCCTACCTCCCATGGTGGCCCCCAGCGCCTTGTCGCCCGCCCCCCTACCTCCTATGGTGGCCCCCAGCGCCTTGTCGCCCGCCCCCCTACCTCCCATGGTGGCCCCCAGCGCCTTGTCGCCCGCCCCCCTACCTCCTATGGTGGCCCCCAGCGCCTTGTCGCCCGCCCCCCTACCTCCCATGGTGGCCCCCTGCGCCTTGTCGCCCGCCCCCCTACCTCCCATGGTGGCCCCCAGCGCCTTGTCGCCCGCCTCCCTACCTCCCATGGTGGCCCCCAGCGCCTTGTCGCCCGCCCCCTAGCTGCCATGGTGGCCCCCAGCGCCTTGTCGCCCGCCCCCCTACCTCCCATGGTGGCCCCCAGCGCCTTGTCGCCCGCCCCCTACATCCCATGGTGGCCCCCAGCGCCTTGTCGCCCACCCCCCTACCTCCCATGGTGGCCCCCAGCGCCTTGCCGCCCGCCCCCCTACCTCCCATGGTGGCCCCCAGCGCCTTGTCGCCCGCCCCCCTACCTCCCATGGTGGCCCCCTGCGCCTTGTCGCCCGTCCCCCTACCTCCTATGGTGGCCCCCAGCGCCTTGTCGCCCGCCCCCCTACATCCCATGGTGGCCCCCAGCGCCTTGTCGCCCCCCCCCTACCTCCATGGTGGCCTCCAGCGCCTTGTCGCCCGCCCCCCCCCCTACCTCCATGATGGCCCCCAGCGCCTTGTCGCCCGCCCCCTACCTGCCATGGTGGCCCCCAGCGCCTTGTCGCCCGCCCCCCTAGCTGCCATGGTGGCCCCCAGCGCCTTGTCGCCCGCCCCCCTACCTCCCATGGTGGCCCCCAGCGCCTTGTCGCCCGCCCCCTACATCCCATGGTGGCCCCCAGCGCCTTGTCGCCCACCCCCCTACCTCCCATGGTGGCCCCCAGCGCCTTGTCGCCCGCCCCCCTACCTCCCATGGTGGCCCCCAGCGCCTTGTCGCCCGCCCCCCTACCTCCCATGGTGGCCCCCTGCGCCTTGTCGCCCGCCCCCCTACCTCCTATGGTGGCCCCCAGCGCCTTGTCGCCCGCCCCCCTACATCCCATGGTGGCCCCCAGCGCCTTGTCGCCCGCCCCCCTACCGGCCATGGTGGCCCCCAGCGCCTTGTCGCCCGCCCCCCTACCTCCCATGGTGGCCCCTAGCGCCTTGTCGCCCGCCCCCCTACCTCCCATGGTGGCCCCCAGCGCCTTGTCGCCCGCCCCCCTGCCTCCCATGGTGGCCGATAGCGCCTTGTCGCCCGCCCCCCTACCTCCCATGGTGGCCCCCAGCACCTTGTCGCCCGCCCGCCCCACCCTACCTCCCATGGTGGCCCCCAGCACCTTGTCGCCCGCCCGCCCCCCCCCTACCTCCTATGGTGGCCCCCAGCGCCTTGTCGCCCGCCCCCCTACCTGCCATGGTGGCCCCCAGCGCCTTGTCGCCCGCCCCCTACCTCCCATGGTGGCCCCCAGCGCCTTGTCGCCCACCCCCCTACCTCCATGGTGGCCCCCAGCGCCTTGTCGCCCGCCCCCCTACCTCCCATGGTGGCCCCCAGCGTCTTGTCTCGACCAAGGTCCAAGGTCGTCTGAAGACAAGGGCAGATCCAGGGGGAGGGGGGGGGGTGTCCAGAGTCCAATGCCTTATGTCAATGCCAAATTTAGGCTGTCTGAGGCGTGGACCCTCCACCCCCCCACCCCCGATCATTTGAGGAAGAATGGTATCTGCGGTTATCGCAAGTTTTCAGTTTCCCCCGGTGACATAATTTCGGTCTCCAAGATCAGAGCGAAGGTGCGTGGACCGGTGCATAATTTAGTACCGTCCTCTATTTAACCATTCGTAGGTATATATCTAACGAAGTATGCTACCATCTGTGCTACGTCAAAGGCGTATAAGCGTCCGAAGTTCTAATTCGACTTTATTTATTGCAAGGCAGTACATTTAAGACAAGTCTGTCAATCGTCGTGATATCCCATTGCTAGCGTGACAGCCTGACAGCGTGACCTAGGATAGCGTCATGGTTAGGGCTTTAGTGTGACGTCATGATGTGATTGTGACGTCATTAAGCGGGATGAATAACATGTAACTAGAAACAATTAAGTATTTACCAACGACGCGGAAATCTAACCCTAATCCCAAAGGCCAGTAAAGATCTGCGGTCTCTAAGTTCGTAGACTTCAAAACGTTATTCCAGCTCTCGTAAGTGACGACCAGTGTGGATACATTAAAGGTCGCTACATTGGAGAAATCATTAGAACCATTGCTGACATTGTAGAATACAGCCAATTAAATACTATCCTGGGCTACATCACTCTTCTCGACTTTGAAAAAGCCTTTGACACGGTGAGTTGGCAGTATCTACACGAAGCATTAGAGCACATGAATTTCCGTTCTGGTTTTAGACAATGGATTAAAATCATATATATGGATATCAGTACATGCTGCATGAATACCGGGCATTCAACCGGCATTTTCCAAATTGGACGAGGGATCAGGAAGGGATGCCCAATCAGTGCCTTACTCTTCGTCCTAGTAGTAGAAACCTTAGCTAACAAGATACGGATGGACGATAAACGGATTAAGGGTTGATAGCCCAGAATATACAATTTCACAGCTAGCTGACGATTCAACTCTTTTCTTGAAAAGTGTCAAATCAATATCAAGGGCACTTGCTACACTTGGTGAATTTGCGTTCTGTTCGGATTTGAAATGAAACAAAAGCAAAACGCATATATTTCGTCTCCGTGAAGACGACACACGTGACAAACAAAAGGCATAATTATCAACACTGACCAAGAGGTGATGTTTTGAGAAAAGCTTGAAGATCGATTTGCCAAGTTCAAAGCAGTAGTGACTAGATGGGCAACTCATTTATTGAAGGGTAGAATAGTCATACTGAATAGGTTAGCTTTAACCACAGCTAACATACGCGACTGCTGTTATCCATGTCATTTCATTACAAAAGTACATGACGAAATAATCAACTTTGTATGGAATAGTAAACCTGCAAAAGTAAAGTTCTGTATGGTATCAGACTTATTAAAAGGCGGCTTAAACCTACCATGTTTTGAGGCTGTAATTTCTTGTCCAAAAATTCTATGGGTTAAGAGACTACTATTAGCCTAAACCAACGCTTCAAAGAAGGTCAAACTATCATTAAGCTTACTGGCGCTCTTTCTGGAACAGATCAATGGCAAACTGTCGATGGAACACATAAGAATACCCAAACACAAGTTCTACCATCAAGTTATTAATTTATTTAAACTATATTAGTAAGATAGAGCGGAGCCCAACTTCAATAGACAGATGTCTGGAAGAATTCCATTCTTAATTGATGACAAGTTTAACGGGTTTTTCTCATTAGCACATAGATTGACATGTAACACAAAGATACAAACCTTCCAGTTCAACATTTTACGCAGAATAATTCCATGCAATGCCAATTTAAAGAAATGGAACACAAAAGAAAGCCCTGTGTGCAGCTTTGGTAACAAAATCGACACGAGTGAACATTGTTTTTACAATTGTCGTAAAATGTCAATAATTGCTATATGTAACTACCAGACGCCTATCTTATTGGACATCGTGGGTGTTTGTATAACACATGTAAACACGTCATATTATTAAAGGTTTGGCCCATTCGCGCACACGGATCAGTGTTGATGTCGCCATCATTGTTGCAAGGCCTGCCTGGCGTTTCGTTCCCCTGACCACTGACCCAGATTAACATTCCATCCATGTCATAATTGTAACAATATTATTTTGAGAAGAGACTCTATTTCGCGAAAATCTAGCATATCAGTGTTGGTGTTTTCCGGAGGGCTGCCTGGCCGGCGATCATACTCTGTAACGAGCGACGTCAGATCTGGCGCGGCCATCGCAGACCGCTATCGCCGTGACGCGGTCGGTGGGTTTTCTGGCCATGCGCCCCTCCCCGCGTGATTACCTGGAGGGGGGCTGGGGGCGGGAGGCTGGAGGTCCATGATCGGGCGGGGGAGGGGGGTAAGTGACGCAGCCAACGTCCCATAACAATCGATGAGGGGCGCGCGTTATCGTGGCGACCCCCTTCCCCTCCCTCATCATTGTACATAACCATCACTCTTTCTTCTGGGCGCTTCTGCTTCACAAGATCCCCCTCCCCCCGCCCCCCCCCCCCCCCCCCCCCCACGCTAGCCGCCACGATGCCAGTGCGCGGCGTCCAGTGGGTATGAGGAGACGCGCTGGCCCCGCAGTAGGAGCAGGAGCTCTCCCTCTCGACCACATTCTTTGAGCGTGCCTGTCAGTCTGCCAGCCCACCACGCTCACCACGGCGTCGGCTGCTGACCGGGCAGTGTAAGGGAGCCGTGGCGGGGGTCTAGAGGCAGTGATTAGATTGGAGTCTACCACTAGGGCTGATATCAGTAATTTGACCCGTTCGTGTATTCTCCCCACATATCACGCAGCGCCCACCAGACATTTAGGGTACAAGTACTCAGGACTCATATACTCAGGGGTTTGTGTAATACTTGAGTACATAGGCCTATTTTCTGTGCTCCGATAATATTAGACATCCAGTAAGGCGAACGCTGAGTAAACCAAAATCATCTCACTACCATCCCCGCTTCCAGATTCCCAAACACTTTCATTGACATAAATTTCATTGAAAAAAACGACTTTTTCCACCAATTTGTTTATTATAATGATCCGTAGTACCAATTGAACTTTGAAAATTAAAGTTTGACAAATGTTGCCATTTCTGCATCATTGGTAGCTGCGTCATCAGGCGGCGTCCGCCGCCATCTTAACTCGGCTCCCTTCAGCTTAGGTGCGGTCAGGGGAACGGCAAGCCGTGTGTCTGTCGCAGCGTTATCGCCGGGTGGGAGCTGTCCTGTTGGTAACATTATCGCTAACATGTGACCCATATAGCAAGAGGAGAACAGTCACCGGTACACCAACGCGGGAAGGTAAGAGTTCTGTGATGAGTCTATGACAGGGATAACATTTACCCACCACGTGCCCGCTGGGTACGGCAAACATACATGTGAGATCCATGCTCCTACTGCAGCTATACAGGCAATCCAGTGCGGCCCGTGTTATGACCTCATTCTGGCTGTGTTTGCTTTAGTGTTTATCTGAATCATGACCGAATGTCTGCCGGAAAATCTGCAGACAATAACGCCACACCATCACACTGATAAGGACTACTGAAACCACTTGGACGACCGCCCACCCTCCTCCGCCCTCAGTCCATCCTTCCTCAATCCAAGACCCTTAATGCCTTATCATCCTCGAGGACGTGGCACCTGACATACCTAATCACGGTATTGTCCTGGAAGCACCCTGACCAGCCCTCTTTGCATACATTGACTGGGGATACCTAGGTGTAAGCAGTGTTCCAAATGAACCCAAACCAAATCAGTTTTCGGACCCCCGGGCCCACCTCCCCACATCTAACACCCGTAACCCCGGGCGAACCTCCCCACACCCGCACCCCCGGGCACACCTCCCCCACACCCGTAACCCCGCCCCCAACTCAGCTCACCCGTAACCCCGGGAACAACTCCTCACACCAGCAACCCCAGGCCCACCTACCCTCAACCGCGCCCCCGGGGCCATCTCCCCCAAATCACACCCCCAGGCGCACCTCCCCCCACCCGCACCCCCAGGCGTACCTCCCCCCACCCGCACCCCCAGGCGCACCCCCCCCCACACCCACAGGTGCACCTCCCTCCACCTATACACCCCAGGCGCACCCCCCCCCACCCTCCACCCGCGCGCCAGACCCACCTCTCCCCAGCCTCACCCCCGACCTTCACCGGTTGTTGGCACGTCGTCAGGTCCACAAATTGCAGGCTCAGTGCGGCATTAATGGTTCTGGCAGCGCCCGCTGTGTGTCGTGGTAGTGTGGGATAAAGGAATGTCTGCCCCATTATATTGGTCGGCTCAGGTGCTGCATCCGCATAATTGTCATTCGCCTAAACAATATGTCAAATGCTCGAACAAAGGCACCTGGACTATAAGAGCACCAAAGGCCTTTATATGATGCCACAAATGTTCATTCAATTTGGTGATAGTTTTCACGCACAGATTTGCATCAGTAAATGGCTTTCAAGTAAGCACTGTTAAAAAAAATTGTTTGCCTTTAACGGTACCGTGGTTTCCATAATTGCTCTGATGCTGTATTTGCGGTGTATATAGGATTGTGCTAAGATGTGTATGTGGTGGAGGGTATGCTGTGTATGTGGTGGAGGGTATGGTGTATCTGGTGGAGGGTATGGTGTGTATGTGGTGGAGGGTGGTGTGGTGGTTGGTGAATCTGGTGATTGAACACCCTTCAGATGACTGGGAAGGTGCCCCTCTTACCTTGGAACAACCTCAGTTCACGGCCTTTCGCCAGTCCGTGTTGAATCTACAATCGCCGTAATAACACCTCAGTCACCTCCCTCAGAAACTTGAACCCCAGTGCCTGCGACCCCCTGCCGGCACCCTGGAGACCCCCTGCCGGCACCCTGGAGACACCCTGCCGGCACCCTGGATGCATTTACACACCGTGTTTCCCGCTCCATGCCGAGCGCCGCGCAGTGTGGAGGAGCGCGGCGCAGTGTGGAGGAGCGTGGCGCAGTGTGGAGCACGGCGCAGTGTGGAGCATGGCGCAGTGTGGCGGAGCGCGGCGCAGTGTGGAGGAGCGCGGCGCAGTATGGAGCATGGCGCAGTGTGGAGGAGCACGGCGCAGTGTGGAGCATGGCGCAGTGTGGAGGAGCACGGCGCAGTGTGAAGCATGGCGCAGTGTGAAGCACGGCGCAGTGTGTAGGAGCGCGGCGCAGTGTGAAGCACGACGCAGTGTGTAGGAGCGCGGCGCAGTGTGGAGGAGCGCGGCGCAGTATGGAGCATGGCGCAGTGTGAAGCACGGCGCTTAATTCTCCACGTTTTGTGGTCCTGTTTGACTGCTGTTTATACAAAGGTGGCACAAAGGCCGCATTTTATGCACGAGCACGACGACAAACGCCCCGCTTGAGGGTCTGCGGCGAACGTAAAGAACCACACCAACGGCCACGAAGCGTCGGCACGCGTACACCTCCATCAAAGACTCATTGTTCAACGCCTGTAGCTTAATATAATATCAGTGCTACCACATAATGTATATATCTTTATAAGTACTAAGAGTACCACGGATACTTTTGTTACAGCAACGACAACCACTGAACAGAATTTGAAACGAAAGCAAACACAAATCGACAAAGCTAAAGATGTCTTGGGTTTGGTCGTTATTATCCACGTCATAAATAGCTGCCTCATATATGCCAACCTTAATAACCGAACGTGGCTGGGTCCGTGTCTGCGCACACGAAAATACGTAAATGTAAGAAGGTTTAATAATGCGACATATATTAATATTTGGGGTCATGTCTGCAATGCACGAGTTCATGTTAAACCCCACAGAGAGATGAGACCAGCGACAACCTAACAGGAAACAAGCTAGCGCGGGCCTGACACTAGACATCCAGCGCAACAAACTCCTCGATCCGCCACGCCCCCTCGCCAAGCCCCCCTCGCCACGCCCCCTCGCCACGCCCCCCTCGCCACGCCCCCTCGCCCTTGCTGTATTCCCATTCCAAATGGGCAGGAAAACCTGGTGCATTATATATCACATTGTTCAATATCATATTAACGGATGTTACATTAAGAAATAGGGTGTTAATATGCCAATATTTCATTTTGTTCTCAGTTCTACATTAGGCATGGACACTCCAATTCACTGATGTGTATTAGACAGGACAGTGTGACCCTTGTGTTGAAATTTAGACAAAACATCCAATCCCCAATGACATATTTATCAAACGTTGCCTTTGTAAACCGATAGACACAGTCCGCATATACATGGTGTCACAATCGTTAAAGGCTTACATCAATGGATCTGACAGTAAGAACTGTGCACATTAGGTGGACAATTATATCAAGTCGTTCCGGTCGGTTTACTAATATACCGAATGACGCCGGTTCAGTTTAGTAATGGACTTAATGACGCCGGTTCAGTTTACTAATAGACCTAATGACGCCGGTTCAGTTTACTAATAGACCGAATGACGCCGGTTCAGTTTACGAATAGACCGAATGACGCCGGTTCAGTTTACGAATAGACCGAATGACGCCGGTTCAGTTTACTAATAGACCGAGTGACGCCGGGTCGGTTTAGTAATAGACCGAATGACGCCGGTTCAGCTTACTAATCGACAGAATGACGCCGAGTCGGTTTAGTAATAGACCAAATGATGCCGGTTCAGCTTACTAATAGACCGAATGATGCCGGGTCGGTTTAGTAAAAGACCGAAAGATGCCGTTTCACTTTACTAATAGACCGAGTGACGCCGGTTCAGTTGACTAATAGACCAAATGACGCCGGGTCGGTTTACTAATAAACAGAATGACGCCGGGTCGGTTTACTAATAATCCGAATGACGCCTGATTGGCCTGTCAGTAGGGCGATATCTTGCCTAATTATTTTGTCAATTGCGCGACATGACGTCGGCCAATCCCAGACCCAGGAAGGCGGCCGTGTGTAGGAAGGAGGTAAAGGTAGCACCACTGGCGTTCTTACCTCGGTGTTGTCGACTGTCATGCGCAGTCTATAGCCTGGTAGGATGTCGGGGTTTGCGTTGATATCCGCTATACCCATCTGCACGGCGGGCAGTTGCCCCAAACCGCCGGCCCAGGATCCGTTGAAAGGGAACAACCCAATCAGCCAAATATCTCTGACAGATCCGTCTCCATCATCCTGGGGTGCGACGTGAACCGGGTACGAATCCTCACTTGTGACGTTGTCAGCATAGAAGTATATTGGCCTGGTATCTCCTCCGGACGACTCCTGGTAAAATGCGGACGCCGGCGCCGGTGTCATCACAGTCGTGGCTTCCTGCTGTTCACTGGACACGCCATGCAATGACGTCACGATGACGTAACCCGGGGCAAAAATCGTGGCATTGAGTTCGGAATTCGGAATCTCTGTAGGTCCACCAAACGCCTGCTGTACCACCAACAGCAGGACAACGGCTTTCGGAGTCATCGTCAAGGATATCCAGAACGCCGAAATGTCCTTAACAGATCCGGAAATGTGATACGAACGGCATCCGTTGCGTATCATCGCAGCACGAGATCCGGATACCTTCGTTTATTTTAAAAATCTAATATTGCAATTCACTTCACAGAATTTACATGTGGAATGTACCCGTCTGCTGATCCGGATGGTACCCGGTATTTCCAGGATCAGAAGTACCCGCCACAATCAGAAAGCGCTGAAGTGGGTCATTACGGGGGATGTCCAGAGACAGCGGCAGATGATGTGTGATTGGCTGGCTGACACTTCCTGAGTGGCTGTCTCAGCATGTGCTGATATAACGCTGCCAGGGGACCGACCACACGGAGACCTCGCCCGGATTTGGGTTGACAACCGTTATTCAGTGACCAATTAAAGCCACCCATCTGTTGCGAGCAGTTTCCATGGCGTCAGCGGCTTGTGGGTGGGGGCGGGTGGTCGTGATCGGGCTAGCGTCCAGGGCGCTGGCTTTAGGGGCTCGAGGGTATGTAGTGGGACTGGGGCAAGGGTGCCAGGCAAAGGAAGGGCAGGTTGGGATGGCTCGGCGGTGTGTAAGGCTGCATGGATGGCTGAAGACCGTAGGAGAAGAGGGTGTCCGCCAAGGGGCAGGCAAGGGGCAGGCAAGGGGCAGGCCTGGCTGGAGTCACTGCCCTCGTGGTGTCTTGATGTCCCACCGGTGGCTGCGGCGGCGACTCGCTTTCTGGCGCTGGAATGGTGACTCGGAGGACGCTCGCCAGGCACTGAGTGAGTGGCCGGGGAAAAGCTGCCCGCGACGGGACTGCTTCCCATAGCCTGAGTGGGGCGAACCAAGGCACCAAAGCACTAGCCACTAAACTCGGCGGGCTGGGAGCCAGGCGGCCGGCGGGGGGAGGGGGAGGGGGGGGGGGGAGAGTCTGGCGGGGAGTCAGGCGGGGAGCCAGGCAAGGAGTCAGGCAAGGAGTCAGGCAAGGAGTCAGACGGGGAATCAGGCGGGGAGTCAGACGAGGATTCAGACGGGGAGTCAGGCGGGGAGTCAGGCGGGGAGCCAGGCGGGGAGTCAGGCGGGGAGTCAGGCGGGGAGTCAGGCGGGGAGCCAGGCGGGGAGTCAGGCGGGGAGTCAGGCGGGGAGTCAAACGGGGAGTCAGGCGGGGAGTCAGGCGGGGAGTCTGGTGGGGAGTCAGGCGGGGAATCAGGCGGGGAGTCAGGCGGGGAGTCAGGCGGGGAGTCAAACGGGGAGTCAGGCGGGGAGTCAGGCGGGGAGTCAGGCGGGGAGTCAGGCGGGGAGTCAGGAGGGGAGCCAGGCGGGGAGTCAGGCGGAGAGTCAGGCGGGGAGTCAAACGGGGAGTCAGGCGGGGAGTCTGGTGGGGAGTCAGGCGGGGAGTCAGACGGGGAGCCAGGCGGGGAGCCAGGCGCGGAGTCAAACGGGGAGTCAGGCGGGGAGTGAGGCAAGGAGCCAGGCGGGGAGTCAGGCGGGGAGTCAGGCGGGGAGTCTGGTGGGGAGTCAGGCGGGGAGTCAGGCGGGGAGTCTGGTGGGGAGTCAGGCGGGAAGCCAGGCGGGGAGTCAGGCGGGGAGCCAGGCGGGGAGTCAAACGGAGAGTCAGGCGGGGAGTTTGGTGGGGAGTCCGCCCGGGAGTCAGACGGGGAGTCAGACGGGGAGTCAGGCGGGGAGCCAGGCGGGGAGCTAGGCGGGGAGCCAGGCGGGGAGCCAGGCGGGCGGGGAGTCAGGCGGGGGGTCAGGCGGGGAGTCAGGCGGGCGGGGAGTCAGGCGGGGAGTCAGTCAGGCGGGGAGTCAGGCGGGGAGTCAGGCGGGGAGTGAGGCGGGGAGTGAGGCGGAGAGTCAGGCAAGGAGTCAGGCGGGGAGCCAGGCGGGGAGCTAGGCGGGGAGCCAGGCGGGGAGCCAGGCGGGCGGGGAGTCAGGCGGGGGGTCAGGCGGGGAGTCAGGCGGGCGGGGAGTCAGGCGGGGAGTCAGTCAGGCGGGGAGTCAGGCGGGGAGTCAGGCGGGGAGTGAGGCGGGGAGTGAGGCGGAGAGTCAGGCAAGGAGTGAGGCGGGGAGTCAGGCAAGGAGTCAGTCAGGCGGGGAGTCAGGCAAGGTGCCAGGCGGGGAGTCAGCCGGGAGTCAGGCGAGGAGTCAGGCGGGGAGCCAGGCGGGGAGCCAGGCGGGGAGCCAGGCGGGGAGTCAAACGGGGAGTCAGGCGGGGAGTCAAACGGGGAGTCAGGCGGGGAGTCAGGCGGAGAGTCAGGCGGGGAGTCCGACGGGGAGTCCGGCGGGGAGTCTGGTGGGGAGTCAGGCGGGAAATCAGGCAGGGAGTCAGGCGGGGAGTCAGGCGGGGAGTCTAACGGGGAGACAGGCGGGGAGTCAGCCGGGGAGTCAGGCGGGGAGTCAAACGGGGAGTCAGGCGGGGGGCCAGGCGGGGAGTCAGGCGGGGAGTCAAACGGGGAGTCAGGCGGGGAGTCTGGTGGGGAGTCAGGCGGGGAGTCAGACGGGGAGCCAGGCGGGGAGCCAGGCGCGGAGTCAAACGGGGAGTCAGGCGGGGAGTCAGGCAAGGAGCCAGGCGGGGAGTCAGGCGGGGAGTCAGGCGGGGAGTCAGGCGGGGAGCCAGGCGGGGAGCCAGGCGGGGAGTCAAACGGGGAGTCAGGCGGGGAGTCAGGCGAGGAGTCAGACGGGGAGTCAGGCGGGGAGTCTGGTGGGGAGTCAGGCGGGGAATCAAGTGGGGAGTCAGGCGGGGAGTCATGCGGGGAGTCTGGTGGGGAGTCAGGCGGGGAGTCAGGCGGGGAGTCTGGTGGGGAGTCAGGCGGGGAGCCAGGCGGGGAGTCAGGCGGGGAGCCAGGCGGGGAGTCAGACGGGGAGTCAGGCGGGGAGTCTGGTGGGGAGTCCGCCCGGGAGTCAGACGGGGAGTCAGACGGGGAGTCAGACGGGGAGTCAGGCGGGGAGCCAGGCGGGGAGCCAGGCGGGGAGCCAGGCGGGCGGGGAGTCAGGCGGGGGGTCAGGCGGGGATTCAAACGGGGAGTCAGGCGGGCGGGGAGTCAGGCGGGGAGTCAGTCAGGCGGGGAGTCAGGCGGAGAGTGAGGCGGAGAGTCAGGTAAGGAGTGAGGCGGGGAGTCAGGCAAGGAGTCAGTCAGGCGGGGAGTCAGGCGGGGAGTGAGGCGGGGAGTCAGGCAAGGAGTGAGGCGGGGAGTCAGACGGGGAGTCAGGCGGGGAGCCAGGCGGGGAGCCAGGCGGGGAGCCAGGCGGGCGGGGAGTCAGGCGGGGGGTCAGGCGGGGATTCAAACGGGGAGTCAGGCGGGCGGGGAGTCAGGCGGGGAGTCAGTCAGGCGGGGAGTCAGGCGGAGAGTGAGGCGGAGAGTCAGGTAAGGAGTGAGGCGGGGAGTCAGGCAAGGAGTCAGTCAGGCGGGGAGTCAGGCGGGGAGTGAGGCGGGGAGTCAGGCAAGGAGTCAGGCGGGTAGTCAGGCGGGGAGTCAGGCAGGGAGTCAGGCAGGCGGGGAGTCAGGCGGGGGGTCAGGCGGGGAGTCAGGCGGGCGGGGAGTCAGGCGGGGAGTCAGTCAGGCGGGGAGTCAGGCGGGGAGTCAGGCGGGGAGTCAGGCGGGGAGTGAGGCGGAGAGTCAGGCAAGGAGTGAGGCGGGGAGTCAGGCAAGGAGTCAGTCAGGCGGGGAGTCAGGCAAGGTGCCAGGCGGGGAGTCAGCCGGGAGTCAGGCGAGGAGTCAGGCGGGGAGCCAGGCGGGGAGCCAGGCGGGGAGCCAGGCGGGGAGTCAAACGGGGAGTCAGGCGGGGAGTCAAACGGGGAGTCAGGCGGGGAGTCAGGCGGAGAGTCAGGCGGGGAGTCCGACGGGGAGTCCGGCGGGGAGTCTGGTGGGGAGTCAGGCGGGAAATCAGGCGGGGAGTCAGGCGGGGAGTCAGGCGGGGAGTCTAACGGGGAGACAGGCGGGGAGTCAGGCGGGGAGTCAGGCGGGGAGTCAAACGGGGAGTCAGGTGGGGAGTCAGTCAGGCGGGGAGTCAGGCGGAGAGTGAGGCGGAGAGTCAGGTAAGGAGTGAGGCGGGGAGTCAGGCAAGGAGTCAGTCAGGCGGGGAGTCAGGCGGGGAGTGAGGCGGGGAGTCAGGCAAGGAGTCAGGCGGGTAGTCAGGCGGGGAGTCAGGCAGGGAGTCAGGCAGGCGGGGAGTCAGGCGGGGGGTCAGGCGGGGAGTCAGGCGGGCGGGGAGTCAGGCGGGGAGTCAGTCAGGCGGGGAGTCAGGCGGGGAGTCAGGCGGGGAGTCAGGCGGGGAGTGAGGCGGAGAGTCAGGCAAGGAGTGAGGCGGGGAGTCAGGCAAGGAGTCAGTCAGGCGGGGAGTCAGGCAAGGTGCCAGGCGGGGAGTCAGCCGGGAGTCAGGCGAGGAGTCAGGCGGGGAGCCAGGCGGGGAGCCAGGCGGGGAGCCAGGCGGGGAGTCAAACGGGGAGTCAGGCGGGGAGTCAAACGGGGAGTCAGGCGGGGAGTCAGGCGGAGAGTCAGGCGGGGAGTCCGACGGGGAGTCCGGCGGGGAGTCTGGTGGGGAGTCAGGCGGGAAATCAGGCGGGGAGTCAGGCGGGGAGTCAGGCGGGGAGTCTAACGGGGAGACAGGCGGGGAGTCAGGCGGGGAGTCAGGCGGGGAGTCAAACGGGGAGTCAGGTGGGGAGTCAGGCGGGGAGTCAGACGGGGAGCCAGGCGGGGAGCCAGGCGCGGAGTCAAACGGGGAGTCAGGCGGGGAGTCAGGCAAGGAGCCAGGCGGGGAGTCAGGCGGGGAATCAGGCGGGGAGTCAGGCGGGGAGCCAGGCGGGGAGCCAGGCGGGGAGCCAGGCGGGGAGTCAAACGGGGAGTCAGGCGGGGAGTCAGGCGAGGAGTCAGACGGGGAGTCAGGCGGGGAGTCTGGTGGGGAGTCAGGCGGGGAATCAGGTGGGGAGTCAGGCGGGGAGTCATGCGGGGAGTCTGGTGGGGAGTCCGGCGGGGAGTCAGGCGGGGAGTCTGGTGGGGAGTCAGGCGGGGAATCAGGCGGGGAGTCAGGCGGGGAGTCAGGCGGGGAGTCAAACGGGGAGTCAGGCGGGGAGTCAGGCGGGGAGTCAGGCGGGGAGTCAGGCGGGGAGCCAGGCGGGGAGTCAGGCGGGGAGTCAGGCGGGGAGTCAAACGGGGAGTCAGGCGGGGAGTCAGGCGGGGAGTCTGGTGGGGAGTCAGGCGGGGAATCAGGCGGGGAGTCAGGCGGGGAGTCAGGCGGGGAGTCAGGCGGGGAGTCAGGCGGGGAGTCAGGCGGGGAGTCAGGCGGGGAGTCAGGAGGGGAGCCAGGCGGGGAGTCAGGCGGAGAGTCAGGCGGGGAGTCAAACGGGGAGTCAGGCGGGGAGTCTGGTGGGGAGTCAGGCGGGGAGTCAGACGGGGAGCCAGGCGGGGAGCCAGGCGCGGAGTCAAACGGGGAGTCAGGCGGGGAGTGAGGCAAGGAGCCAGGCGGGGAGTCAGGCGGGGAGTCAGGCGGGGAGTCTGGTGGGGAGTCAGGCGGGGAGTCAGGCGGGGAGTCTGGTGGGGAGTCAGGCGGGAAGCCAGGCGGGGAGTCAGGCGGGGAGCCAGGCGGGGAGTCAAACGGAGAGTCAGGCGGGGAGTTTGGTGGGGAGTCCGCCCGGGAGTCAGACGGGGAGTCAGACGGGGAGTCAGGCGGGGAGCCAGGCGGGGAGCTAGGCGGGGAGCCAGGCGGGGAGCCAGGCGGGCGGGGAGTCAGGCGGGGGGTCAGGCGGGGAGTCAGGCGGGCGGGGAGTCAGGCGGGGAGTCAGTCAGGCGGGGAGTCAGGCGGGGAGTCAGGCGGGGAGTGAGGCGGGGAGTGAGGCGGAGAGTCAGGCAAGGAGTCAGGCGGGGAGCCAGGCGGGGAGCTAGGCGGGGAGCCAGGCGGGGAGCCAGGCGGGCGGGGAGTCAGGCGGGGGGTCAGGCGGGGAGTCAGGCGGGCGGGGAGTCAGGCGGGGAGTCAGTCAGGCGGGGAGTCAGGCGGGGAGTCAGGCGGGGAGTGAGGCGGGGAGTGAGGCGGAGAGTCAGGCAAGGAGTGAGGCGGGGAGTCAGGCAAGGAGTCAGTCAGGCGGGGAGTCAGGCAAGGTGCCAGGCGGGGAGTCAGCCGGGAGTCAGGCGAGGAGTCAGGCGGGGAGCCAGGCGGGGAGCCAGGCGGGGAGCCAGGCGGGGAGTCAAACGGGGAGTCAGGCGGGGAGTCAAACGGGGAGTCAGGCGGGGAGTCAGGCGGAGAGTCAGGCGGGGAGTCCGACGGGGAGTCCGGCGGGGAGTCTGGTGGGGAGTCAGGCGGGAAATCAGGCAGGGAGTCAGGCGGGGAGTCAGGCGGGGAGTCTAACGGGGAGACAGGCGGGGAGTCAGCCGGGGAGTCAGGCGGGGAGTCAAACGGGGAGTCAGGCGGGGGGCCAGGCGGGGAGTCAGGCGGGGAGTCAAACGGGGAGTCAGGCGGGGAGTCTGGTGGGGAGTCAGGCGGGGAGTCAGACGGGGAGCCAGGCGGGGAGCCAGGCGCGGAGTCAAACGGGGAGTCAGGCGGGGAGTCAGGCAAGGAGCCAGGCGGGGAGTCAGGCGGGGAGTCAGGCGGGGAGCCAGGCGGGGAGCCAGGCGGGGAGTCAAACGGGGAGTCAGGCGGGGAGTCAGGCGAGGAGTCAGACGGGGAGTCAGGCGGGGAGTCTGGTGGGGAGTCAGGCGGGGAATCAAGTGGGGAGTCAGGCGGGGAGTCATGCGGGGAGTCTGGTGGGGAGTCAGGCGGGGAGTCAGGCGGGGAGTCTGGTGGGGAGTCAGGCGGGGAGCCAGGCGGGGAGTCAGGCGGGGAGCCAGGCGGGGAGTCAGACGGGGAGTCAGGCGGGGAGTCTGGTGGGGAGTCCGCCCGGGAGTCAGACGGGGAGTCAGACGGGGAGTCAGACGGGGAGTCAGGCGGGGAGCCAGGCGGGGAGCCAGGCGGGGAGCCAGGCGGGCGGGGAGTCAGGCGGGGGGTCAGGCGGGGATTCAAACGGGGAGTCAGGCGGGCGGGGAGTCAGGCGGGGAGTCAGTCAGGCGGGGAGTCAGGCGGAGAGTGAGGCGGAGAGTCAGGTAAGGAGTGAGGCGGGGAGTCAGGCAAGGAGTCAGTCAGGCGGGGAGTCAGGCGGGGAGTGAGGCGGGGAGTCAGGCAAGGAGTGAGGCGGGGAGTCAGACGGGGAGTCAGGCGGGGAGCCAGGCGGGGAGCCAGGCGGGGAGCCAGGCGGGCGGGGAGTCAGGCGGGGGGTCAGGCGGGGATTCAAACGGGGAGTCAGGCGGGCGGGGAGTCAGGCGGGGAGTCAGTCAGGCGGGGAGTCAGGCGGAGAGTGAGGCGGAGAGTCAGGTAAGGAGTGAGGCGGGGAGTCAGGCAAGGAGTCAGTCAGGCGGGGAGTCAGGCGGGGAGTGAGGCGGGGAGTCAGGCAAGGAGTCAGGCGGGTAGTCAGGCGGGGAGTCAGGCAGGGAGTCAGGCAGGCGGGGAGTCAGGCGGGGGGTCAGGCGGGGAGTCAGGCGGGCGGGGAGTCAGGCGGGGAGTCAGTCAGGCGGGGAGTCAGGCGGGGAGTCAGGCGGGGAGTCAGGCGGGGAGTGAGGCGGAGAGTCAGGCAAGGAGTGAGGCGGGGAGTCAGGCAAGGAGTCAGTCAGGCGGGGAGTCAGGCAAGGTGCCAGGCGGGGAGTCAGCCGGGAGTCAGGCGAGGAGTCAGGCGGGGAGCCAGGCGGGGAGCCAGGCGGGGAGCCAGGCGGGGAGTCAAACGGGGAGTCAGGCGGGGAGTCAAACGGGGAGTCAGGCGGGGAGTCAGGCGGAGAGTCAGGCGGGGAGTCCGACGGGGAGTCCGGCGGGGAGTCTGGTGGGGAGTCAGGCGGGAAATCAGGCGGGGAGTCAGGCGGGGAGTCAGGCGGGGAGTCTAACGGGGAGACAGGCGGGGAGTCAGGCGGGGAGTCAGGCGGGGAGTCAAACGGGGAGTCAGGTGGGGAGTCAGTCAGGCGGGGAGTCAGGCGGAGAGTGAGGCGGAGAGTCAGGTAAGGAGTGAGGCGGGGAGTCAGGCAAGGAGTCAGTCAGGCGGGGAGTCAGGCGGGGAGTGAGGCGGGGAGTCAGGCAAGGAGTCAGGCGGGTAGTCAGGCGGGGAGTCAGGCAGGGAGTCAGGCAGGCGGGGAGTCAGGCGGGGGGTCAGGCGGGGAGTCAGGCGGGCGGGGAGTCAGGCGGGGAGTCAGTCAGGCGGGGAGTCAGGCGGGGAGTCAGGCGGGGAGTCAGGCGGGGAGTGAGGCGGAGAGTCAGGCAAGGAGTGAGGCGGGGAGTCAGGCAAGGAGTCAGTCAGGCGGGGAGTCAGGCAAGGTGCCAGGCGGGGAGTCAGCCGGGCGTCAGGCGAGGAGTCAGGCGGGGAGCCAGGCGGGGAGCCAGGCGGGGAGCCAGGCGGGGAGTCAAACGGGGAGTCAGGCGGGGAGTCAAACGGGGAGTCAGGCGGGGAGTCAGGCGGAGAGTCAGGCGGGGAGTCCGACGGGGAGTCCGGCGGGGAGTCTGGTGGGGAGTCAGGCGGGAAATCAGGCGGGGAGTCAGGCGGGGAGTCAGGCGGGGAGTCTAACGGGGAGACAGGCGGGGAGTCAGGCGGGGAGTCAGGCGGGGAGTCAAACGGGGAGTCAGGTGGGGAGTCAGGCGGGGAGTCAGACGGGGAGCCAGGCGGGGAGCCAGGCGCGGAGTCAAACGGGGAGTCAGGCGGGGAGTCAGGCAAGGAGCCAGGCGGGGAGTCAGGCGGGGAATCAGGCGGGGAGTCAGGCGGGGAGCCAGGCGGGGAGCCAGGCGGGGAGCCAGGCGGGGAGTCAAACGGGGAGTCAGGCGGGGAGTCAGGCGAGGAGTCAGACGGGGAGTCAGGCGGGGAGTCTGGTGGGGGAGTCAGGCGGGGAATCAGGTGGGGAGTCAGGCGGGGAGTCATGCGGGGAGTCTGGTGGGGAGTCCGGCGGGGAGTCAGGCGGGGAGTCTGGTGGGGAGTCAGGCGGGGAGCCAGGCGGGGAGTCAGGCGGGGAGCCAGGCGGGGAGTCAGACGGGGAGTCAGGCGGGGAGTCTGGTGGGGAGTCCGCCCGGGAGTCAGACGGGGAGTCAGACGGGGAGTCAGGCGGGGAGCCAGGCGGGGAGCCAGGCGGGGAGCCAGGCGGGCGGGGAGTCAGGCGGGGGGTCAGGCGGGGATTCAGGCCGGGAGTCAGGCGGGCGGGGAGTCAGGCGGGGAGTCAGTCAGGCGGGGAGTCAGGCGGGGAGTCAGGCGGGGAGTCAGGCGGAGAGTCAGGCGGAGAGTCAGGTAAGGAGTGAGGCGGGGAGTCAGGCAAGGAGTCAGTCAGGCGGGGAGTCAGGCGGGGAGTGAGGCGGGGAGTCAGGCAAGGAGTCAGGCGGGTAGTCAGGCGGGGAGTCAGGCAGGGAGTCAGGCGGTGAGTCAGGCGGGGAATCAGGCAAGGAGCCAGGCGGGGAGTCAGGCGGGGAGTCAGGCAAGGAGCCAGGCGGTGAGTCAGGCGGGGAATCAGGCAAGGAGCCAGGCGGGGAGTCAGGCGGGGAGTCAGGCGGGGAGTCATGCAAGGAGCCAGGCGGGGAGTCAGGTGGGGAGCCAGGCGGGGAGTCAGGCAGGGAGTCAGGCGGGGATTTAGGTGGGGAGCCAGGCGGGGAGTCAGGCGGAGAGTCAGGCGGGGAGTCAGGCGGGGAGCCAGGCAGGGAGCAGGGGGAAGCCAGGCTGGGAGCAAGGCGGGAAGCCAGGCGGCGAGCCAGGCAGGGAGCCAGGCGGCGAATGAGGCAGGGAGCCAGGTGGCGAGCCAGGCAGGGAGCCAGGCGGCGAACCAGGCAGGGAGCCAGGTGGCGAGCCAAGCGGGGAACCAAGCAGAGAGCCAGGTAGTCAGGCAGCCAGGCGGGGAGCCATAGAGGGAACCAGGCAGCGAGCCAGGCAGGAAACCAGGCAGGGGAGCCAGGCAGGGAGCCAGGATGCCAGGTGGAGCTGTGAGAGCGGCCGGTTGGGTGTCCCAAGGAGGGGGTCCCAGCGAGGGGGTTCAATATAGGGGGTCCCAGGGAGGGGGTTCAATATAGGGGGTCCCAGGGAGGAGGTTCAATATAGGGGGTCCCAGGGAAGGGGTTCAATATAGAGGGTCCCAGGGAGGAGGGGTTCCCACCAGGAGTTGAACTCAAAGGGGGCGGGTCATCGCATTTGAAGCAGCGTGAGTTGAGACTGATGATCAGCTGGAGGCTGTGGATAGAATAGACTAACAGTGGACTGATTGAAGGGACGAGGCGTTGATCAGGACAAAACTCAGGTAAAGTGACCAGAACGACAGTAGGATAAATGGTAGGAAATAGGGAAGGGTACAGTGGGTGTAGATGGTAGGGAATAGGGAAGGGGGACAGTGGGTGTAGATGGCAGGGAATAGGGAAGGGGGACAGTGGGTGTAGATGGCAGGGAATAGGGAAGGGGGACAGTGGGTGTAGATGGCAGGGAATAGGAAAGGGTACAGTGGGTGTAGATGGCAGGGAATAGGGAAGGGGGACAGTGGGTGTAGATGGCAGGGAATAGGGAAGGGGGACAGTGGGTGTAGATGGCAGGGAATAGGGAAGGGGGACAGTGGGTGTAGATGGCAGGGAATAGGGAAGGGGGACAGTGGGTGTAGATGGTAGGGGATAGGGAAGGGGGGCAGTGGGTGTAGATGGTAGGGGATAGGGAAGGGGGACAGTGGGTGTAGATGGCAGGGAATAGGGAAGGGGGACAGTGGGTGTAGATGGCAGGGGATAGGGAAGGGGGACAGTGGGTGTAGATGGTAGGGGATAGGGAAGGGGGACAGTGGGTGTAGATGGTAGGGGATAGGGAAGGGGGACAGTGGGTGTAGATGGTAGGGGATAGGGAAGGGGGACAGTGGGTGTAGATGGCAGGGAATAAGGAAGTGGGACAGTGGGTGTAGATGGTAGGAGATAGGGAAGGGGGACAGTGGGTGTAGATGGTAGGGGATAGGGAAGGGGGACAGTGGGTGTAGATGGTAGGGGATAGGGAAGGGGGACAGTGGGTGTAGATGGTAGGGGATAGGGAAGGGGGACAGTGGGCGTAGATGGCAGGGAATAGGGAAGGGGGACAATGGGTTTAGATGGTAGGGAATAGGGAAGGGGGACAGTGGTTGTAGATGGCAGGGAATAGGGAAGGGGACAGTGGGTGTAGATGGCAGGGAATAGGGAAGGGGGACAGTGGGTGTAGATGGTAGGAGATAGGGAAGGGGGACAGTGGGTGTAGATGGTAGGGGATAGGGAAGGGGGACAGTGGGTGTAGATGGTAGGGGATAGGGAAGGGGGACAGTGGGTGTAGATGGTAGGAGATAGGGAAGGGGGACAGTGGGTGTAGATGGTAGGGAATAGGGAAGGGTACAGTGGGTGTAGATGGCGGGGAATAGGGAAGGGGGACAGTGGGTGTAGATGGTAGGAGATAGGGAAAGGGGACAGTGGTTGTAGATGGCAGGGAATAGGGAAGGGGGACAATGGGTGTAGATGGTAGGGGATAGGGAAGGGGGACAGTGGGTGTAGATGGCAGGGAATAGGGAAGGGGGACAGTGGGTGTAGATGGTAGGGGATAGGGAAGGGGGACATTGGGTGTAGATGGTAGGGGATAGGGAAGGGGACAGTGGGTGTAGATGGCAGGGAATAGGGAAGGGGGACAGTGGGTGTAGATGGTAGGGGATAGGGAAGGGGGACAGTGGGTGTAGATGGTAAGGGATAGGGAAGGGGGACAGTGGGTGTAGATGGTAGGAGATAGGGAAAGGGGACAGTGGTTGTAGATGGCAGGGAATAGGGAAGGGGACAGTGGGTGTAGATGGTAGCGGATAGGGAAGGGGGACAGTGGGTGTAGATGGCAGGGAATAGGGAAGGGGACAGTGGGTGTAGATGGCAGGGAATAGGGAAGGGGGACAGTGGGTGTAGATGGTAGGAGATAGGGAAAGGGGACAGTGGTTGTAGATGGCAGGGAATAGGGAAGGGGACAGTGGGTGTAGATGGTAGCGGATAGGGAAGGGGGACAGTGGGTGTAGATGGCAGGGAATAGGGAAGGGGGACAGTGGGTGTAGATGGTAGGGGATAGGGAAGGGGGACAGTGGGTGTAGATGGTAGGGGATAGGGAAGGGGGACAGTGGGTGTAGATGGTAGGGGATAGGGAAGGGGGACAGTGGGTGTAGATGGTAGGGGATAGGGAAGGGGGACAGTGGGTGTAGATGGCAGGGAATAGGGAAGGGGGACAGTGGGTGTAGATGGTAGGGAATAGGGAAGGGGACAGTGGGTGTAGATGGTAGGGAATAGGGAAGGAGGACAGTGGGTGTAGATGGCAGGGAATAGGGAAGGGGACAGTGGGTGTAGATGGTAGCGGATAGGGAAGGGGGACAGTGGGTGTAGATGGCAGGGAATAGGGAAGGGGACAGTGGGTGTAGATGGTAGCGGATAGGGAAGGGGGACAGTGGTTGTAGATGGCAGGGAATAGGGAAGGGGACAGTGGGTGTAGATGGTAGCGGATAGGGAAGGGGGACAGTGGGTGTAGATGGTAGGGGATAGGGAAGGGGGGCAGTGGTTGTAGATGGCAGGGAATAGGGAAGGGGGACAGTGGGTGTAGATGGCAGGGAATAGGGAAGGGGGACACTGGGTGTAGATGGTAGGGGATAGGGAAGGGGGACAGTGGGTGTAGATGGTAGGGGATAGGGAAGGGGGACAGTGGGTGTAGATGGTAGGGGATAGGGAAGGGGGACAGTGGGTGTAGATGGTAGGGGATAGGGAAGGGGGACAATGGGTGTAGATGGCAGGGAATAGGGAAGGCGGACAGTGGGTGTAGATGGTAGGGGATAGGGAAGGGGGACAGTGGGTGTAGATGGTAGGAGATAGGGAAAGGGGGACAATGGGTGTAGATGGCAGGGAATAAGGAAGGGGGACATTGGGTGTAGATGGCAGGGAATAGGGAAGGGGGACAGTGGGTGTAGATGGTAGGGGATAGGGAAGGGGGACAATGGGTGTAGATGGTAGGGAATAGGGAAGGGGGACAATGGGTGTAGATGGCAGGGAATAGGGAAGGGGGACAGTGGGTGTAGATGGTAGGGGATAGGGAAGGGGGACAATGGGTGTAGATGGTAGGGAATAGGGAAGGGGGACAGTGGGTGTAGATGGTAGGGAATAGGGAAGGGGGACAGTGGGTGTAGATGGTAGGGGATAGGGAAGGGGGACAGTGGGTGTAGATGGTAGGGGATAGGGAAGGGGGACAGTGGGTGTAGATGGTAGGAGATAGGGAAAGGGGACATTGGTTGTAGATGGTAGGGAATAGGGAAGGGGACAGTGGTTGTAGATGGCAGGGAATAGGGAAGGGGGACAGTGGGTGTAGATGGTAGGGGATAGGGAAGGGGGACAGTGGGTGTAGATGGTAGGGGATAGGGAAGGGGGACAGTGGGTGTAGATGGTAGGGGATAGGGAAGGGGGACAGTGGGTGTAGATGGCAGGGAATAGGGAAGGGGGACAGTGGGTGTAGATGGTAGGGGATAGGGAAGGGGGGCAGTGGGTGTAGATGGCAGGGAATAGGGAAGGGGGACAGTGGGTGTAGATGGCAGGGAATAGGGAAGGGGGACAGTGGGTGTAGATGGTAGGGGATAGGGAAGGGGGACAGTGGGTGTATATGGCAGGGAATAGGGAAGGGGGACAGTGGGTGTAGATGGTAGGAGATAGGGAAAGGGGACAGTGGTTGTAGATGGCAGGGAATAGGGAAGGGGACAGTGGGTGTAGATGGTAGGGAATAGGGAAGGGGGACAGTGGTTGTAGATGGCAGGGAATAGGGAAGGGGACAGTGGGTGTAGATGGCAGGGAATAGGGAAGGGGACAGTGGGTGTAGATGGTAGGGGATAGGGAAGGGGGACAGTGGGTGTAGATGGTAGGGGATAGGGAAGGGGGACAGTGGGTGTAGATGGTAGGGGATAGGGAAGGGGACAGTGGGTGTTGATGGTAGGGGATAGGGAAGGGGGACAGTGGGTGTAGATGGTAGGGGATAGGGAAGGGGACAGTGGGTGTTGATGGTAGGGGATAGGGAAGGGGACAGTGGGTGTTGATGGTAGATAATAGGGAAGGAAAACAGTGGGTCAAGATATATGGTAGGGAATAGGGAAGATAAGATAAAATAAGATAAGATAAAGTTTTATTTAACGTCGATATGTAAAAGTCAACAACAAACATTAGCACACGTGTTATTGACCGACAATGATAAAATGACATGAACGGATGGGATATATATACATATGACAATGAAAATATAACAACCTTTGCATCTCATAAAACCTTATCCATAAGCTATGTTGCATAATGTGCACGAATTACAGTGACACAAGAACACATCCGAGGTTGACAGCGCTGTGATAAATTCCTTGGCAGATTTGGGTAACTTCGTTTCCTTGCTGAGCATGTTTCATAGCTTGCTACCTTGATACTTTACTGAATTATGGCCATAAGCTGTTGTCTTAACGCGTGGCATACATATATTTGGCCCATTTTTTAAAATGTAATTGCTTTCCTTTACGTTATACATATCATGAAGATAACTGTGCCCAATCTTGTTGATACTCTTGTAAACTTCTAATGCTATGCCGCGCAATCGTTCAACATATAGCAATGGTCTACCCGCTCTCTTCCTCAACTCTGCGTATACTGATGTAACATCATTAAACACATACCTCAATGCCCGCTCCTGTATCTTTTCAATCTTACGCATATTTTTCACATCACAAAAATGCCATACAACGGGACAGTGGGTGTAGATAGATGGTAGGGAATAGGGAAGGGGACAGTGGGTGTATCGGCCTTCGCTGGCGGCCTGTTATATCGGCCCCTGCTGGCGGCCTGTTATATCGGCCCCTGCTGGCGGCCTGTTATATCGGGCCCTGCTGGCGGCCTGTTATATCGGCCCTTGCTGGCGGCCTGTTATATCGGCCCCTGCTGGCGGCCTGTTATATCGGCCCCTGCTGGCGGCCTGTTATATCGGCCCCTGCTGGCGGCCTGTTATATCGGCCCCTGCTGGCGGCCTGTTATATCGGCCCCTGCTGGCGGCCTGTTATATCGGGCCCTGCTGGCGGCCTGTTATATCGGCCCTTGCTGGCGGCCTGTTATATCGGTCCCCGTTGTCGGCCTGTTATATCGGCCCCGCCTGGCGGCCAGTAAGTCTTCAGTGCTCGTCGGTGCGTCCTGTCACGGGCTGTTAGCGCCCGGCCCGTCACGGCCTCCGTCCCGCTCTCCCAGCAGCGAGCGTTCCGTTGACGCTGTGTTCTCGCTATGTATCACCTCGGATGTCACGATGACCATTCCTAAGCGAAATGTCAACATGACAACAGAGACAGCTGTTCGATTCGACAAGTTATGTAACATCGTCGTTATGTGCAGGCGTTTAGATCATAGGGGGGGGGGGGATAACAAACAAACAAACCATCAGACGGACAAACAAACTTAGTAGAAAGACCAAGTGACTTGATGAGTAACATCGTAGATTAACAATGATCACGTGGTCTGAGTAGCACCATCTATAGTAAGGAAACCGTTGGGACCGGAATAACTGTACTAATGGTGAGATGGTCGTAGTCTGATAAAAGCGCAAAGTATAATTATAATCTAATTTGGAGCAGTAGCAGGGGTTGTGACAGAGATGTGGTGTGGGTGTTTGTGTGTATGGGGGGGAGGCGGGGGGCGGGGATGGGGGGGGAGGTGTGGAGACGAAAACTGACCCATTTCCCGCCAGGGTTCTTATTCTGGGCAGTCAGTGTTCGGCAGCGAGCGAGGGATGATGCGGGGTTGTCCATGTCGACCAGGGAGGGGGAGGGGGAGTGGGGAGGGAACGGGGCTGGCGGGATTTAGCATTCTCTCACTCACTCGCCACGCTTGAAGTGTTATCCACTGAGTGGACTTAAAACTTTTTCTTTCGCCTCTATTTCACTGTAAGTCGTTTGTTGCCTCTCCAAGCTCGCCAAATGCAACTGTTTTTCCATAATTGATGCGTTTATCAATAAAAAAACATGACAACAAATAGCCGTGGATTTTATCAAAGATACCCAGGCTAAAGCGGAGGAAAAACCCAGTCATCGCGGTGCATGAAGTCGGTTAATATCGGCCATTGCTGGCGGCCTAACCCCTGGCAATGGCGGCACACAGCGCTCGGTGTGCGGACGGGAGGTCTAACCCCTGGCAATGGCGGCACACAGCGCTCGGTTTGGGGACGGGAGGTCTAACCCATGGCAATGGCGGCACACAGCGCTCGGTGTGGGGACGGGAGGTCTAACCCCTGGCAATGGCGGCAAACAGCGCTCGGTGTGGGGACGGGAGGTCTAACCCCTGGCAATGGCGGCACACAGCGCTCGGTGTGGGGACGGGAGGTCTAACCCCTGGCAATGGCGGCACACAGCGCTCGGTGTAGGGACGGGAGGTCTAACCCCTGGCAATGGCGGCATACAGCGCTCGGTGCGGGGACGGGAGGTCTAACCCCTGGCAATGGCGGCACACAGCGCTCGATGTGGGGACGGGAGGTCCAACCCCTGGCAATGGCGGCACACAGCGCTCGGTGTGGGGACGGGATGTCTAGCCCCTGGCAATGGCGGCACACAGCGCTCGGTGTGGGGACGGGAGGTCTAACCCCTGGCAATGGCGGCACACAGCGCTCGGTGTGGGGACGGGAGGTCTAACCCCTGGCAATGGCGGCATACAGCGCTCGGTGTGGGGACGGGAGGTCTAACCCCTAGCGGCACACAGCGCTCGGTGTGGGGACGGGAGGTCTAACCCCTGGCAATGGCGGCACACAGCGCTCGGTGTGGGGACGGGAGGTCTAACCCCTGGCAATGGTGGCACACAGCGCTCGGTGTGGGGACGAGAGGTCTAACCCCTGGCAATGGCGGCACACAGCGCTCGGTGTGGGGACGGGAGGTCTAACCCCTGGCAATGGTGGCACACAGCGCTCGGTGTGGGGACGGGAGGTCTAACCCCTGGCAATGGCGGCACACAGCGCTCGGTGCGGGGACGGGAGGTCTAACCCCTGGCAATGGCGGCACACAGCGCTCGGTGTAGGGACGGGAGGTCTAACTCCTGGCAATGGCGGCATACAGCGCTCGGTGTGGGGACGGGAGGTCTAACCCATGGCGGCACACAGCGCTCGGTGTGGGGACGAGAGGTCTAACCCCTGGCAATGGTGGCACACAGCGCTCGGTGTGGGGACGGGAGGTCTAACCCCTGGCAATGGCGGCACACAGCGCTCGGTGCGGGGACGGGAGGTCTAACCCCTGGCAATGGTGGCACACAGCGCTCGGTGTGGGGACGGGAGGTCTAACCCCTGGCAATGGCGGCACACAGCGCTCGGTGTGGGGACGGGAGGCCTAACCGCTGGCAATGGCGGCACACAGCGCTCGGTGTGGGGACGGGAGGTCTAACCCCTGGCAATGGCGGCACACAGCGCTCGGTGTGGGGACGGGAGGTCTAACCCCTGGCAATGGCGGCACACAGCGCTCGGTGTCGGGACGGGAGGTCTAACCCCTGGCAATGGCGGCACACAGCGATCGGTGTGGGGACGGGAGGTCTAGCCCCTGGCCATGGCGGCACACAGCGCTCGGTGTGGGGACGGGAGGTCTAACCCCTGGCAATGGTGGCACACAGCGCTCGGTGTGGGGACGGGAGGTCTAACCCCTGGCAATGGCGGCACACAGCGCTCGGTGTGGGGACGGGAGGTCTAACCCCTGGCAATGGCGGCACACAGCGCTCGGTGTGGGGACGGGAGGTCTAACCCCTGGCAATGGTGGCACACACCGCTCGGTGTGGGGACTGGAGGTCTAACCGGTGGCAATGGCGGCAAACAGCGCTCGGTGTGGGGACGGGAGGTCTAACCCCTGGCAATGGCGGCACACAGCGCGGCTTGGTGACTGGAGGTACTGTACTGTACTGGGCTGTCAGGGTTATGGTGTACATGGCTCTCAGGGTTATAGTGCACTGAGCTGTCAGGGTAATGTTGCACTGAGCTGTCAGGGGTATGGTGTAATGAACTGTCAGTGTTATGGTGTACTGAACTGTCGGGTTATGGTGTACATGGCTGTCAGGGTCATGGTGCACTGGGCTGTCAGGGGTATGGTGTACTGGGCTGTCAGGGGTATGTTGTACTGGGCTGTCAGGTTTAGGGTGTATTGAACTGTCAGGATTATGGTGCACTGAGCTGTCAGGGGTATAGTGGATTGAGCTGTCAGGGTTATGGTGCATTGAGCTGTCACGGGTATGGTGTACAGAGCTGCCAGGGTTATAGCGTACATGGCTGTCAGGGTAATTGTGCACTGAGCTGTCAGGGTAATGTTGCACTGAGCTGTCAGGGGTATGGTGTAATGAACTGTCAGTGTTATGGTGTACTGAACTGTCGGGTTATGGTGTACATAGCTGTCAGGGTCATGGTGCACTGGGCTGTCAGGGGTATGGTGTACTGGGCTGTCAGGGGTATGATGTACTGGGCTGTCAGGTTTAGGGTGTACTGAACTGTCAGGATTATGGTGCACTGAGCTGTCAGGGGTATAGTGCACTGAGCTGTCAGGATTATGGTGCACTGGACTGTCAGAATTATGATGTAGAGGGCTGTCAGGGTTATGGTATACAGGCCTGTCAGAGGAATAGCATACAGAGTTGTCAGGGTGATGGTGTACATGGCTGTCAGGGTTATAGTGCACTGAGCTGTCAGGGCTATGGTGCACTGGGCTGTCAGAATTATGATGCACTGAGCTGTCATAGGTATGGTGTACTGAGCTGTCAGGGTTATGTTGTACAGAGCTGTCAGGATTGTGTTGTAGTGAGCTGTCAGGGTTATGGTGCACTGAGCTGTCACGAGTATGTTGTACTAGGCTGTCAGGATAATGGTGCACTTAGCTGTCAGGGGTATGGTGTACCGGGCTGTCAGGGGTATGGTGTACAGAGCTGTCAGGGACATGGTGTACAGAGCTGTCAGGGGTATGGTGTACACAGCTGCCATCTGTTCAGACTCTTGGGTAGTTTTCGTCCCAATCGCTGGGAGGTTTATTGGGCACAATGTGTCTGTGGTGACGTTTTGATGTCGTGGGAGGTATTGTAGATAGGGTTCGGCGGCATGCTCTGAGGTTGACATCGTACTGCATCAGTACGTGATCGGCCTGTGAGTCCCGCTTACAGAGGAAAGGGAACAACTGTTCCCACGGTGGCGACGTACAAGGGTCACGAGGCGTGGTGGGCGGCAATCAGACAGGTTGTGACCCGCAGTCTAGGGTGTCACTAGCCTTGCCCGGGCGGCACGTGGTCAACCTGAGTAATGCTTCTAAAGCGAGGCTCCAAGGATATACCAAGAAGAATGCCATTACATGGGCGGGTGCAATTAGAGACAGTTACACTATGTGTAGTAAAAGGCCTGCGTCGTGCTCATCTCGCTGGCCTGAACAGCGGCCATACGGCCTGAACAACGGCCATACGGCCTGAACAGCGGCCAGACGGCCTGAACAACGGCCATACGGCCTGAACAGCGGCCAGACGGCCTGAACAACGGCCATACGGCCTGAGCAGCGGCCATACGGCCTGAACAGCGGCCAGACGGCCTGCACAACGGCCATACGGCCTGAACAGCGGCCATACGGCCTGAAAAACGGCCATACGGCCTGAACAGCGGCCAGACAGCCTGAACAGCGTCCATACGGCCTGAACAGCGGCCATACGGCCTGAACAACGGCCATACGGCCTGAACAGCGGCCATACGGCCTGAACAGCGGCCAGACGGCCTGAACAGCGGCCATACGGCCTGAAAAACGGCCATACGGCCTGAACAGCGGCCATACGGCCTGAACAGCGGCCATGCGGCCTGAACAGCGGCCATACGGCCTGAACAGCGGCCAGATAGCCTGAACAGCGGCCATACGGCCTGAACAACGGCCATACGGCCTGAACAGCGGCCATACGGCCTGAACAGCGGCCGGACGGTCTGAACAGCGGCCATAAGGCCTAAACAGCGGCCAGACGGCCTGAACAGCGGCCATATGGCCTGAAAAACGGCCTGAACAACGGCCATACGGCCTGAACAGCGGCCATACGGCCTGAAAGCTATACGGCCTGAACAGTGCCCATACGGCCTAAACAGTGGCCATACGGCCTAAACAGCGGCCATACGGCCTAAACAATGCCCATACGGCCTAAACAGCGGCCATACGGCCTGAATAGTGCCCATACGGCCTGAACAGCGGCCATAAGGCCTGAACAGTGCCCATACGGCCTGAACAGCGGCCATACGGCCTGAACAGCGGCCAGACGGCCTGAACAGCGGCCATACGGCCTGAAAAACGGCCATACGACCTGAACAGCGGCCATACGGTCTAAAAAAACGGCCATACGGCCTGAACAGCGGCCATACGGCCTGAACAGCGACCATACGGCCTGAACAGCGGCCAGACGGCCTGAACAACGGCCATACGGCATGAAAAGCGGCCATAAGGCATGAACAACGGCCATACGGCATGAACAGCGGCCATGGTTAGGATTCGGCGCCGACCCTGGCCTGACAGGCTGAGGATCCGACATACTGCCAACCGTGAAGCCAGGTAAACTTAGGATTCGCCAGAGATAACATGGTTAGGATGCGGCACAGTTAGGATTCGCCTGGAGATAACATGGTTAGGATGCGGTACAGTTAGGATTCCCCAGAGATAACATGGTTAGGATGAGGCACAGTTAGGATTCGCCTGGAGCTAATGCGGTTAGGATGCGACACAGTTAGGATTCGCCAGAAATAACATGGTTAGGATGCGGCACAGTTAGGATTCGCCTGGAGCTAACATGGTTAGGATGCGACACAGTTAGGATTCTCCAGAGATAACATGGTTAGGATGCGGTACAGTTAGGATTCGCCTGGAGCTAATGTGGTTAGGATGCGGTACAGTTAGGATTCGCCTGGAGCTAATGTGGTTAGGATGAGGCACAGTTAGGATTCGCCTGGAGCTAATGTGGTTAGGATGCGACACAGTTAGGATTCGCCAGAAATAACATGGTTAGGATGCGGCACAGTTAGGATTCGCCTGGAGCTAACGTGGTTACGATGCGGCACAGTAAGGATCGCCAGGAGTTGCGTGGCTAGGATGTGGCACAGTTAGGATATGCCAGAGATAATTTGGCTACGATGCGGCTCAGTTAGGATTATTATCAGAGATAACATGGTTAGGATGTGCCACAGTTGGGATTTGCCTGGAGATAACATGGTTAGGATGCGGCTCAGTTAGGATGCGGCAGAGATAACTTGGTTAGGATGCGGCACAGTTAGGATTCGCCAGGGCAGTCAGAGCTATGATGCGCCAAGTTTGCCATGGCTATGATGCGCCAGGGCTGTCGGAGTCGTGATGCGCTGTCAGGGTTGTGATGCACTGTCAGAGTCGTGATGCGCTGACAGGTGTGTGATGCGCTGTCAGGTTTGTGATGCGCTGTCATGGTTGTAATTCGCTGTCAGAGTTGTGATGCGCTGTCAGGATTGTGATGCACTGTCAGAGCGTGATGCGCTGTCAGGGTTGTGATGCACTGTCAGGGTTGTTATGCGCTGTCAGGGTTTTGAGGCACTGTCAGAGTCGTGATGCGCTGTCAGGGCTGTGATGCACTGTTAGAGTTGTGATGCGCTGTCAGGGTTGTGATGCGCTGTCAGGGTTTTGATGCGCTGTCAGGTTTGTGATGCGCTGTCAGGGTTGTGATGCACTGTCAGAGGCGTGATGCACTGTCAGAGTCGTGATGCGCTGTCAGGGTTGTGATGCGCTGTCAGGGTTGTGATGCGCTGTCAGGGTTGTGATGCACTGTCAGGGTTGTGATGCGCTGTCAGAGTCGTGATGCGCTGCCAGGGTTGTGATGCGCTGTCAGGGTTGTGATGCGCTGTCAGGGTTGTGATGCGCTGTCCGGGTTGTGATGCGCTGTCAGGGTTGTGATGCGCTGGCAGGGTTGTGATGCGCTGTCAGGGTTGTGATGCGCTCTCAGGGTTGTGAGGCACTGTCAGAGTCGCGATGCGCTGTCAGGGTTGTGATGCGCTGTCAGAGTCGTGATGCGCTGTCAGGGTTGTGATGGGCTGTCAGAGTCGTGATGCGCTGTCAGGGTTGTGATGCGCTGTCAGAGTCGTGATGCGCTGTCAGGGTTGTGATGCACTGTCAGAGTCGTGATGCGCTGTCAGAGTCGTGATGCGCTGTCAGGGTTGTGATTCGCTGTCAGGGTTGTGATGCGCTGTCCGGGTTGTGATGCGCTCTCAGGGTTGTGAGGCACTGTCAGAGTCGCGATGCGCTGTCAGGGTTGTGATGAGCTGTCAGGGTTGTGATGCGCTGTCCGGGTTGTGATGCGCTGTCAGGGTTGTGGTGCGCTGTCAGAGTCGTGATGCGCTGTCAGGGTTGTGATGCGCTGTCAGGGTTGTGATGCGCTGTCAGGCTTGTGATGCACTGTCAGGGTTGTGATGCACTGTCAGGGTTGTGATGCTTCAGGGAAAAAGATGGTTTAGGCAACGTGATTTTGCACTGCAATTATGTCATATTGGTGTATGTGTTATCGCCATATAATATAGGAACAAGGTCAGCCATTAAAAGAGGGTCATCGTGACAGCATGGGTACTTATAAAGGAGGTCCAATGCTCAAAGTCATTGTTCCTAGTATTATCCCTTTGGCGAGAACCTAATCATGGCCGACGAAGTCAATGTCAGAGGTGTTTATATCTGTGGATCTCCCGACCCCAGCCGACTGCTGACCCACACGAGGCGGGGCTTATTATTTAAGACAAACAATAAGGTATCCAATCTCGGACGACTGTTCCTTCGCC
This sequence comes from Arenicola marina, assembly GCA_964019135.1. NCBI lineage: Eukaryota > Metazoa > Annelida > Polychaeta > Arenicolidae > Arenicola > Arenicola marina. Next base: position 33,580,632 of record OZ025256.1, read on the forward strand.
CGTTCCTTCAGTCGCATTATGGCCGAGCACGCCCCACGATCCGCTATGTACTGCCTCGCCGACTGTCGGAGATCACAAGGCACGGCAGTCTCCACCCCCCCCCCCTCTCCTTCAGGCCAGCCACCCCTCACCTCCGTGGCAGCGGATTCCCATCTGGTCACAGATCGTGGGTGGTATCAGCAAGGACATCAGGAAAAGAACTGATTCGGGTTTTTTTTCTACTTCTGCCCTTGATTGCGTGTGTAAACGATCTGAGAAAGATAGATGCAGACCTGAAATTATTTCGGTCTGGTGATACTCCTGATGGTAACCGACTCCAATCGTAAATGCAGTGTCGTCCCCGGACGGGACTCCAAGGCCATTGTACCGCCCCCCCCCACCCTCCTTCCCCACTCCCCGAAGCCCTGCCCCAACCACGCCCTTCAGCCCAATGCCATCCTAGTCTGGTCGACAGCCCGACATATGCCAGTGGGCTGAGAAATGAAGAAACGAGATTCAAGGTCACAGATCAAATTAAATGACTATTGATGGATGAGAAGCAGATGTTGTCTTGACACTCCGCGGCAAAAGGTCACGTGATCAGCGGCTGACTGCGGCCGCATGTTTACTCAGGCGGACTGATGACATTCTATGAGTTGTTACCGCTTTACCATTCTGGTATTTCAAATAAAGTGATGAACATGATGAAGTGAGATATTTTCTCATTATGTTTTCTTTTGGATCAGTAGGCCCAGTAGATTGCTCGGGCGTAAGCTCTGGACCGCCCCCTATTGCACTGGGTTCTGGGCCCTGCAGGGCACCGTCTGTGTGCACCAGGCAGGGTAACGATCACCGGGTACTTGATTACGATTGACGCGATATAACCTCAATTTGGCAAACAAACCTCCCGCTAAATCCCGCATCTAGCGAGAATGTAAATATTCAACTGATACTGCCCAGATCCAACCAATGAGCGATCACTTTTATCTCGCAGACCTAGTCCACTACAGGGCCAAAGCCAAGGAAACAGAAGCACGCAAAGACAAAATCAAACAGGCAAAACTCCCTAAACTGATCCACTACTCAATGAGCGACTTAGTGCCCTAATATCAGCATCTAGTCCCCATAACACCCTAATATCAGCTATCTGTACCCACAACAACCTAATATCAGCATATAGTCCCCATAACACCCTAATATCAGCTATCTGTACCCACAACAACCTTATATCAGCATATAGTCCCCATAACACCCTAATATCAGCTATCTGTACCCACAACAACCTTATATCAGCATATAGTCTCCATAACACCCTAATATCAGCTATCTGTACCCACAATAACCTTATATCAGCATATAGTCCCCATAACACCCTAATATCAGCTATCTGTACCCACAACAACCTAATATCAGCATATAGTCCCCATAACACCCTAATATAAGCCTATAGTCTGCAGAGCGCTCTGATATCTCGAAAGCACCAAACTATAAGCGTATAATTCCCAGAGGACCTTAATATCAGATTGTAGTCCCCAGGGCACCATACTATCAGATTATAGTCCCAAGAGCACCCTAATATCAGTATATAGTCCCCATGGCCCCCCTATATCAGCATATAGTCCCGAGGCTCACCTATATCAGCATATGGTACCGAGGGCCCGCCTATATCAGCATATAGTCCCCAGGGCGCTATGCTATCAGCATATAGTCCCCAGGGCAGCGTAATATCAGCATATAGTCCCCAGGGCACCATGCTATCAGCATATAGTCCCCAGGGCACCATGCTATCAGCATATAGTCCCCAGGGCAGCGTACTATCAGCATATAGTCCCCAGGGCACCATGCTATCAGCATATAGTCCCCAGGGCACCATGCTATCAGCATATAGTCCCCAGGGCACCATGCTATCAGCATATAGTCCCCAGGGCACCATGCTATCAGCATATAGTCTCCATGGCAGCGTACTATCAGCATATATTCCCGACGGCACCATAATATCAGCATACAGTCCTCAAGACCCCTCTATATGAGCATATAGTCCCTATAGAAACTATCAGCATATAGTACCCAGGGCACCATGCTATCAGCATATAGTCCCCAAGGCACCATGCTATCAGCATATAGTCTCCAGGGCAGCGTACTATCAGCATATAGTCCCCAGGGCACCATGCTATCAGCATATAGTCCCCAGGGCACCATGCTATCAGCATATAGTCCCCAGGGCACTATGCTATCAGCACATATTCCCGACGGCACCATAATATCAGCATACAGTCCTCAAGACCCCTCTATATGAGCATATAGTCCCCATAGCAACTTACTCAAGTCCCACGTTATCTGTAATACCAAGCGGATAATTACAAAATGTCTTTTCACACGACATTCAATGTCACATCCTTACGCTACAGGGAACAAGCTTCGGTTCGCTGAAGTTTAAGTCAGTTAAGAATACCCGTGTAACAGACCCTTCTACAATAGATATGTACTACTGCTTACATTGCTATGCAAGGCGGCTGGTAGATAAGACACGAACTAATAGGCCCGCCGATACATTGCCTTATAGAATACCAGGAGGGCACATTGACTTGGCCCTCCTATGTCAGCCTGAGCCAGACACGAACTTTCATCCGCATTTAATGGCAATCAGGCGGCGGGAGAGCCTCGGCGGGAGAGCCCATCCTGCCGCACGGCTGGGCTCAACCGATAATACGAAACAGAATTTCGGACCAAAACAATCGATCGATTTAGGGAAATGGGAGGTGATCGGTTTACAGAATAAATTAGGATCCATTGTGGCAACGAAAGATACAGGCCGATCGTCGGGAGTGAGAACATCGATCTAGTGAGGAAGACTATTGAACTAGGCAGGTAGTGGGCACCAGCGGGTTTATACAGCATACGGAAACTAGGGCCATTTTGTTTCTATGCGGACAAATGAAATTATCATGATAATTTACATAGCTAAACATGACACTTTCTTTTCAAGTTCCAAATTACAGACAATTTGACATCAACAGTATATGGGTTTCAATAGCTTATTACCTTTAGCCATTGCATCAAATATTAGTTCCACTTGTATATGCATAATACTGAAGCTACTGAAATGAAATGAAATGACCGTTCCCCATAGAGAAGGGGGTTACACAAGGTTATACAAGGTTGTCTATTATCTGCCCTACTGTTCATTATAGATATAGAAGTGTTGTCATGCCGTATTGAAGAGTATGAAGCTCAGTCGCTATCATTAACGTGTAGGACAGTGTGGTATGTAGATGATGCCATAACATTTCATATATTTAACAAGTCCCTCTGCTACTTCAAACTGCATCAGATTTTACCTCAGTTGTTGGTCCCACTACTCCCGAGCAATACCTGCACCAGCTGCTGTGTGATATAAATGGCACACTATTTATTTCATAACACGTTGTGATTCATAACAATGCCAACTTGGAAAATAAATGAGACAACAGTGCGCTAAATGAGACGTGTGAAGAAAATCATGTCATAAATTCTGCGCAGAAACGTGGTACGCTGAGGCCCTCTTGCCCAAAAGCCAAGGTAAAACTACGGATCGGGTTAGGGTTCCAAAAATCCTATGTCAAATCTGAACATACGAGCTATTGTTGTTTTTTATTTCGTCTTCAAGGCCTCAGGCCCATATTTGTGCACGAACGTTAACAATCTCTGGTGTTGAAATGGATCCGATTTTATTATAGACTTTGCTGATTTCCATATGACAGAGATTTCATTCTTTGACATTAAAATTGTAAAACTATCAAAACTTGGCGGATTCCAGTCTACATACTCAATATATACTTCGCGAATGCCAATGAACTTGGGGCAGCATAACAGAACATGTACACATCTTCCATGATTGGGGTGCCGCTGTCCGCGCAATGTATACATACACGGTAGTAACGTGCCATCTCTGCGATCTAACCCGATGACGAGCCTATGTGCAGAACATCTGAACCGTGAAAGTGCCTACTGTAGCTATACAGTTCAGGTATCAATTCCTCCCTAGTGTGCAATATATGCCTAATCAGATCTGATTTCGCGCGATCGTTTACCTTTCGTCTTCCATTTTAAATTGATCCATTTTAAATTGATCTCATCCATAATAATCAGCAGTTATCTCACGGACGTTATCCAAGTTTTCTATTGCGCACATGGAGATCTTTAAACATTTCAAAACAACATTGACCATATCTGTTTTCCGCCATCTTTGATATCTTTAACCAATATTTTAAGCATTTAGCGTAATATATTTTTGCCAGGGGTAACCTTCCGCATTTGTCTGACGTACATTTTGAAAGTCCAAAAATCCTTTAGGAAAATCTTACTTGCACCTTTTCTATCTCTTTAAACTCTTTAAATCCCCGAATTTCCGATCCGTATGTTAGATGAGGTACAATTAGGCGGTCAAACAGTGTAAATGCTACATCAACTGGGAGGCCTCTTAATTTCTTAATTTCTTGTCCAGCTGATAGATGCAAGAGAGTGCTCGGCTTGCTGGTGCCGCTAATGTCGATGCTAACCTTATTTCGTCCAAATCAGAGTGCTAGTAACCACCATTCCCAGGTATTTATAACATGATACAACGTTCATTGGATTACCACAACTTCTGTGTTCTTACTTTCAGACACCATTTCTCACAAAATTCCTTCAGCGTATTTCTGCTTGCTTGAAGCCGCCCAACTGTGTCGGCACAGCTCGAGAGGTCATCAGCAACGTCACAGTGATAACCCTTGGTGCGTTGTTGCTGATAACAGTTCTAAAGATTAATGTAATTAAGGATTATTATATTGCGGAAAATGAGTATGTCTCTGTACTGGGCCAATATTCTGTAAATATATTTTACCAGTGTGCAAGTTACAAAATCATGATACTTCAATTGCAGCTCGAATGGCGTAATTTTCGCATGGTCTCTGCTGGTTGGCATAATTGTCGAAGCTAAAACTTCCAGCCTTGTTTGACGAAGACACGTTAGTGTGACTTTGACCTTTGACATTGACCCGTAAAAAACTGATGACATCTTATTGGAATCACAGAAGATAATCGGAGGCAAGGCAGGTACTTCGTCAACAAGTACATTGTCAACAAATACCTTGTCAACAAGTATCTTGTCAACAAGTACCTTGTCAACAAGTACATTGTCAACAAGTACCTTGTCAACAAGTACATTGTCAACAAATACCTTGTCAACAAGTATCTTGTCAACAAGTACCTTGTCAACAAGTACATTGTCAACAAGTAACCAATGAGTAAGACGGTACAAAGTCGCCCATCTTTCTTATGTACAGCAATGGACATGGACTATTTGATACAGGTGAGGATAATAACATTATTAAGTATCTGTGTGGCTGCTCCAGTTACTGTGTAAGCGTCACGTGGCGTTCTGACTGGAGTACGTATCCTGGATCACCTCTGGCGTTCCGAGTACTGATCTCGCCCACATCTCGCTAGTTAGATCACGTCGTTAGTAAGGTGTAAGGGGACGCCAATTCGGGACCAACATCGCGACCATCCAGTGTGAAGAGGGCGATAAACCCGGGTCGATTCGGGTCGACAGAACGAACAAGAGAACTGGAGCTGGCACGCCATGTCCCCCCACGACTATTTCCAAAGGCCAATCAATATGAGACTGCCATGGAGGTAACATGTATCGGGTCGATCCCCATCTGCGGAGTGTCGGGGCGAGTTTGCCGACATCCTTAATTCTAGCGCTTCAGAAACAAAGACCGGTGGAATCCAGATATGTAGATTGGTTGTGAGTTCATGGTAGGTCAGTTATATCGTCATATGGCAATGGGGCCATCGCTCGCTGTACTGTATGACAACCAATCTATGGCAATGGGGCCATCGCTCGCTGTACTGTATGACCACTGGTCACCAATCTATGGCAATGGGGCCATCGCTCGCTGTACTGTATGACAACCAATCTATGGCAATGGGGCCATCGCTCGCTGTACTGTATGACAACCAATCTATGGCAATGGGGCCATCGCTCGCTGTACTGTATGACCATTGGTCACCAATCTATGGCAATGGGGCCATCGCGCGCTGTACTGTATGACAACCAATCTATGGCAATGGGGCCATCGCTCGCTGTACTGTATGACCATTGGTCACCAATCTATGGCAATGGGGCCATCGCTCGCTGTACTGTATGACAACCAATCTATGGCAATGGGGCCATCGCTCGCTGTACTGTATGACAACCAATCTATGGCAATGGGGCCATCGCTCGCTGTACTGTATGACAACCAATCTATGGCAATGGGGCCATCGCTCGCTGTACTGTATGACCATTGGTCACCAATCTATGGCAATGGGGCCATCGCGCGCTGTACTGTATGACAACCAATCTATGGCAATGGGGCCATCGCTCGCTGTACTGTATGACCATTGGTCACCAATCTATGGCAATGGGGCCATCGCTCGCTGTACTGTATGACAACCAATCTATGGCAATGGGGCCATCGCTCGCTGTACTGTATGACAACCAATCTATGGCAATGGGGCCATCGCTCGCTGTACGGTATGACCATTGGTCACCAATCTATGGCAATGGGGCCATCGCTCGCTGTACTGTATGAAAACCAATCTATGGCAATGGGGCCATCGCTCGCTGTACTGTATGACCATTGGTCACCAATCTATGGCAATGGGGCCATCGCTCGCTGTACTGTATGACCACTGGTCACCAATCTATGGCAATGGGGCCATCGCTCGCTGTACTGTATGACAACCAATCTATGGCAATGGGGCCATCGCTCGCTGTACTGTATGACAACCAATCTATGGCAATGGGGCCATCGCTCGCTGTACTGTATGACCATTGGTCACCAATCTATGGCAATGGGGCCATCGCTCGCTGTACTGTATGACAACCAATCTATGGCAATGGGGCCATCGCTCGCTGTACTGTATGACCATTGGCCACCAATCTATGGCAATGGGGCCATCGCTCGCTGTACTGTATGACCATTGGTCACCAATCTATGGCAATGGGGCCATCGCTCGCTGTACTGTATGACAACCAATCTATGGCAATGGGGCCATCGCTCGCTGTACTGTATGACCATTGGTCACCAATCTATGGCAATGGGGCCATCGCTCGCTGTACTGTATGACCATTGGTCACCAATCTATGGCAATGGGGCCATCGCTCGCTGTATTGTATGACAACCAATCTATGGCAATGGGGCCATCGCTCGCTGTACTGTATGACCATTGGTCACCAATCTATGGCAATGGGGCCATCGCTCGCTGTACTGTATGTCAACCAATCTATGGCAATGGGGCCATCGCTCGCTGTACTGTATGACCATTGGCCACCAATCTATGGCAATGGGGCCATCGCTCGCTGTACTGTATGACAACCAATCTATGGCAATGGGGCCATCGCTCGCTGTACTGTATGACAACCAATCTATGGCAATGGGGCCATCGCTCGCTGTACTGTATGACCATTGGTCACCAATCTATGGCAATGGGGCCATCGCTCGCTGTACTGTATGACAACCAATCTTTTGGCAATGGGGCCATCGCTCGCTGTACTGTATGACCATGGGCACAGGAGTGCAGCGATATCCAATGCGGCACAGGAGTGAATGGATACCCAATGCGGCACAGGAGTGCAGCGATACCTAATGCGGCATAGGCGTGCAGCAATACCCAATGCGGCATAGGAGTGCAGCGATACCCAATGCGGCATAGGAGTGCAGCGATACCCAATGCGGCACAGGAGTGCAGTGATACCCAATGCAGCACAGGAGTGCAGCGATACCCGATGCGGCACAACAAGAAAGGCACCGCCAAAGGAGCAATGATGACGCATAAGGTATGTGACAGATGCCAGCCATGTCACAACAATGATTACGGCGACAGTACGGACGGGGAATGAGCGATGTGCCTGTGGTGTACGCCTCCAGACTTTAAAAGGATCTATTACCTGGCCATCCAAATGGCACTGAGAGGCACAGGCGAGGAAGGGGCTGGTGGGGCGAAAACCAGAGGAAAATTATAACAAAAATGAACCGTCAAACACGTAAATATCCCTGTTCCGTGGGTTTGGCTACATCCCAGGCAACCAATCGCCAAAGCGGTACAAACAACAGTAAACCCGCCGGCGCGTAGTTAATAGGCAAATGGGGCTTCCAACGAGCAGATACCGTCTGAGACACAGGACTTTTATTCTATGCCTCCAGGTGTAAATAGCATTGCTATTCACTCTACAGTTAGTTACCCGGCGGCGACGTCAGACATTTTACACCCCTTCTATCCAAATAAACTGCTTCAAAGTATGTCCACTCAGCTCGAAAGCGTTTAAAGAAAAACAGCGAACGTCCGGGTTATCGCAATGAGGAACCTCAAGTCGACCAAGATGTTATTTTATCAATAACATCGTGGTCTCCTTTGCGCATGCTCCATAAATTTATGAAATGGACAAAAGAAAGTGGTTCTATTTGCCGAAAACTCCATTTGTACTCCAAAAATAGCATTTCAACAAACAAAAAAGCCTACTTCTCCTCCAATTCGACAACCTTATCTGTCACTGCATGATCGCGGTGAGGGTGCAATTCATATGGAAAATTCACAGCCACAGATATCACTATTACATAAGAAGGTGACGGTGCAAATGATATGGAATAGCTACTGTTGTGGCGGTCATTGTAACGAAGTGAGGGTGCAACCCATATGGAGCACTTCCAGGTTTTGCCCGTTGTTTGTATGGTCGCGGTGCGAGTGCAATCCATATGGAAGTTCTTGCTTATCTCTGCAGCTATTGATTGCAGGAGGCAGCCAGCCTGGCCGTCTCGACCAGGGCGACGGCGGACATACCTCGTCGAGCGCACTCAAAGGGCAATTATAGCCGATAATGGTCATCAATGGCCGCCATCTTGTTTTCGGTATTTATGACAGAAAGTGTCACGACATGAAAGCTTGTGATATGTCATTTCGAGTCCATCAAAACTGATTTGCTGGGTAAACTATCTGGAAAGTCTTACAGTGTTGTTCATCGCCATGGCGACAACGCTTGGGTGAACGTCAATCCGCTCATTATCTGTCAGGGAATTATGTTCCAGACAGACCCCCCTGTAGTTTCCTTCAAAACGATGGAAGGGAATTGGGTCCAATTGATCGTTTTGCCATTGTTGCATAACGGTCAATACCGGTTTCGTCACACGGCTTGTATACGCGATAAGTCGATAAGTATCAATACAGAGTGCGATAACATCACGGCATGCCTCTCCCAGGACCGCTAAGCCTCTCCCTCAACAGCCGGAATGTTGTCATCAAAACCTCTTCCTTCGTCTTTGTTGCCTCGCTCTATCCTCAGTGATTTATGATTCTAATATTGTTTTTGAACAACTTTTCCGTGGTAAAGCTTCTTGCATACAAACGTGAGACTGAGTCTATATAAACCGTTAAAGTCCTTTATTACAAAGCCACCATTTTTTCTGTCGGAATATTCAGACATGTCCGTCTTCGAGACAGTGAAGATTACATGACACGCATATCCACACTATGGGATGTCTAGTTCACACGTGGTGGCCCATGCTCCGATACGCATATCCACACTATGTGATGTCTAGTTCACACGTGGTGGCCCAAGCTCCGATTCGCATATCCACGCTATGTGATGTCTAGTTCACACGTGGTGGCCCACGCTCCGATTCGCATATCCACGCTATGTGATGTCTAGTTCACACGTAGTGGCCCCCGCTCCGATACGCAAATCCGCACTATGTGATGTCTAGTTCACACGTGGTGGCCCACGCTCCGATACGCATATCAACACTATGTGATGCCTAGTTCACACGTGGTGGCCCACGCTCCGATACGCATATCCACACTATGTGATGTCTAGTTCACACGTGGTGGCCCACGCTCCGATACGCATATCCACACTATGTGATGTCTAGTTCACACGTGGTGGCCCACGCTCCGATACGCATATCCACACTATGTGATGTCCAGTTCACACGTGGTGGCCCACGCTCCGATACGCATATCCACACGATGTGATGTCTAGTTCACACGTGGTGGCCCACGCTCCGATACGCATATCTACACTATGTGATTTCTAGTTAACAGGGGGCGGCCCACGCTCCGATACGCATACCCACACTATGTGATGTCTAGTTCACAGGTGGCGGCCCACGCACCGATACGCATATCCACACTATGTGATGTCTAGTTCACACGTGGTGGCCCACGCTCCGATACGCATATCCACACTATGTGATGTCTAGTTCACAGGTGGCGGCCCACGCTCAGAGACGCATATCCACACTATGGGATGTCTAGTTCACAGGTGGCGGCCCACGCTCCGATACGCATATCCACACTATGTGATGTCTAGTTCACACGTGGTGGCCCACGCTCCGATACGCATATCTACACTATGTGATGTCTAGTTTACAGGTGGCGGCCCACGCTCCGATACGCATATCCACACTATGTGATGTCTAGTTCACAGGTGGCGGCCCACGCTCCGATACGCATATCCACACTATGTGATGTTTAGTTCACACGTGGTGGCCCACGCTCCGATACGTATATCCACACTATGTGATGTCTAGTTCACAGGTGGTGGCCCACGCTCCGATACGCATATCCACACTATGTGATGTCTAGTTCACAGTTGGCGACCCACGCTCCGATACGCATATCCCCACTATGTGATGTCTAGTTCACAGGTGGTGGCCCACGCTCTGATACGCATATCCACACTATGTGATGTCTAGTTCACAGTTGGCGACCCACGCTCCGATACGCATATCCACACTATGTGATGTCTAGTTCACAGTTGGCGACCCACGCTCCGATACGCATATCCCCACTATGTGATGTCTAGTTCACACGTGGTGGCCCACGCTCCGATACGCATATCCACACTATGTGATATCTAGTTCACAGGTGGTGGCCCACGTTCCGATACGCATATCCACACTATGTGATGTCTAGTTCACACGTGGTGGCCCACGCTCCGATTCGCATATCCACGCTATGTGATGTCTAGTTCACACGTGGTGGCCAACGCTCCGAGACGCATATCCACACTATGTGATGTCTAGTTCACGCGTGGTGGCCCACGCTCCGAATCGCATATCCACGCTATGTGATGTCTAGTTCACACGTAGTGGCCCCCGCTCCGATACGCAAATCCACACTATGTGCTGTCCAGTTCACACGTGGTGGCCCACGCTCCGATACGCATATCCACACGATGTGATGTCTAGTTCACACGTGGTGGCCCACGCTCCGATACGCATATCTACACTATGTGATGTCTAGTTAACAGGGGGCGGCCCACGTTCCGATACGCATACCCACACTATGTGATGTCTAGTTCACAGGTGGCGGCCCACGCTCCGATACGCATATCCACACTATGTGATGTCTAGTTCACACGTGGTGGCCCACGCTCCGATACGCTTATCCACACTATGTGATGTCTAGTTCACAGGTGGCGGCCCACGCTCAGAGACGCATATCCACACTATGTGATGTCTAGTTCACAGTTGGCGACCCACGCTCCGATACGCATATCCCCACTATGTGATGTCTAGTTCACAGGTGGTGGCCCACGCTCCGATACGCATATCCACACTATGTGATGTCTAGTTCACACGTGGTGGCCCACGCTCCGATACGTATATCCACACTATGTGATATCTAGTTCACAGGTGGTGGCCCACGTTCCGATACGCATATCCACACTATGTGATGTCTAGTTCACACGTGGTGGCCCACGCTCCGATTCGCATATCCACGCTATGTGATGTCTAGTTCACACGTGGTGGCCAACGCTCCGAGACGCATATCCACACTATGTGATGTCAAGTTCACGCGTGGTGGCCCACGCTCCGAATCGCATATCCACGCTATGTGATGTCTAGTTCACACGTAGTGGCCCCCGCTCCGATACGCAAATCCACACTATGTGCTGTCCAGTTCACACGTGGTGGCCCACGCTCCGATACGCATATCCACACGATGTGATGTCTAGTTCACACGTGGTGGCCCACGCTCCGATACGCATATCTACACTATGTGATGTCTAGTTAACAGGGGGCGGCCCACGTTCCGATACGCATACCCACACTATGTGATGTCTAGTTCACAGGTGGCGGCCCACGCTCCGATACGCATATCCACACTATGTGATGTCTAGTTCACACGTGGTGGCCCACGCTCCGATACGCATATCCACACTATGTGATGTCTAGTTCACAGGTGGCGGCCCACGCTCAGAGACGCATATCCACACTATGTGATGTCTAGTTCACAGGTGGCGGCCCACGCTCCGATACGCATATCCACACTATGTGATGTCTAGTTAACACGTGGTGGCGCACGCTCCGATACGCATATCTACACTATGTGATGTCTAGTTTACAGGTGGCGGCCCACGCTCCGATACGCATATCCACACTATGTGATGTCTAGTTCACAGGTGGCGGCCCACGCTCCGATACGCATAACCACACTATGTGATGTCTAGTTCACAGGTGGCGGCCCACGCTTCGATACGCATATCCACACTATGTGATGTCTAGTTCACACGTGGTGGCCCACGCTCCAATACGCATATCCACACTATGTGATGTCTAGTTCACAGGTGGTGGCCCACGCCCCGATACGCATATCCACACTATGTGATGTCTAGTTCACACGTGGTGTCCCACGCTCCGATACGCATATCCACACTATGTGATGTCTAGTTCACAGGTGGTGGCCCACGCTACGATACGCATATCCCCACTATGTGATGTCTAGTTCACACGTGGTGGCCCACGCTCCGATACGCATATCCACACTATGTGATGTCTAGTTCACACGTGGTGGCCCACGCTCCGATACGTATATCCACACTATGTGATGTCTAGTTCACAGGTGGTGGCCCACGCTCCGATACGCATATCCACACTATGTGATGTCTAGTTCACAGTTGGCGACCCACGCTCCGATACGCATATCCCCACTATGTGATGTCTATTTCACAGGTGGTGGCCCACGCTCCGATACGCATATCCACACTATGTGATGTCTAGTTCACACGTGGTGGCCCACGCTCCGACACGCATATCCACACTATGTGATATCTAGTTCACAGGTGGTGGCCCACGTTCCGATACGCATATCCACACTATGTGATGTCTAGTTCACACGTGGTGGCCCACGCTCCGATACGCATATCCACACTATGTTATATCTAGTTCACACGTGGTGGCCCACGCTCCGATACGCATATCCACACTATGTGATGTCTAGTTAACGGGTGGCGGCCCACGCTCCGATACGCATATCCACACTATGTGATGTCTAGTTCACAGGTGGTGGCCCACGCTCCGATACGCATATCCACACTATGTGATGTCTAGTTCACACGTGGTGGCCCACGCTCCGATACGCATATCCACACTATGTGATATCTAGTTCACAGGTGGTGGCCCACGTTCCGATAGGCATATCCACACTATGTGATGTCTAGTTCACACGTGGTGGCCCACGCTCCGATACGCATATCCACACTATGTGATGTCTAGTTCACACGTGGTGGCCCACGCTCCGATACGCATATCCACACTATGTGATGTCTAGTTAACAGGTGGCGGCCCACGCTCCGATACGCATATCCACAATATGTGATGTCTAGTTCACACGTGGTGGCCCACGCTCCGATACGCATATCCACACTATGTGATGTCTAGTTCACACGTGGTGGCCCACGCTCCGATACGTATATCTACACTATGTGATGTCTAGTTCACAGGTGGTGGCCCACGCTCCGATACGCATATCCACACTATGTGATGTCTAGTTCACAGTTGGCGACCCACGCTCCGATACGCATATCCACAATATGTGATGTCTAGTTCACAGGTGGTGGCCCACGCTCCGATACGCATATCCACACTATGTGATGTCTAGTTCACACGTGGTGGCCCACGCTCCGATACGCATATCCACACTATGTGATGTCTAGTTCACACGTGGTGGCCCACGCTCCGATACGTATATCCACACTATGTGATGTCTAGTTCACAGGTGGTGGCCCACGCTCCGATACGCATATCCACACTATGTGATGTCTAGTTCACAGTTGGCGACCCACGCTCCGATACGCATATCCACAATATGTGATGTCTAGTTCACAGGTGGTGGCCCACGCTCCGATACGCATATCCACACTATGTGATGTCTAGTTCACACGTGGTGGCCCACGCTCCGATACGCATATCCACACTATGTGATGTCTAGTTCACAGTTGGCGACCCACGCTCCGATACGCATATCCACAATATGTGATGTCTAGTTCACAGGTGGTGGCCCACGCTCCGATACGCATATCCACACTATGTGATGTCTAGTTCACACGTGGTGGCCCACGCTCCGACACGCATATCCACACTATGTGATATCTAGTTCACAGGTGGTGGCCCACGCTCCGATACGCATATCCACACTATGTGATGTCTAGTTCACAGTTGGCGACCCACGCTCCGATACGCATATCCACAATATATGATGTCTAGTTCACAGGTGGTGGCCCACGCTCCGATACGCATATCCACACTATGTGATGTCTAGTTCACACGTGGTGGCCCACGCTCCGACACGCCTATCCACACTATGTGATATCTAGTTCACACGTGGTGGCCCACGTTCCGATACGCATATCCACACTATGTGATGTCTAGTTCACACGTGGTGGCCCACGCTCCGTTACGCATATCCACACTATGTGATATCTAGTTCACACGTGGTGGCCCACGCTCCGATACGCATATCCACACTATGTGATGTCTAGTTAACAGGTGGCGGCCCACGCTCCGATACGCATATCCCCACTATGTGATGTCTAGTTCACAGGTGGTGGCCCACGCTCCGATACGCATATCCACACTATGTGATGTCTAGTTCACACGTGGTGGCCCACGCTCCGATACGCATATCCACACTATGTGATATCTAGTTCACAGGTGGTGGCCCACGTTCCGATAGGCATATCCACACTATGTGATGTCTAGTTCACACGTGGTGGCCCACGCTCCGATACGCATATCCACACTATGTGATGTCCAGTTCACAGGTTGTGGCCCACGCTTCGATACGTGTATTCATCTTACAGTCCGCTAAGCCTTGAGATATACCCAAAACAAAGCAAGTAGTTATCAAACCTTTTTTTTCTCATTTCTTAGGTATCTAGTAGCACCATTTCAGAAATATGTTGACATCCTCACTACAAATTGTGACCTACAAACCTTATTTCCCGTGTGCGTTATAGTTATTAAATCTACAAAATGCAACCAATAACACATTATAACAAAAATACCCATTAACCGCATGTTAAAGTCAGTTGACAAAAATGGTCAGAACTAGTTTTTAGTAAAGGGACATATGTTTGTTATTATGTGTTCAATTAGATCCATAAATAATACTTATTTAGAGAAAAACGATTCTGTCGACGGCATTCTTTTGTCGACCCTCTCTTGGCCAACCATACCACCCTTTTCTTGACAACTAAAGCGGTGCTGTCCGAACTTTATCCCAACACAAGCTGTTAACATATAAGACATATTTCGAGAACAATGTCATTTGTAGGGTACGCAAAAATAGGAAATGGTAAATGGTTGGCAAAGTGAGCAAAGTTCGTTTTTCTGCAAAGGGTTTTTTTGCGGCCGGTTTTGGTGGTCGCCGACATCTGGTGTGATAAACCGACAATATTATGTGTTTGGGCGTGGGGGGGGTGGGCGGGTGGAACGAGATTGTGCAGATCTGTCTGGAGGGGAGGGACTGGGTGCTGGAAATGGACGGGTAGAGTGGAAATGTTTGGGAGAAGTTCGTGGGGCGGGTGGGTTATAAGTTGGGGAGGGTTTGTGCTAGAGAGTAAAAGGGTTGGGGAGGATGGGGCCGGGTTAACCCATTGAGTCATTCACGGGTATTGGAACGTGTGCCTGGAGACCTGGAAGTAGAGGAAACCAAAACTGCGAAATGAACAAGCAGAAAGCACGGCTTATGTGCTTCGCGGCTGGCTGATAAAGCACTAAAATTGTACTTACTGATAATATATTTGTCACAATCATAAAAATTAACACTTTTACTTGTATTGATTTACTTCCCTTTAAGGATAACCGTGCACAGAAATTCGTGCAAGGGTTCTTACTTACCAGCATACTTTTTACGAAAACAATAAATCTGTTGTGAAGTTGTACTTCAACAGCCAGGTCATTACACATAATTGGAAGAAATTTAGAGTTCGATAAGGTAAATCAAATAGTCTGCGTATCACCTTCCGCCAGGCCATATAAAACGATTGACATGCCGTGGACGAGAAATCTCATAATTGGCACCCATAAGCCGACATACATAAAACTTTGAATAAATCGTATTTAACGTCATGCGCCACATGTTTAAACTGAGCTATAAAGACGCTTACTTTGCGATAGAATGTTGAAGGTATTATGGACACCTCCATCGTCGTTAGTAGAGTTGACGAGATTACCCAAATGTACAGCCGTTTTCTGGGATATTAACAGCATGCCCTCAAAAGCTATTTTTGTATTTGACAGATCAGCGCGACTAAATATCAACAGTTGACTCTTCTTGGGATTGAATTTAATATCGTACTCGTTTGCAAAGTCACTTGCTATGCTTAACATGGCTTCAAGAGCATGTATGCTTAGAGCAAGTACAACTAAGTCATCTGCATATGCCAAGGCACCGACAAAGATGTGGCCAATGTGGCACCCAAGGCCCGAGTTCTTCAGTCGTCCTATCAGTTTGTCACAATAAACACAGAATAGGAGACCTTACACCACCTTGTTTAACGCCGTTGCTCACAGTGAACGCAGGACTAACGAAATTAGCCCATTGCACGTGCACACTCTGATTAGTGTACAGCACTGCAAGGAACCTGGCAATGACGGGACATATCCTCCTTTCAATAAGAGTCTTAAACAGTTTTATATAATTTACACAATCAAAAGCTTTACTTGCATCTAATAACACTGTATATACATCACCTCCACCGTTCATATAGTATTGTATCACCTCTTTGCAAACAAAGGTGCACTGCGAAGTAGAATGGCCCTTTTTAAACCCATACTGTTGGTCGCAGGATTTAAATATATGCTCATTTTTCTTCAGAATGATATGATCTAAAATCTTGCCTACTACGCTACTGATTGCAATACCTCTGTAATTCGATGAGTCATTGATGGATTTGTTAGCACTTTTTGGTATGGGCTTCACTGTCGATAAAAGAAAACCACCAGAGAGAAACCAAGGTGCAGTATACTACTGAAAAGAAGTGATATGAGCGTGTAGAGAGTATGGGTTCCGTTTATCAGATGATCTGTAGAATGCCCCAGGTTACAATCCCCCTTCCCGGGCGTCAACATTCCAATTGTGTTATATACATCTTCTGTGCATACATAATGATTTGAGTGACATAAACCTCTACAACATCTCTGTTTAACACCTTCCTCAATCTCGTTACTCTACTGGGTCATTTCTGTTTTATATGAAACACTATTATATAGTTCGCGATATTTTTCGCCAAATAACTGCCCAATAGCTGGTTCTCCTATAGCGTCGTCAATGCAGTTTAGCAAGTTACACTTGGTCTAATGTATCTTCCTCATTTCTGTCCATTTGGCTCTATCTTTACTGCATAGAACCTGCTTCTTATGTAGTTTTACTTGGCGAAGTGCATAATGGTACTTCGCTCTGGTTTTTCGCCGAAAGCAGCCAGGAGACCATGTCTTGGAGAGTAGTTAACTCAGATATTGTGCCTGAACATGCTCCTATTTCTGCTCGCGGCAACTTGATCATTCCACCGAGGGACGCATTTCCTCGCATTGTTACTTGTTGGTATTGACTTGTCACTGGCTCTAATGCATGCGCGGACTATGGCGTCATGAAAGAGTTGCAGTTCACCCGTGTGCCTGCTGCAGAGCAGGTCATCACAGTGTAAAGACTCCCATGGTATATTAATTGCCATAAGATCTGAATCCAGACACTCCTCATCTCGTCTGAGACACCATGCCATTTACTGTTTTCTCAGGTGAGACATAGGCCTACATAACTCGGGAGTGCTCCATAGGGATGTTTAGGCAGACTGACCGGTGAGTGATCAGACATATTACCCCCCCATGTAAAACACCAGATTTGCTCAGATTGGTTGCCACATTAAGTAAACATAGAAGGTGGTCGATAAGAGATTTGCTCCCCGTGACTTTACTTTCGAAAGTATAATCAACGGTGGACAGAGGAGACAGCGTAGGGCAAACAAAACCACTTGTTTCTATATAATCATTCAGGGCTTTGGTGTGCAGTGATTTTGACCTGCTGAAATGCCTGCGGAAAACTTCTTCGATGCGAAAAAGTTTTACGCAGCATTCCACATGATTTCGCAGGTATTCCGCATTTTATTGAGGCCCCTTCGGTATTCTGTGCGATGTCGACCGCGGCTCGCTAGGATGTCCGCGCGCGATATAAATAAACCGCGTAGTTTATGTTAAAATTGTTGTTTTACAGACTCAAAGAGATAAATAATATATATGTATCATAATTTTAAGGTACTTTTAGTCTTGATTGTAAAGTGTAAAAAATCGAAGATGTCATTGCGCATGTATATTGCTTTAAATCTTATATATCCAGTCGCATGCTCCAACATTTGTTCGCGAAAATATGACCGAAACAATCTAGTGTTGACACACTTTTTTGATGTCAGAAGATAGAACAAGGTATATAGAATGCGTAAACACTATGATTGTACGCGCACACATAATGATAAAAGCTACAGTTGATTCCCTAATAACGTCTAAGGATTTTGACATTGACACCGTTTTGCCCCTAGAGAAAGCGGGCTTGCCTGGGGGCACTTGCGCCAAGCTCCGCTCCTGCTACCCGTGCCCACTTTGACATGTGCTGCTCAACGCTACCTGGCGACCTTAAGGTGCACTTTCCCTTTGTCCACTTCTGTCACCAAACAATGACACTCAACTTCTGTCTAGTTAGATTTACAATTTTGAATCTTACATTAGCCAGAAAAGTAAGATCAAGTCTAAAAGCGTTTTGAACTTTGACCCCGTGTTATTTTGAAACAATTTTTCGCTTAACTCTTCCATTGTGATCATTCGACAACGGAATGTCTATATTTTTCAAATTCTGCAATATTCAATCTAAAAAACCCTCTAAAAACATTCGTGATCCCAGGACCGTTGCCGTCAACCGTGAGGTGGGCGGTGACGTGGGGCAGAGGTGATGTGAGGAACGAGCTCCCTCTGCCGACTAAGCGAGCGAGTTGCTTTTGAATATGAAAGGGTGTTATAATTCGTTTGCGACAACAATGTGTTACACACAAGGCACATATATACCTTAGGGTCTGAAAGGGGGGGGGGGGGCACGCGCACCCTGTGCCCCCCCCCCCTCCCACGCCCATGCATGGCGGGGGTGGATGGGCCGGTGGGGGGGGGGGTGACAGGAGTGTATGAGTGGCGAGTGTGGTTGGAGCCGGTGGGAGGAATGAGTGCAGTAGTCTGGTGGAAGGGTGTCGGGCGGAGGGACAAGAGTCCGTGAGGCTGGTGGGCGATAGGGGTGGATAGCAAAAGTTTAGTTGATGAACGGGTGATTTTTCTTATTGGCTAATGAAATATGAAACAGAGAACGAACAATTATGCGTGTTTCGCAGATAATTCCATGAGCTGTCTGATGATCATTATGTTCTTTATCTTCCCGGCGCCTCACGGTGTGGGAATGCAAGCGGGGGTCAAATTTGGGGACGTTAAACTCAAACACACCATAATAAATGACGCCTTACACATGTCTCATGTCGGCTTGTCCAAAGACAATGCACCATGGATACACATTCAAAATTGTAACATGAAAACGTCCGGACGTGAATGTATGCTGCAGCCATGGTTTTCCCACTGACGCCCTGGCGTCCGGACGTGAAAACGTGATGCTTTCGGCGAGGACGCCGATACGTCCAGATGTGAGAACGTCAATTTACCTCCACACAGGAGAGCTCCAAGACGCGCTGGCGTACGGACGTATTTACGTAGCGTGCTGAACTGTTAGATGCCCAACTAACCACTGAAGTTCTGTGAATATCAGAATTATAACCATACAGGCTGCTTCATGAGTGACTGTCAGTGTCAGGCGATCTAATGTGCTGCGCGGGGTTTTGCATGTCATATCACGAAATAATTATCTTGACTTGCATGTATCTATGGTTATGTAACAGCGCTCCTTATCTGGACTGCCCAGGCGAGGCCAATGGTGTTCCGTTTTGTCGCACAAATGTAAACATCGATGATTTGCCTCAAACTGCAACGCTTCCAACAGTGTCATCGAACGGACCACATGCATTAACTGCGAGAACTGTACAGCCCTATTGTAATTTGTTTCGGTTTGACCCCTGGTTCAGCACAGGCTGCCCGGTATGTTAGGCAGAGTCACAGCTGCGTCGTCCCGTACACAATTAAACGTGCAAGGCGTGTGAAGATTCGGCTTCGTGATTCTGGAAGAACTGGGCACGCGACCCTGTTCACCAGACGGCGACACTGTTCCTCTTTAATTCAGTTAAGGGTCTCCCATGATAGCTCTAACCTGCGAACAATCAGTCCGCTTGCCGCTTCCTGTGGAACGCGAGTGGGATGCACCCTTGATAGGTGGGGGGGGGGGGGCAAGGGGTTTTACGGCTTACGACATTATGATATATGGCTGTACGACTACATGGCGGCTTACGACATTATGATATATGGCTGTACGACTACAGGGCGGCCAACGACATTACGATATATGGCTGTACGACTGCATGGCGGCTTACGACATTAAGATATATGGCTGTACGACTACATGGCGGCTTACGACATTACGATATATGGCTGTACGACTGCATGGCGGCTTACGACATTACGATATATGGCTGTGCGACTACATGGCGGCTTACGACATTACGATATATGGCTGTACGACTGCATGGCGGCTTACGACATTACGATATATGGCTGTACGACTACATGGCGGCTTACGACATTACGATATATGGCTGTACGACTACAGGGCGGCTTACGACATCACGATATATGGCTGTACGACTACATGGCGGCTTACGACATTAAGATATATGACTGTACGACTGCATGGCGGCTTACGACATTACGATATATGGCTGTACGACTGCATGGCGGCTTACGACATTACGATATATGGCTGTACGACTACATGGCGGCTTACGACATTAAGATATATGGCTGTACGACTACAGGGCGGCTTACGACATTACCATATATGGCTGTACGACTACATGGCAGCTTACGACATTAAGATATATGACTGTACGACTGCATGGCGGCTTACGACATTACGATATATGGCTGTACGACTGCATGGCGGCTTACGACATTACGATATATGGCTGTACGACTACATGGCGGCTTACGACATTGCGATATATGGCTGTACGACTACAGGGCGGCTTACGACATTACGATATATGGCTGTTCGACTGCATGGCAGCTTACGACATTACGATATATGGCTGTACGACTACATGGCGGCTTACGACATTACGATATATGGCTGTACGACTACAGGGCGGCTTACGACATTACGATATATGGCTGTACGACTACAGGGCGGCTTATGACATTACGATATATGGCTGTACGACTACAGGGCGGCTTACGACATTACGATATATGGCTGTACGACTACATGGCGGCTTACGACATTACGATATATGGCTGTACGACTGCTTGGCGGCTTACGACATCACGATATATGGCTGTACGACTACATGGCGGCTTACGACATTAAGATATATGGCTATACGTCTACAGGGCGGCTTACGACATTAAGATGTATGGCTGTACGACTACATGGCAGCTTACGACATTAAGATATATGGCTGTACGACTACACGGCAGCTTACGACATTACGATATATGGCTGTACGACTACAGGGCGGCTTACGACATTACGATATATGGCTGTACGACTGCATGGCGGCTTACGACATTACGATATATGGCTGTGCGACTACATGGCGGCTTACGACATTACGATATATTGCTGTACGACTACATGGCAGCTTACGACATTACGATATATGGCTGTACGACTACAGGGTGGCTTACGACATTACGATATATGGCTGTTCGACTGCATGGCAGCTTACGACATTACGATATATGGCTGTACGACTACATGGCGGCTTACGACATTACGATATATGGCTGTACGACTACATGGCGGCTTACGACAATATGATATATGGCTGTACGACTACATGGCGGCTTACGACATTACGATATATGGCTGTACGACTACATGGCAGCTTACGACATTGCGATATATGGCTGTACGACTACAGGGCGGCTTACGACATTACGATATATGGCTGTTCGACTGCATGGCAGCTTACGACATTACGATATATGGCTGTACGACTACATGGCGGCTTACGACATTACGATATATGGCTGTACGACTACAGGGCGGCTTACGACATTACGATATATGGCTGTACGACTGCATGGCAGCTTACGACATTACGATATATGGCTGTACGACTACATGGCGGCTTACGACAATAAGATATATGGCTGTACGACTGCATGGCGGCTTACGACATTAAGATATATGGCTGTACGACTACATGGCGGCTTACGACATTAAGATATATGGCTGTACGACTACAGGGCGGCTTACGACATTACGATATATGGCTGTATGACTACATGGCGGCTTACGACATTACGATATATGGCTGTACGACTACATGGCGGCTTACGACATTAAGATATATGGCTGTACGACTACAGGGCGGCTTACGACATTAAGATATATGGCTGTACGACTACATGGCGGCTTACGACATTACGTTATATTGCTGTACGACTACATGGCGGCTTACGACATTACGATATATGGCTGTACGACTACAGGGCGGCTTACGACATTACGATATATGGCTGTTCGACTGCATGGCAGCTTACGACATTACGATATATGGCTGTACGACTACATGGCGGCTTACGACATTGCGATATATGGCTGTACGACTACAGGGCGGCTTACGACATTAAGATATATGGCTGTACGACTACAGGGCGGCTTACTACATTACGATATATGGCTGTACGACTGCATGGCGGCCAACGACATTACGATATATGGCTGTACGACTGCATGGCAGCTTACGACATTACGATATATGGCTGTACGACTACATGGCGGCTTACGACATTACGATATATGGCTGTACGACTACATGGCAGCTTACGACATTGCGATATATGGCTGTACGACTACAGGGCGGCTTACGACATTACGATATATGGCTGTTCGACTGCATGGCAGCTTACGACATTACGATATATGGCTGTACGACTACATGGCGGCTTACGACATTACGATATATGGCTGTACGACTACATGGCGGCTTACGACATTAAGATATATGGCTGTACGACTGCATGGCGGCTTACGACATTACGATATATGGCTGTACGACTACAGGGCGGCTTATGACATTACGATATATGGCTGTACGACTACAGGGCGGCTTACGACATTACGATATATGGCTGTACGACTACATGGCGGCTTACGACATTACGATATATGGCTGTACGACTGCTTGGCGGCTTACGACATTACGATATATGGCTGTACGACTACATGGCGGCTTACGACATTAAGATATATGGCTGTACGTCTACAGGGCGGTTTACGACATTAAGATGTATGGCTGTACGACTACATGGCAGCTTACGACATTGCGATATATGGCTGTACGACTACATGGCGGCTTACGACATTACGATATATGGCTGTACGACTACACGGCAGCTTACGACATTACGATATATGGCTGTACGACTACAGGGCGGCTTACGACATTACGATATATGGCTGTACGACTGCATGGCGGCTTACGACATTACGATATATGGCTGTGCGACTGCATGGCGGCTTACGACATTACGATATATGGCTGTACGACTACATGGCGGCTTACGACATTACGATATATGGCTGTACGACTACATGGCGGCTTACGACATTACGATATATGGCTGTACGACTACATGGCAGCTTACGACATTGCGATATATGGCTGTACGACTACAGGGCGGCTTACGACATTACGATATATGGCTGTACGACTGCATGGCAGCTTACGACATTACGATATATGGCTGTACGACTACATGGCGGCTTACGACATTAAGATATATGGCTGTACGACTGCATGGCGGCTTACGACATTAAGATATATGGCTGTACGACTGCATGGCGGCTTACGACATTAAGATATATGGCTGTACGACTACAGGGCGGCTAACGACATCACGATATATGGCTGTACGACTACATGGCGGCTTACGACATTACGATATATGGCTGTACGACTGCTTGGCGGCTTACGACATTACGATATATGGCTGTACGACTACATGGCGGCTTACGACATTAAGATATATGGCTGTACGTCTACAGGGCGGCTTACGACATTAAGATGTATGGCTGTACGACGACATGGCAGCTTACGACATTAAGATATATGGCTGTACGACTACATGGCGGCTTACGACATCACGATATATGGCTGTACGACTACACGGCAGCTTACGACATTACGATATATGGCTGTACGACTACAGGGCGGCTTACGACATTACGATATATGGCTGTACGACTGCATGGCGGCTTACGACATTACGATATATGGCTGTGCGACTGCATGGCGGCTTACGACATTACGATATATGGCTGTACGACTACATGGCAGCTTACGACATTGCGATATATGGCTGTACGACTACAGGGCGGCTTACGACATTACGATATATGGCTGTACGACTGCATGGCAGCTTACGACATTACGATATATGGCTGTACGACTACATGGCGGCTTACGACATTAAGATATATGGCTGTACGACTGCATGGCGGCTTACGACATTAAGATATATGGCTGTACGACTGCATGGCGGCTTACGACATTAGGATATATGGCTGTACGACTACAGGGCGGCTTACGACATTACGATATATGGCTGTACGACTACATGGCGGCTTACGACATTAAGATATATGGCTGTACGACTACAGGGCGGCTTACGACATTAAGATATATGGCTGTACGACTACATGGCGGCTTACGACATTAAGATATATGGCTGTACGACTGCATGGCGGCTTATGACATTAAGATATATGGCTGTACGACTACAGGGCGGCTTACGACATTACGATATATGGCTGTGCGACTGCATGGCGGCTTACGACATTACGATATATGGCTGTACGACTACATGGCGGCTTACGACATTACGATATATGGCTGTACGACTACATGGCAGCTTACGACATTACGATATATGGCTGTACGACTACAGGGCGGCTTACGACATTAAGATATATGGCTGTACGACTGCATGGCGGCTTACGACATTACGATATATGGCTGTGCGACTACATGGCGGCTTACGACATTACGATATATTGCTGTACGACTACATGGCAGCTTACGACATTACGATATATGGCTGTACGACTACAGGGTGGCTTACGACATTACGATATATGGCTGTTCGACTGCATGGCAGCTTACGACATTACGATATATGGCTGTACGGCTACAGGGCGGCTTACGACATTACGATATATGGCTGTTCGACTGCATGGCAGCTTACGACATTACGATATATGGCTGTACGACTACATGGCGGCTTACGACATTGCGATATATGGCTGTACGACTACAGGGCGGCTTACGACATTACGATATATGGCTGTTCGACTGCATGGCAGCTTACGACATTACGATATATGGCTGTACGACTACATGGCGGCTTACGACATTGCGATATATGGCTGTACGACTACAGGGCGGCTTACGACATTAAGATATATGGCTGTACGACTACAGGGCGGCTTACTACATTACGATATATGGCTGTACGACTGCATGGCGGCCAACGACATTACGATATATGGCTGTACGACTGCATGGCAGCTTACGACATTACGATATATGGCTGTACGACTACATGGCGGCTTACGACATTACGATATATGGCTGTACGACTACATGGCGGCTTACGACAATATGATATATGGCTGTACGACTACATGGCGGCTTACGACATTACGATATATGGCTGTACGACTACATGGCAGCTTACGACATTGCGATATATGGCTGTACGAGTACAGGGCGGCTTACGACATTACGATATATGGCTGTTCGACTGCATGGCAGCTTACGACATTACGATATATGGCTGTACGACTACATGGCGGCTTACGACATTACGATATATGGCTGTACGACTACATGGCGGCTTACGACATTACGATATATGGCTGTACGACTGCTTGGCGGCTTACGACATTACGATATATGGCTGTACGACTACATGGCGGCTTACGACATTAAGATATATGGCTGTACGTCTACAGGGCGGTTTACGACATTAAGATGTATGGCTGTACGACTACATGGCAGCTTACGACATTAAGATATATGGCTGTACGACTACATGGCGGCTTACGACATTACGATATATGGCTGTACGACTACACGGCAGCTTACGACATTACGATATATGGCTGTACGACTACAGGGCGGCTTACGACATTACGATATATGGCTGTACGACTGCATGGCGGCTTACGACATTACGATATATGGCTGTACGACTGCATGGCGGCTTACGACATTACGATATATGGCTGTGCGACTGCATGGCGGCTTACGACATTACGATATATGGCTGTACGACTACATGGCGGCTTACGACATTACGATATATGGCTGTACGAGTACAGGGCGGCTTACGACATTACGATATATGGCTGTACGACTACATGGCAGCTTACGACATTGCGATATATGGCTGTACGACTACAGGGCGGCTTACGACATTACGATATATGGCTGTACGACTGCATGGCAGCTTACGACATTACGATATATGGCTGTACGACTACATGGCGGCTTACGACATTAAGATATATGGCTTTACGACTGCATGGCGGCTTACGACATTAAGATATATGGCTGTGCGACTGCATGGCGGCTTACGACATTACGATATATGGCTGTACGACTACATGGCGGCTTACGACATTACGATATATGGCTGTACGAGTACAGGGCGGCTTACGACATTACGATATATGGCTGTACGACTACATGGCGGCTTACGACATTACGATATATGGCTGTACGACTACATGGCAGCTTACGACATTACGATATATGGCTGTACGACTACATGGCGGCTTACGACATTACGATATATGGCTGTACGACTACATGGCGGCTTACGACATTAAGATATATGGCTGTACGACTGCATGGCGGCTTACGACATTACGATATATGGCTGTACGACTACAGGGCGGCTTATGACATTACGATATATGGCTGTACGACTACAGGGCGGCTTACGACATTACGATATATGGCTGTACGACTACATGGCGGCTTACGACATTACGATATATGGCTGTACGACTGCTTGGCGGCTTACGACATTACGATATATGGCTGTACGACTACATGGCGGCTTACGACATTAAGATATATGGCTGTACGTCTACAGGGCGGTTTACGACATTAAGATGTATGGCTGTACGACTACATGGCAGCTTACGACATTGCGATATATGGCTGTACGACTACATGGCGGCTTACGACATTACGATATATGGCTGTACGACTACACGGCAGCTTACGACATTACGATATATGGCTGTACGACTACAGGGCGGCTTACGACATTACGATATATGGCTGTACGACTGCATGGCGGCTTACGACATTACGATATATGGCTGTGCGACTGCATGGCGGCTTACGACATTACGATATATGGCTGTACGACTACATGGCGGCTTACGACATTACGATATATGGCTGTACGACTACATGGCGGCTTACGACATTACGATATATGGCTGTACGACTACATGGCAGCTTACGACATTGCGATATATGGCTGTACGACAACAGGGCGGCTTACGACATTACGATATATGGCTGTACGACTGCATGGCGGCTTACGACATTACGATATATGGCTGTACGACTACATGGCGGCTTACGACATTAAGATATATGGCTGTACGACTGCATGGCGGCTTACGACATTAAGATATATGGCTGTACGACTGCATGGCGGCTTACGACATTAAGATATATGGCTGTACGACTACAGGGCGGCTTACGACATCACGATATATGGCTGTACGACTACAGGGCGGCTTACGACATTACGATATATGGCTGTACGACTGCTTGGCGGCTGACGACATTACGATATATGGCTGTACGACTACATGGCGGCTTACGACATTAAGATATATGGCTGTACGTCTACAGGGCGGCTTACGACATTAAGATGTATGGCTGTACGACGACATGGCAGCTTACGACATTAAGATATATGGCTGTACGACTACATGGCGGCTTACGACATCACGATATATGGCTGTACGACTACACGGCAGCTTACGACATTACGATATATGGCTGTACGACTACAGGGCGGCTTACGACATTACGATATATGGCTGTACGACTGCATGGCGGCTTACGACATTACGATATATGGCTGTGCGACTGCATGGCGGCTTACGACATTACGATATATGGCTGTACGACTACATGGCAGCTTACGACATTGCGATATATGGCTGTACGACTACAGGGCGGCTTACGACATTACGATATATGGCTGTACGACTGCATGGCAGCTTACGACATTACGATATATGGCTGTACGACTACATGGCGGCTTACGACATTAAGATATATGGCTGTACGACTGCATGGCGGCTTACGACATTAAGATATATGGCTGTACGACTGCATGGCGGCTTACGACATTAGGATATATGGCTGTACGACTACAGGGCGGCTTACGACATTACGATATATGGCTGTACGACTACATGGCGGCTTACGACATTAAGATATATGGCTGTACGACTACAGGGCGGCTTACGACATTAAGATATATGGCTGTACGACTACATGGCGGCTTACGACATTAAGATATATGGCTGTACGACTGCATGGCGGCTTATGACATTAAGATATATGGCTGTACGACTACAGGGCGGCTTACGACATTACGATATATGGCTGTGCGACTGCATGGCGGCTTACGACATTACGATATATGGCTGTACGACTACATGGCGGCTTACGACATTACGATATATGGCTGTACGACTACATGGCAGCTTACGACATTACGATATATGGCTGTACGACTACAGGGCGGCTTACGACATTAAGATATATGGCTGTACGACTGCATGGCGGCTTACGACATTACGATATATGGCTGTGCGACTACATGGCGGCTTACGACATTACGATATATTGCTGTACGACTACATGGCAGCTTACGACATTACGATATATGGCTGTACGACTACAGGGTGGCTTACGACATTACGATATATGGCTGTTCGACTGCATGGCAGCTTACGACATTACGATATATGGCTGTACGGCTACAGGGCGGCTTACGACATTACGATATATGGCTGTTCGACTGCATGGCAGCTTACGACATTACGATATATGGCTGTACGACTACATGGCGGCTTACGACATTGCGATATATGGCTGTACGACTACAGGGCGGCTTACGACATTACGATATATGGCTGTTCGACTGCATGGCAGCTTACGACATTACGATATATGGCTGTACGACTACATGGCGGCTTACGACATTGCGATATATGGCTGTACGACTACAGGGCGGCTTACGACATTAAGATATATGGCTGTACGACTACAGGGCGGCTTACTACATTACGATATATGGCTGTACGACTGCATGGCGGCCAACGACATTACGATATATGGCTGTACGACTACACGGCAGCTTACGACATTACGATATATGGCTGTACGACTACAGGGCGGCTTACGACATTACGATATATGGCTGTACGACTGCATGGCGGCTTACGACATTACGATATATGGCTGTGCGACTGCATGGCGGCTTACGACATTACGATATATGGCTGTACGACTACATGGCGGCTTACGACATTACGATATATGGCTGTACGAGTACAGGGCGGCTTACGACATTACGATATATGGCTGTACGACTACATGGCAGCTTACGACATTGCGATATATGGCTGTACGACTACAGGGCGGCTTACGACATTACGATATATGGCTGTACGACTGCATGGCAGCTTACGACATTACGATATATGGCTGTACGACTACATGGCGGCTTACGACATTAAGATATATGGCTTTACGACTGCATGGCGGCTTACGACATTAAGATATATGGCTGTGCGACTGCATGGCGGCTTACGACATTACGATATATGGCTGTACGACCACATGGCGGCTTACGACATTACGATATATGGCTGTACGAGTACAGGGCGGCTTACGACATTACGATATATGGCTGTACGACTACATGGCAGCTTACGACATTGCGATATATGGCTGTACGACTACAGGGCGGCTTACGACATTACGATATATGGCTGTACGACTGCATGGCAGCTTACGACATTACGATATATGGCTGTACGACTACATGGCGGCTTACGACATTAAGATATATGGCTTTACGACTGCATGGCGGCTTACGACATTAAGATATATGGCTGTACGACTGCATGGCGGCTTACGACATTAGGATATATGGCTGTACGACTACAGGGCGGCTTACGACATTACGATATATGGCTGTACGACTACATGGCGGCTTACGACATTAAGATATATGGCTGTACGACTACAGGGCGGCTTACGACATTAAGATATATGGCTGTACGACTACATGGCGGCTTACGACATTAAGATATATGGCTGTACGACTGCATGGCGGCTTATGACATTAAGATATATGGCTGTACGACTACAGGGCGGCTTACGACATTACGATATATGGCTGTGCGACTGCATGGCGGCTTACGACATTACGATATATGGCTGTACGACTACATGGCGGCTTACGACATTACGATATATGGCTGTACGACTACATGGCAGCTTACGACATTACGATATATGGCTGTACGACTACAGGGCGGCTTACGACATTAAGATATATGGCTGTACGACTGCATGGCGGCTTACGACATTACGATATATGGCTGTGCGACTACATGGCGGCTTACGACATTACGATATATTGCTGTACGACTACATGGCAGCTTACGACATTACGATATATGGCTGTACGACTACAGGGTGGCTTACGACATTACGATATATGGCTGTTCGACTGCATGGCAGCTTACGACATTACGATATATGGCTGTACGGCTACAGGGCGGCTTACGACATTACGATATATGGCTGTTCGACTGCATGGCAGCTTACGACATTACGATATATGGCTGTACGACTACATGGCGGCTTACGACATTGCGATATATGGCTGTACGACTACAGGGCGGCTTACGACATTACGATATATGGCTGTTCGACTGCATGGCAGCTTACGACATTACGATATATGGCTGTACGACTACATGGCGGCTTACGACATTGCGATATATGGCTGTACGACTACAGGGCGGCTTACGACATTAAGATATATGGCTGTACGACTACAGGGCGGCTTACTACATTACGATATATGGCTGTACGACTGCATGGCGGCCAACGACATTACGATATATGGCTGTACGACTGCATGGCAGCTTACGACATTACGATATATGGCTGTACGACTACATGGCGGCTTACGACATTACGATATATGGCTGTACGACTACATGGCGGCTTACGACAATATGATATATGGCTGTACGACTACATGGCGGCTTACGACATTACGATATATGGCTGTACGACTACATGGCAGCTTACGACATTGCGATATATGGCTGTACGAGTACAGGGCGGCTTACGACATTACGATATATGGCTGTTCGACTGCATGGCAGCTTACGACATTACGATATATGGCTGTACGACTACATGGCGGCTTACGACATTACGATATATGGCTGTACGACTACATGGCGGCTTACGACATTACGATATATGGCTGTACGACTGCTTGGCGGCTTACGACATTACGATATATGGCTGTACGACTACATGGCGGCTTACGACATTAAGATATATGGCTGTACGTCTACAGGGCGGTTTACGACATTAAGATGTATGGCTGTACGACTACATGGCAGCTTACGACATTAAGATATATGGCTGTACGACTACATGGCGGCTTACGACATTACGATATATGGCTGTACGACTACACGGCAGCTTACGACATTACGATATATGGCTGTACGACTACAGGGCGGCTTACGACATTACGATATATGGCTGTACGACTGCATGGCGGCTTACGACATTACGATATATGGCTGTACGACTGCATGGCGGCTTACGACATTACGATATATGGCTGTGCGACTGCATGGCGGCTTACGACATTACGATATATGGCTGTACGACTACATGGCGGCTTACGACATTACGATATATGGCTGTACGAGTACAGGGCGGCTTACGACATTACGATATATGGCTGTACGACTACATGGCAGCTTACGACATTGCGATATATGGCTGTACGACTACAGGGCGGCTTACGACATTACGATATATGGCTGTACGACTGCATGGCAGCTTACGACATTACGATATATGGCTGTACGACTACATGGCGGCTTACGACATTAAGATATATGGCTTTACGACTGCATGGCGGCTTACGACATTAAGATATATGGCTGTGCGACTGCATGGCGGCTTACGACATTACGATATATGGCTGTACGACTACATGGCGGCTTACGACATTACGATATATGGCTGTACGAGTACAGGGCGGCTTACGACATTACGATATATGGCTGTACGACTACATGGCGGCTTACGACATTACGATATATGGCTGTACGACTACATGGCAGCTTACGACATTACGATATATGGCTGTACGACTACATGGCGGCTTACGACATTACGATATATGGCTGTACGACTACATGGCGGCTTACGACATTAAGATATATGGCTGTACGACTGCATGGCGGCTTACGACATTACGATATATGGCTGTACGACTACAGGGCGGCTTATGACATTACGATATATGGCTGTACGACTACAGGGCGGCTTACGACATTACGATATATGGCTGTACGACTACATGGCGGCTTACGACATTACGATATATGGCTGTACGACTGCTTGGCGGCTTACGACATTACGATATATGGCTGTACGACTACATGGCGGCTTACGACATTAAGATATATGGCTGTACGTCTACAGGGCGGTTTACGACATTAAGATGTATGGCTGTACGACTACATGGCAGCTTACGACATTGCGATATATGGCTGTACGACTACATGGCGGCTTACGACATTACGATATATGGCTGTACGACTACACGGCAGCTTACGACATTACGATATATGGCTGTACGACTACAGGGCGGCTTACGACATTACGATATATGGCTGTACGACTGCATGGCGGCTTACGACATTACGATATATGGCTGTGCGACTGCATGGCGGCTTACGACATTACGATATATGGCTGTACGACTACATGGCGGCTTACGACATTACGATATATGGCTGTACGACTACATGGCGGCTTACGACATTACGATATATGGCTGTACGACTACATGGCAGCTTACGACATTGCGATATATGGCTGTACGACAACAGGGCGGCTTACGACATTACGATATATGGCTGTACGACTGCATGGCGGCTTACGACATTACGATATATGGCTGTACGACTACATGGCGGCTTACGACATTAAGATATATGGCTGTACGACTGCATGGCGGCTTACGACATTAAGATATATGGCTGTACGACTGCATGGCGGCTTACGACATTAAGATATATGGCTGTACGACTACAGGGCGGCTTACGACATCACGATATATGGCTGTACGACTACAGGGCGGCTTACGACATTACGATATATGGCTGTACGACTGCTTGGCGGCTGACGACATTACGATATATGGCTGTACGACTACATGGCGGCTTACGACATTAAGATATATGGCTGTACGTCTACAGGGCGGCTTACGACATTAAGATGTATGGCTGTACGACGACATGGCAGCTTACGACATTAAGATATATGGCTGTACGACTACATGGCGGCTTACGACATCACGATATATGGCTGTACGACTACACGGCAGCTTACGACATTACGATATATGGCTGTACGACTACAGGGCGGCTTACGACATTACGATATATGGCTGTACGACTGCATGGCGGCTTACGACATTACGATATATGGCTGTGCGACTGCATGGCGGCTTACGACATTACGATATATGGCTGTACGACTACATGGCAGCTTACGACATTGCGATATATGGCTGTACGACTACAGGGCGGCTTACGACATTACGATATATGGCTGTACGACTGCATGGCAGCTTACGACATTACGATATATGGCTGTACGACTACATGGCGGCTTACGACATTAAGATATATGGCTGTACGACTGCATGGCGGCTTACGACATTAAGATATATGGCTGTACGACTGCATGGCGGCTTACGACATTAGGATATATGGCTGTACGACTACAGGGCGGCTTACGACATTACGATATATGGCTGTACGACTACATGGCGGCTTACGACATTAAGATATATGGCTGTACGACTACAGGGCGGCTTACGACATTAAGATATATGGCTGTACGACTACATGGCGGCTTACGACATTAAGATATATGGCTGTACGACTGCATGGCGGCTTATGACATTAAGATATATGGCTGTACGACTACAGGGCGGCTTACGACATTACGATATATGGCTGTGCGACTGCATGGCGGCTTACGACATTACGATATATGGCTGTACGACTACATGGCGGCTTACGACATTACGATATATGGCTGTACGACTACATGGCAGCTTACGACATTACGATATATGGCTGTACGACTACAGGGCGGCTTACGACATTAAGATATATGGCTGTACGACTGCATGGCGGCTTACGACATTACGATATATGGCTGTGCGACTACATGGCGGCTTACGACATTACGATATATTGCTGTACGACTACATGGCAGCTTACGACATTACGATATATGGCTGTACGACTACAGGGTGGCTTACGACATTACGATATATGGCTGTTCGACTGCATGGCAGCTTACGACATTACGATATATGGCTGTACGGCTACAGGGCGGCTTACGACATTACGATATATGGCTGTTCGACTGCATGGCAGCTTACGACATTACGATATATGGCTGTACGACTACATGGCGGCTTACGACATTGCGATATATGGCTGTACGACTACAGGGCGGCTTACGACATTACGATATATGGCTGTTCGACTGCATGGCAGCTTACGACATTACGATATATGGCTGTACGACTACATGGCGGCTTACGACATTGCGATATATGGCTGTACGACTACAGGGCGGCTTACGACATTAAGATATATGGCTGTACGACTACAGGGCGGCTTACTACATTACGATATATGGCTGTACGACTGCATGGCGGCCAACGACATTACGATATATGGCTGTACGACTACACGGCAGCTTACGACATTACGATATATGGCTGTACGACTACAGGGCGGCTTACGACATTACGATATATGGCTGTACGACTGCATGGCGGCTTACGACATTACGATATATGGCTGTGCGACTGCATGGCGGCTTACGACATTACGATATATGGCTGTACGACTACATGGCGGCTTACGACATTACGATATATGGCTGTACGAGTACAGGGCGGCTTACGACATTACGATATATGGCTGTACGACTACATGGCAGCTTACGACATTGCGATATATGGCTGTACGACTACAGGGCGGCTTACGACATTACGATATATGGCTGTACGACTGCATGGCAGCTTACGACATTACGATATATGGCTGTACGACTACATGGCGGCTTACGACATTAAGATATATGGCTTTACGACTGCATGGCGGCTTACGACATTAAGATATATGGCTGTGCGACTGCATGGCGGCTTACGACATTACGATATATGGCTGTACGACCACATGGCGGCTTACGACATTACGATATATGGCTGTACGAGTACAGGGCGGCTTACGACATTACGATATATGGCTGTACGACTACATGGCAGCTTACGACATTGCGATATATGGCTGTACGACTACAGGGCGGCTTACGACATTACGATATATGGCTGTACGACTGCATGGCAGCTTACGACATTACGATATATGGCTGTACGACTACATGGCGGCTTACGACATTAAGATATATGGCTTTACGACTGCATGGCGGCTTACGACATTAAGATATATGGCTGTACGACTGCATGGCGGCTTACGACATTAGGATATATGGCTGTACGACTACAGGGCGGCTTACGACATTACGATATATGGCTGTACGACTACATGGCGGCTTACGACATTAAGATATATGGCTGTACGACTACATGGCAGCTTACGACATTGCGATATATGGCCGTACGACTACAGGGCGGCTTACGACATTACGATATATGGCTGTGCGACTGCATGGCGGCTTACGACATTACGATATATGGCTGTACGACTACATGGCGGCTTACGACATTACGATATATGGCTGTACGACTACATGGCAGCTTACGACATTGCGATATATGGCTGTACGACTACAGGGCGGCTTACGACATTACGATATATGGCTGTACGACTGCATGGCAGCTTACGACATTACGATATATGGCTGTACGACTACATGGCGGCTTACGACATTAAGATATATGGCTGTACGACTGCATGGCGGCTTACGACATTAAGATATATGGCTGTACGACTGCATGGCGGCCTACGACATTAAGATATATGGCTGTACGACTACAGGGCGGCTTACGACATTACGATATATGGCTGTACGACTACATGGCGGCTTACGACATTACGATATATGGCTGTACGACTGCTTGGCGGCTTACGACATTACGATATATGGCTGTACGACTACATGGCGGCTTACGACATTAAGATATATGGCTGTACGTCTACAGGGCGGCTTACGACATTAAGATGTATGGCTGTGCGACTGCATGGCGGCTTACGATATTACGATATATGGCTGTACGACTACATGGCGGCTTACGACATTACGATATATGGCTGTACGACTACATGGCGGCTTACGACATTACGATATATGGCTGTACGACTACATGGCAGCTTACGACATTGCGATATATGGCTGTACGACTACAGGGCGGCTTACGACATTACGATATATGGCTGTACGACTGCATGGCAGCTTACGACATTACGATATATGGCTGTACGACTACATGGCGGCTTACGACATTAAGATATATGGCTGTACGACTGCATGGCGGCTTACGACATTAAGATATATGGCTGTACGACTGCATGGCGGCTTACGACATTAAGATATATGGCCGTACGACTACAGGGCGGCTTACGACATTACGATATATGGCTGTACGACTACATGGCGGTATACGACATTAAGATATATGGCTGTACGACTACAGGGCGGCTTACGACATTACGATATATGGCTGTACGACTGCATGGCAGCTTACGACATTACGATATATGGCTGTACGACTACATGGCGGCTTACGACATTAAGATATATGGCTGTACGACTGCATGGCGGCTTACGACATTACGATATATGGCTGTACGACTACAGGGCGGCTTACGACATTACGATATATGGCTGTACGACTGCATGGCGGCTTACGACATTACGATATATGGCTGTGCGACTGCATGGCGGCTTACGACATTACGATATATGGCTGTACGACTACATGGCGGCTTACGACATTACGATATATGGCTGTACGACTGCATGGCGGCTTACGACATTACGATATATGGCTGTACGACTACATGGCGGCTTACGACATTAAGATATATGGCTGTACGACTGCATGGCGGCTTACGACATTAAGATATATGGCTGTACGACTGCATGGCGGCTTACGACATTAAGATATATGGCTGTACGACTACAGGGCGGCTTACGACATCACGATATATGGCTGTACGACTACATGGCGGCTTACGACATTACGATATATGGCTGTACGACTGCTTGGCGGCTTACGACATTACGATATATGGCTGTACGACTACATGGCGGCTTACGACATTAAGATATATGGCTGTACGTCTACAGGGCGGCTTACGACATTAAGATGTATGGCTGTACGACGACATGGCAGCTTACGACATTAAGATATATGGCTGTACGACTACATGGCGGCTTACGACATCACGATATATGGCTGTACGACTACACGGCAGCTTACGACATTACGATATATGGCTGTACGACTACAGGGCGGCTTACGACATTACGATATATGGCTGTACGACTGCATGGCGGCTTACGACATTACGATATATGGCTGTGCGACTGCATGGCGGCTTACGACATTACGATATATGGCTGTACGACTACATGGCAGCTTACGACATTGCGATATATGGCTGTACGACTACAGGGCGGCTTACGACATTACGATATATGGCTGTACGACTGCATGGCAGCTTACGACATTACGATATATGGCTGTACGACTACATGGCGGCTTACGACATTAAGATATATGGCTGTACGACTGCATGGCGGCTTACGACATTAAGATATATGGCTGTACGACTGCATGGCGGCTTACGACATTAGGATATATGGCTGTACGACTACAGGGCGGCTTACGACATTACGATATATGGCTGTACGACTACATGGCGGCTTACGACATTAAGATATATGGCTGTACGACTACAGGGCGGCTTACGACATTAAGATATATGGCTGTTCGACTGCATGGCAGCTTACGACATTACGATATATGGCTGTACGGCTACAGGGCGGCTTACGACATTACGATATATGGCTGTTCGACTGCATGGCAGCTTACGACATTACGATATATGGCTGTACGACTACATGGCGGCTTACGACATTGCGATATATGGCTGTACGACTACAGGGCGGCTTACGACATTACGATATATGGCTGTTCGACTGCATGGCAGCTTACGACATTACGATATATGGCTGTACGACTACATGGCGGCTTACGACATTGCGATATATGGCTGTACGACTACAGGGCGGC
The DNA here is from genome assembly GCA_964019135.1 of Arenicola marina. Lineage (NCBI taxonomy): Eukaryota > Metazoa > Annelida > Polychaeta > Arenicolidae > Arenicola > Arenicola marina. Next base: position 33,619,829 of record OZ025256.1, read on the forward strand.
TTACGACATTAAGATATATGGCTGTACGACTACAGGGCGGCTTACTACATTACGATATATGGCTGTACGACTGCATGGCGGCCAACGACATTACGATATATGGCTGTACGACTGCATGGCAGCTTACGACATTACGATATATGGCTGTACGACTACATGGCGGCTTACGACATTACGATATATGGCTGTACGACTACATGGCGGCTTACGACAATATGATATATGGCTGTACGACTACATGGCGGCTTACGACATTACGATATATGGCTGTACGACTACATGGCAGCTTACGACATTGCGATATATGGCTGTACGAGTACAGGGCGGCTTACGACATTACGATATATGGCTGTTCGACTGCATGGCAGCTTACGACATTACGATATATGGCTGTACGACTACATGGCGGCTTACGACATTACGATATATGGCTGTACGACTACATGGCGGCTGACGACATTAAGATATATGGCTGTACGACTGCATGGCGGCTTACGACATTACGATATATGGCTGTACGACTACAGGGCGGCTTATGACATTACGATATATGGCTGTACGACTACAGGGCGGCTTACGACATTACGATATATGGCTGTACGACTACATGGCGGCTTACGACATTACGATATATGGCTGTACGACTGCTTGGCGGCTTACGACATTACGATATATGGCTGTACGACTACATGGCGGCTTACGACATTAAGATATATGGCTGTACGTCTACAGGGCGGTTTACGACATTAAGATGTATGGCTGTACGACTACATGGCAGCTTACGACATTAAGATATATGGCTGTACGACTACATGGCGGCTTACGACATTACGATATATGGCTGTACGACTACACGGCAGCTTACGACATTACGATATATGGCTGTACGACTACAGGGCGGCTTACGACATTACGATATATGGCTGTACGACTGCATGGCGGCTTACGACATTACGATATATGGCTGTGCGACTGCATGGCGGCTTACGACAATACGATATATGGCTGTACGACTACATGGCGGCTTACGACATTACGATATATGGCTGTACGACTACATGGCGGCTTACGACATTACGATATATGGCTGTACGACTACATGGCAGCTTACGACATTGCGATATATGGCTGGACGACTACAGGGCGGCTTACGACATTACGATATATGGCTGTACGACTGCATGGCAGCTTACGACATTACGATATATGGCTGTACGACTACATGGCGGCTTACGACATTAAGATATATGGCTGTACGACTGCATGGCGGCTTACGACATTAAGATATATGGCTGTACGACTACATGGCGGCTTACGACATTAAGATATATGGCTGTACGTCTACAGGGCGGCTTACGACATTAAGATGTATGGCTGTACGACGACATGGCAGCTTACGACATTAAGATATATGGCTGTACGACTACATGGCGGCTTACGACATTACGATATATGGCTGTACGACTACACGGCAGCTTACGACATTACGATATATGGCTGTACGACTACAGGGCGGCTTACGACATTACGATATATGGCTGTACGACTGCATGGCGGCTTACGACATTACGATATATGGCTGTGCGACTGCATGGCGGCTTACGACATTACGATATATGGCTGTACGACTACATGGCGGCTTACGACATTACGATATATGGCTGTACGAGTACAGGGCGGCTTACGACATTACGATATATGGCTGTACGACTACATGGCAGCTTACGACATTGCGATATATGGCTGTACGACTACAGGGCGGCTTACGACATTACGATATATGGCTGTACGACTGCATGGCAGCTTACGACATTACGATATATGGCTGTACGACTACATGGCGGCTTACGACATTAAGATATATGGCTTTACGACTGCATGGCGGCTTACGACATTAAGATATATGGCTGTGCGACTGCATGGCGGCTTACGACATTACGATATATGGCTGTACGACTACATGGCGGCTTACGACATTACGATATATGGCTGTACGAGTACAGGGCGGCTTACGACATTACGATATATGGCTGTACGACTACATGGCAGCTTACGACATTGCGATATATGGCTGTACGACTACAGGGCGGCTTACGACATTACGATATATGGCTGTACGACTGCATGGCAGCTTACGACATTACGATATATGGCTGTACGACTACATGGCGGCTTACGACATTAAGATATATGGCTTTACGACTGCATGGCGGCTTACGACATTAAGATATATGGCTGTACGACTGCATGGCGGCTTACGACATTAGGATATATGGCTGTACGACTACAGGGCGGCTTACGACATTACGATATATGGCTGTACGACTACATGGCGGCTTACGACATTAAGATATATGGCTGTACGACTACATGGCGGCTTACGACATTAAGATATATGGCTGTACGACTACATGGCAGCTTACGACATTGCGATATATGGCCGTACGACTACAGGGCGGCTTACGACATTACGATATATGGCTGTGCGACTGCATGGCGGCTTACGACATTACGATATATGGCTGTACGACTACAGGGCGGCTTACTACATTACGATATATGGCTGTACGACTGCATGGCGGCCAACGACATTACGATATATGGCTGTACGACTGCATGGCAGCTTACGACATTACGATATATGGCTGTACGACTACATGGCGGCTTACGACATTACGATATATGGCTGTACGACTACATGGCAGCTTACGACATTGCGATATATGGCTGTACGACTACAGGGCGGCTTACGACATTACGATATATGGCTGTTCGACTGCATGGCAGCTTACGACATTACGATATATGGCTGTACGACTACATGGCGGCTTACGACATTACGATATATGGCTGTACGACTACATGGCGGCTTACGACATTAAGATATATGGCTGTACGACTGCATGGCGGCTTACGACATTACGATATATGGCTGTACGACTACAGGGCGGCTTATGACATTACGATATATGGCTGTACGACTACAGGGCGGCTTACGACATTACGATATATGGCTGTACGACTACATGGCGGCTTACGACATTACGATATATGGCTGTACGACTGCTTGGCGGCTTACGACATTACGATATATGGCTGTACGACTACATGGCGGCTTACGACATTAAGATATATGGCTGTACGTCTACAGGGCGGTTTACGACATTAAGATGTATGGCTGTACGACTACATGGCAGCTTACGACATTGCGATATATGGCTGTACGACTACATGGCGGCTTACGACATTACGATATATGGCTGTACGACTACACGGCAGCTTACGACATTACGATATATGGCTGTACGACTACAGGGCGGCTTACGACATTACGATATATGGCTGTACGACTGCATGGCGGCTTACGACATTACGATATATGGCTGTGCGACTGCATGGCGGCTTACGACATTACGATATATGGCTGTACGACTACATGGCGGCTTACGACATTACGATATATGGCTGTACGACTACATGGCGGCTTACGACATTACGATATATGGCTGTACGACTACATGGCAGCTTACGACATTGCGATATATGGCTGTACGACTACAGGGCGGCTTACGACATTACGATATATGGCTGTACGACTGCATGGCAGCTTACGACATTACGATATATGGCTGTACGACTACATGGCGGCTTACGACATTAAGATATATGGCTGTACGACTGCATGGCGGCTTACGACATTAAGATATATGGCTGTACGACTGCATGGCGGCTTACGACATTAAGATATATGGCTGTACGACTACAGGGCGGCTAACGACATCACGATATATGGCTGTACGACTACATGGCGGCTTACGACATTACGATATATGGCTGTACGACTGCTTGGCGGCTTACGACATTACGATATATGGCTGTACGACTACATGGCGGCTTACGACATTAAGATATATGGCTGTACGTCTACAGGGCGGCTTACGACATTAAGATGTATGGCTGTACGACGACATGGCAGCTTACGACATTAAGATATATGGCTGTACGACTACATGGCGGCTTACGACATCACGATATATGGCTGTACGACTACACGGCAGCTTACGACATTACGATATATGGCTGTACGACTACAGGGCGGCTTACGACATTACGATATATGGCTGTACGACTGCATGGCGGCTTACGACATTACGATATATGGCTGTGCGACTGCATGGCGGCTTACGACATTACGATATATGGCTGTACGACTACATGGCAGCTTACGACATTGCGATATATGGCTGTACGACTACAGGGCGGCTTACGACATTACGATATATGGCTGTACGACTGCATGGCAGCTTACGACATTACGATATATGGCTGTACGAGTACATGGCGGCTTACGACATTAAGATATATGGCTGTACGACTGCATGGCGGCTTACGACATTAAGATATATGGCTGTACGACTGCATGGCGGCTTACGACATTAGGATATATGGCTGTACGACTACAGGGCGGCTTACGACATTACGATATATGGCTGTACGACTACATGGCGGCTTACGACATTAAGATATATGGCTGTACGACTACAGGGCGGCTTACGACATTAAGATATATGGCTGTACGACTACATGGCGGCTTACGACATTAAGATATATGGCTGTACGACTGCATGGCGGCTTATGACATTAAGATATATGGCTGTACGACTACAGGGCGGCTTACGACATTACGATATATGGCTGTGCGACTGCATGGCGGCTTACGACATTACGATATATGGCTGTACGACTACATGGCGGCTTACGACATTACGATATATGGCTGTACGACTACATGGCAGCTTACGACATTACGATATATGGCTGTACGACTACAGGGCGGCTTACGACATTAAGATATATGGCTGTACGACTGCATGGCGGCTTACGACATTACGATATATGGCTGTGCGACTACATGGCGGCTTACGACATTACGATATATTGCTGTACGACTACATGGCAGCTTACGACATTACGATATATGGCTGTACGACTACAGGGTGGCTTACGACATTACGATATATGGCTGTTCGACTGCATGGCAGCTTACGACATTACGATATATGGCTGTACGGCTACAGGGCGGCTTACGACATTACGATATATGGCTGTTCGACTGCATGGCAGCTTACGACATTACGATATATGGCTGTACGACTACATGGCGGCTTACGACATTGCGATATATGGCTGTACGACTACAGGGCGGCTTACGACATTACGATATATGGCTGTTCGACTGCATGGCAGCTTACGACATTACGATATATGGCTGTACGACTACATGGCGGCTTACGACATTGCGATATATGGCTGTACGACTACAGGGCGGCTTACGACATTAAGATATATGGCTGTACGACTACAGGGCGGCTTACTACATTACGATATATGGCTGTACGACTGCATGGCGGCCAACGACATTACGATATATGGCTGTACGACTGCATGGCAGCTTACGACATTACGATATATGGCTGTACGACTACATGGCGGCTTACGACATTACGATATATGGCTGTACGACTACATGGCGGCTTACGACAATATGATATATGGCTGTACGACTACATGGCGGCTTACGACATTACGATATATGGCTGTACGACTACATGGCAGCTTACGACATTGCGATATATGGCTGTACGAGTACAGGGCGGCTTACGACATTACGATATATGGCTGTTCGACTGCATGGCAGCTTACGACATTACGATATATGGCTGTACGACTACATGGCGGCTTACGACATTACGATATATGGCTGTACGACTACATGGCGGCTGACGACATTAAGATATATGGCTGTACGACTGCATGGCGGCTTACGACATTACGATATATGGCTGTACGACTACAGGGCGGCTTATGACATTACGATATATGGCTGTACGACTACAGGGCGGCTTACGACATTACGATATATGGCTGTACGACTACATGGCGGCTTACGACATTACGATATATGGCTGTACGACTGCTTGGCGGCTTACGACATTACGATATATGGCTGTACGACTACATGGCGGCTTACGACATTAAGATATATGGCTGTACGTCTACAGGGCGGTTTACGACATTAAGATGTATGGCTGTACGACTACATGGCAGCTTACGACATTAAGATATATGGCTGTACGACTACATGGCGGCTTACGACATTACGATATATGGCTGTACGACTACACGGCAGCTTACGACATTACGATATATGGCTGTACGACTACAGGGCGGCTTACGACATTACGATATATGGCTGTACGACTGCATGGCGGCTTACGACATTACGATATATGGCTGTACGACTGCATGGCGGCTTACGACATTACGATATATGGCTGTGCGACTGCATGGCGGCTTACGACATTACGATATATGGCTGTACGACTACATGGCGGCTTACGACATTACGATATATGGCTGTACGAGTACAGGGCGGCTTACGACATTACGATATATGGCTGTACGACTACATGGCAGCTTACGACATTGCGATATATGGCTGTACGACTACAGGGCGGCTTACGACATTACGATATATGGCTGTACGACTGCATGGCAGCTTACGACATTACGATATATGGCTGTACGACTACATGGCGGCTTACGACATTAAGATATATGGCTTTACGACTGCATGGCGGCTTACGACATTAAGATATATGGCTGTGCGACTGCATGGCGGCTTACGACATTACGATATATGGCTGTACGACTACATGGCGGCTTACGACATTACGATATATGGCTGTACGAGTACAGGGCGGCTTACGACATTACGATATATGGCTGTACGACTACATGGCAGCTTACGACATTGCGATATATGGCTGTACGACTACAGGGCGGCTTACGACATTACGATATATGGCTGTACGACTGCATGGCAGCTTACGACATTACGATATATGGCTGTACGACTACATGGCGGCTTACGACATTAAGATATATGGCTTTACGACTGCATGGCGGCTTACGACATTAAGATATATGGCTGTACGACTGCATGGCGGCTTACGACATTAGGATATATGGCTGTACGACTACAGGGCGGCTTACGACATTACGATATATGGCTGTACGACTACATGGCGGCTTACGACATTAAGATATATGGCTGTACGACTACATGGCAGCTTACGACATTGCGATATATGGCCGTACGACTACAGGGCGGCTTACGACATTACGATATATGGCTGTGCGACTGCATGGCGGCTTACGACATTACGATATATGGCTGTACGACTACATGGCGGCTTACGACATTGCGATATATGGCTGTACGACTACAGGGCGGCTTACGACATTAAGATATATGGCTGTACGACTACAGGGCGGCTTACTACATTACGATATATGGCTGTACGACTGCATGGCGGCCAACGACATTACGATATATGGCTGTACGACTGCATGGCAGCTTACGACATTACGATATATGGCTGTACGACTACATGGCGGCTTACGACATTACGATATATGGCTGTACGACTACATGGCAGCTTACGACATTACGATATATGGCTGTACGACTACATGGCGGCTTACGACATTACGATATATGGCTGTACGACTACATGGCGGCTTACGACATTAAGATATATGGCTGTACGACTGCATGGCGGCTTACGACATTACGATATATGGCTGTACGACTACAGGGCGGCTTATGACATTACGATATATGGCTGTACGACTACAGGGCGGCTTACGACATTACGATATATGGCTGTACGACTACATGGCGGCTTACGACATTACGATATATGGCTGTACGACTGCTTGGCGGCTTACGACATTACGATATATGGCTGTACGACTACATGGCGGCTTACGACATTAAGATATATGGCTGTACGTCTACAGGGCGGTTTACGACATTAAGATGTATGGCTGTACGACTACATGGCAGCTTACGACATTGCGATATATGGCTGTACGACTACATGGCGGCTTACGACATTACGATATATGGCTGTACGACTACACGGCAGCTTACGACATTACGATATATGGCTGTACGACTACAGGGCGGCTTACGACATTACGATATATGGCTGTACGACTGCATGGCGGCTTACGACATTACGATATATGGCTGTGCGACTGCATGGCGGCTTACGACATTACGATATATGGCTGTACGACTACATGGCGGCTTACGACATTACGATATATGGCTGTACGACTACATGGCGGCTTACGACATTACGATATATGGCTGTACGACTACATGGCAGCTTACGACATTGCGATATATGGCTGTACGACAACAGGGCGGCTTACGACATTACGATATATGGCTGTACGACTGCATGGCGGCTTACGACATTACGATATATGGCTGTACGACTACATGGCGGCTTACGACATTAAGATATATGGCTGTACGACTGCATGGCGGCTTACGACATTAAGATATATGGCTGTACGACTGCATGGCGGCTTACGACATTAAGATATATGGCTGTACGACTACAGGGCGGCTTACGACATCACGATATATGGCTGTACGACTACATGGCGGCTTACGACATTACGATATATGGCTGTACGACTGCTTGGCGGCTGACGACATTACGATATATGGCTGTACGACTACATGGCGGCTTACGACATTAAGATATATGGCTGTACGTCTACAGGGCGGCTTACGACATTAAGATGTATGGCTGTACGACGACATGGCAGCTTACGACATTAAGATATATGGCTGTACGACTACATGGCGGCTTACGACATCACGATATATGGCTGTACGACTACACGGCAGCTTACGACATTACGATATATGGCTGTACGACTACAGGGCGGCTTACGACATTACGATATATGGCTGTACGACTGCATGGCGGCTTACGACATTACGATATATGGCTGTGCGACTGCATGGCGGCTTACGACATTACGATATATGGCTGTACGACTACATGGCAGCTTACGACATTGCGATATATGGCTGTACGACTACAGGGCGGCTTACGACATTACGATATATGGCTGTACGACTGCATGGCAGCTTACGACATTACGATATATGGCTGTACGACTACATGGCGGCTTACGACATTAAGATATATGGCTGTACGACTGCATGGCGGCTTACGACATTAAGATATATGGCTGTACGACTGCATGGCGGCTTACGACATTAGGATATATGGCTGTACGACTACAGGGCGGCTTACGACATTACGATATATGGCTGTACGACTACATGGCGGCTTACGACATTAAGATATATGGCTGTACGACTACAGGGCGGCTTACGACATTAAGATATATGGCTGTACGACTACATGGCGGCTTACGACATTAAGATATATGGCTGTACGACTGCATGGCGGCTTATGACATTAAGATATATGGCTGTACGACTACAGGGCGGCTTACGACATTACGATATATGGCTGTGCGACTGCATGGCGGCTTACGACATTACGATATATGGCTGTACGACTACATGGCGGCTTACGACATTACGATATATGGCTGTACGACTACATGGCAGCTTACGACATTACGATATATGGCTGTACGACTACAGGGCGGCTTACGACATTAAGATATATGGCTGTACGACTGCATGGCGGCTTACGACATTACGATATATGGCTGTGCGACTACATGGCGGCTTACGACATTACGATATATTGCTGTACGACTACATGGCAGCTTACGACATTACGATATATGGCTGTACGACTACAGGGTGGCTTACGACATTACGATATATGGCTGTTCGACTGCATGGCAGCTTACGACATTACGATATATGGCTGTACGGCTACAGGGCGGCTTACGACATTACGATATATGGCTGTTCGACTGCATGGCAGCTTACGACATTACGATATATGGCTGTACGACTACATGGCGGCTTACGACATTGCGATATATGGCTGTACGACTACAGGGCGGCTTACGACATTACGATATATGGCTGTTCGACTGCATGGCAGCTTACGACATTACGATATATGGCTGTACGACTACATGGCGGCTTACGACATTGCGATATATGGCTGTACGACTACAGGGCGGCTTACGACATTAAGATATATGGCTGTACGACTACAGGGCGGCTTACTACATTACGATATATGGCTGTACGACTGCATGGCGGCCAACGACATTACGATATATGGCTGTACGACTACACGGCAGCTTACGACATTACGATATATGGCTGTACGACTACAGGGCGGCTTACGACATTACGATATATGGCTGTACGACTGCATGGCGGCTTACGACATTACGATATATGGCTGTGCGACTGCATGGCGGCTTACGACATTACGATATATGGCTGTACGACTACATGGCGGCTTACGACATTACGATATATGGCTGTACGAGTACAGGGCGGCTTACGACATTACGATATATGGCTGTACGACTACATGGCAGCTTACGACATTGCGATATATGGCTGTACGACTACAGGGCGGCTTACGACATTACGATATATGGCTGTACGACTGCATGGCAGCTTACGACATTACGATATATGGCTGTACGACTACATGGCGGCTTACGACATTAAGATATATGGCTTTACGACTGCATGGCGGCTTACGACATTAAGATATATGGCTGTGCGACTGCATGGCGGCTTACGACATTACGATATATGGCTGTACGACCACATGGCGGCTTACGACATTACGATATATGGCTGTACGAGTACAGGGCGGCTTACGACATTACGATATATGGCTGTACGACTACATGGCAGCTTACGACATTGCGATATATGGCTGTACGACTACAGGGCGGCTTACGACATTACGATATATGGCTGTACGACTGCATGGCAGCTTACGACATTACGATATATGGCTGTACGACTACATGGCGGCTTACGACATTAAGATATATGGCTTTACGACTGCATGGCGGCTTACGACATTAAGATATATGGCTGTACGACTGCATGGCGGCTTACGACATTAGGATATATGGCTGTACGACTACAGGGCGGCTTACGACATTACGATATATGGCTGTACGACTACATGGCGGCTTACGACATTAAGATATATGGCTGTACGACTACATGGCAGCTTACGACATTGCGATATATGGCCGTACGACTACAGGGCGGCTTACGACATTACGATATATGGCTGTGCGACTGCATGGCGGCTTACGACATTACGATATATGGCTGTACGACTACATGGCGGCTTACGACATTACGATATATGGCTGTACGACTACATGGCAGCTTACGACATTGCGATATATGGCTGTACGACTACAGGGCGGCTTACGACATTACGATATATGGCTGTACGACTGCATGGCAGCTTACGACATTACGATATATGGCTGTACGACTACATGGCGGCTTACGACATTAAGATATATGGCTGTACGACTGCATGGCGGCTTACGACATTAAGATATATGGCTGTACGACTGCATGGCGGCCTACGACATTAAGATATATGGCTGTACGACTACAGGGCGGCTTACGACATTACGATATATGGCTGTACGACTACATGGCGGCTTACGACATTACGATATATGGCTGTACGACTGCTTGGCGGCTTACGACATTACGATATATGGCTGTACGACTACATGGCGGCTTACGACATTAAGATATATGGCTGTACGTCTACAGGGCGGCTTACGACATTAAGATGTATGGCTGTGCGACTGCATGGCGGCTTACGATATTACGATATATGGCTGTACGACTACATGGCGGCTTACGACATTACGATATATGGCTGTACGACTACATGGCGGCTTACGACATTACGATATATGGCTGTACGACTACATGGCAGCTTACGACATTGCGATATATGGCTGTACGACTACAGGGCGGCTTACGACATTACGATATATGGCTGTACGACTGCATGGCAGCTTACGACATTACGATATATGGCTGTACGACTACATGGCGGCTTACGACATTAAGATATATGGCTGTACGACTGCATGGCGGCTTACGACATTAAGATATATGGCTGTACGACTGCATGGCGGCTTACGACATTAAGATATATGGCCGTACGACTACAGGGCGGCTTACGACATTACGATATATGGCTGTACGACTACATGGCGGCTTACGACATTAAGATATATGGCTGTACGACTACAGGGCGGCTTACGACATTACGATATATGGCTGTACGACTGCATGGCAGCTTACGACATTACGATATATGGCTGTACGACTACATGGCGGCTTACGACATTAAGATATATGGCTGTACGACTGCATGGCGGCTTACGACATTACGATATATGGCTGTACGACTACAGGGCGGCTTACGACATTACGATATATGGCTGTACGACTGCATGGCGGCTTACGACATTACGATATATGGCTGTGCGACTGCATGGCGGCTTACGACATTACGATATATGGCTGTACGACTACATGGCGGCTTACGACATTACGATATATGGCTGTACGACTGCATGGCGGCTTACGACATTACGATATATGGCTGTACGACTACATGGCGGCTTACGACATTAAGATATATGGCTGTACGACTGCATGGCGGCTTACGACATTAAGATATATGGCTGTACGACTGCATGGCGGCTTACGACATTAAGATATATGGCTGTACGACTACAGGGCGGCTTACGACATCACGATATATGGCTGTACGACTACATGGCGGCTTACGACATTACGATATATGGCTGTACGACTGCTTGGCGGCTTACGACATTACGATATATGGCTGTACGACTACATGGCGGCTTACGACATTAAGATATATGGCTGTACGTCTACAGGGCGGCTTACGACATTAAGATGTATGGCTGTACGACGACATGGCAGCTTACGACATTAAGATATATGGCTGTACGACTACATGGCGGCTTACGACATCACGATATATGGCTGTACGACTACACGGCAGCTTACGACATTACGATATATGGCTGTACGACTACAGGGCGGCTTACGACATTACGATATATGGCTGTACGACTGCATGGCGGCTTACGACATTACGATATATGGCTGTGCGACTGCATGGCGGCTTACGACATTACGATATATGGCTGTACGACTACATGGCAGCTTACGACATTGCGATATATGGCTGTACGACTACAGGGCGGCTTACGACATTACGATATATGGCTGTACGACTGCATGGCAGCTTACGACATTACGATATATGGCTGTACGACTACATGGCGGCTTACGACATTAAGATATATGGCTGTACGACTGCATGGCGGCTTACGACATTAAGATATATGGCTGTACGACTACAGGGCGGCTTACGACATTACGATATATGGCTGTACGACTGCATGGCAGCTTACGACATTACGATATATGGCTGTACGACTACATGGCGGCTTACGACATTAAGATATATGGCTGTACGACTGCATGGCGGCTTACGACATTACGATATATGGCTGTACGACTACAGGGCGGCTTACGACATTACGATATATGGCTGTACGACTGCATGGCGGCTTACGACATTACGATATATGGCTGTGCGACTGCATGGCGGCTTACGACATTACGATATATGGCTGTACGACTACATGGCGGCTTACGACATTACGATATATGGCTGTACGACTGCATGGCGGCTTACGACATTACGATATATGGCTGTACGACTACATGGCGGCTTACGACATTAAGATATATGGCTGTACGACTGCATGGCGGCTTACGACATTAAGATATATGGCTGTACGACTGCATGGCGGCTTACGACATTAAGATATATGGCTGTACGACTACAGGGCGGCTTACGACATCACGATATATGGCTGTACGACTACATGGCGGCTTACGACATTACGATATATGGCTGTACGACTGCTTGGCGGCTTACGACATTACGATATATGGCTGTACGACTACATGGCGGCTTACGACATTAAGATATATGGCTGTACGTCTACAGGGCGGCTTACGACATTAAGATGTATGGCTGTACGACGACATGGCAGCTTACGACATTAAGATATATGGCTGTACGACTACATGGCGGCTTACGACATCACGATATATGGCTGTACGACTACACGGCAGCTTACGACATTACGATATATGGCTGTACGACTACAGGGCGGCTTACGACATTACGATATATGGCTGTACGACTGCATGGCGGCTTACGACATTACGATATATGGCTGTGCGACTGCATGGCGGCTTACGACATTACGATATATGGCTGTACGACTACATGGCAGCTTACGACATTGCGATATATGGCTGTACGACTACAGGGCGGCTTACGACATTACGATATATGGCTGTACGACTGCATGGCAGCTTACGACATTACGATATATGGCTGTACGACTACATGGCGGCTTACGACATTAAGATATATGGCTGTACGACTGCATGGCGGCTTACGACATTAAGATATATGGCTGTACGACTGCATGGCGGCTTACGACATTAGGATATATGGCTGTACGACTACAGGGCGGCTTACGACATTACGATATATGGCTGTACGACTACATGGCGGCTTACGACATTAAGATATATGGCTGTACGACTACAGGGCGGCTTACGACATTAAGATATATGGCTGTTCGACTGCATGGCAGCTTACGACATTACGATATATGGCTGTACGGCTACAGGGCGGCTTACGACATTACGATATATGGCTGTTCGACTGCATGGCAGCTTACGACATTACGATATATGGCTGTACGACTACATGGCGGCTTACGACATTGCGATATATGGCTGTACGACTACAGGGCGGCTTACGACATTACGATATATGGCTGTTCGACTGCATGGCAGCTTACGACATTACGATATATGGCTGTACGACTACATGGCGGCTTACGACATTGCGATATATGGCTGTACGACTACAGGGCGGCTTACGACATTAAGATATATGGCTGTACGACTACAGGGCGGCTTACTACATTACGATATATGGCTGTACGACTGCATGGCGGCCAACGACATTACGATATATGGCTGTACGACTGCATGGCAGCTTACGACATTACGATATATGGCTGTACGACTACATGGCGGCTTACGACATTACGATATATGGCTGTACGACTACATGGCGGCTTACGACAATATGATATATGGCTGTACGACTACATGGCGGCTTACGACATTACGATATATGGCTGTACGACTACATGGCAGCTTACGACATTGCGATATATGGCTGTACGAGTACAGGGCGGCTTACGACATTACGATATATGGCTGTTCGACTGCATGGCAGCTTACGACATTACGATATATGGCTGTACGACTACATGGCGGCTTACGACATTACGATATATGGCTGTACGACTACATGGCGGCTGACGACATTAAGATATATGGCTGTACGACTGCATGGCGGCTTACGACATTACGATATATGGCTGTACGACTACAGGGCGGCTTATGACATTACGATATATGGCTGTACGACTACAGGGCGGCTTACGACATTACGATATATGGCTGTACGACTACATGGCGGCTTACGACATTACGATATATGGCTGTACGACTGCTTGGCGGCTTACGACATTACGATATATGGCTGTACGACTACATGGCGGCTTACGACATTAAGATATATGGCTGTACGTCTACAGGGCGGTTTACGACATTAAGATGTATGGCTGTACGACTACATGGCAGCTTACGACATTAAGATATATGGCTGTACGACTACATGGCGGCTTACGACATTACGATATATGGCTGTACGACTACACGGCAGCTTACGACATTACGATATATGGCTGTACGACTACAGGGCGGCTTACGACATTACGATATATGGCTGTTCGACTGCATGGCAGCTTACGACATTACGATATATGGCTGTACGACTACATGGCGGCTTACGACATTGCGATATATGGCTGTACGACTACAGGGCGGCTTACGACATTACGATATATGGCTGTTCGACTGCATGGCAGCTTACGACATTACGATATATGGCTGTACGACTACATGGCGGCTTACGACATTGCGATATATGGCTGTACGACTACAGGGCGGCTTACGACATTAAGATATATGGCTGTACGACTACAGGGCGGCTTACTACATTACGATATATGGCTGTACGACTGCATGGCGGCCAACGACATTACGATATATGGCTGTACGACTGCATGGCAGCTTACGACATTACGATATATGGCTGTACGACTACATGGCGGCTTACGACATTACGATATATGGCTGTACGACTACATGGCGGCTTACGACAATATGATATATGGCTGTACGACTACATGGCGGCTTACGACATTACGATATATGGCTGTACGACTACATGGCAGCTTACGACATTGCGATATATGGCTGTACGAGTACAGGGCGGCTTACGACATTACGATATATGGCTGTTCGACTGCATGGCAGCTTACGACATTACGATATATGGCTGTACGACTACATGGCGGCTTACGACATTACGATATATGGCTGTACGACTACATGGCGGCTGACGACATTAAGATATATGGCTGTACGACTGCATGGCGGCTTACGACATTACGATATATGGCTGTACGACTACAGGGCGGCTTATGACATTACGATATATGGCTGTACGACTACAGGGCGGCTTACGACATTACGATATATGGCTGTACGACTACATGGCGGCTTACGACATTACGATATATGGCTGTACGACTGCTTGGCGGCTTACGACATTACGATATATGGCTGTACGACTACATGGCGGCTTACGACATTAAGATATATGGCTGTACGTCTACAGGGCGGTTTACGACATTAAGATGTATGGCTGTACGACTACATGGCAGCTTACGACATTAAGATATATGGCTGTACGACTACATGGCGGCTTACGACATTACGATATATGGCTGTACGACTACACGGCAGCTTACGACATTACGATATATGGCTGTACGACTACAGGGCGGCTTACGACATTACGATATATGGCTGTACGACTGCATGGCGGCTTACGACATTACGATATATGGCTGTGCGACTGCATGGCGGCTTACGACAATACGATATATGGCTGTACGACTACATGGCGGCTTACGACATTACGATATATGGCTGTACGACTACATGGCGGCTTACGACATTACGATATATGGCTGTACGACTACATGGCAGCTTACGACATTGCGATATATGGCTGGACGACTACAGGGCGGCTTACGACATTACGATATATGGCTGTACGACTGCATGGCAGCTTACGACATTACGATATATGGCTGTACGACTACATGGCGGCTTACGACATTAAGATATATGGCTGTACGACTGCATGGCGGCTTACGACATTAAGATATATGGCTGTACGACTACATGGCGGCTTACGACATTAAGATATATGGCTGTACGTCTACAGGGCGGCTTACGACATTAAGATGTATGGCTGTACGACGACATGGCAGCTTACGACATTAAGATATATGGCTGTACGACTACATGGCGGCTTACGACATTACGATATATGGCTGTACGACTACACGGCAGCTTACGACATTACGATATATGGCTGTACGACTACAGGGCGGCTTACGACATTACGATATATGGCTGTACGACTGCATGGCGGCTTACGACATTACGATATATGGCTGTGCGACTGCATGGCGGCTTACGACATTACGATATATGGCTGTACGACTACATGGCGGCTTACGACATTACGATATATGGCTGTACGAGTACAGGGCGGCTTACGACATTACGATATATGGCTGTACGACTACATGGCAGCTTACGACATTGCGATATATGGCTGTACGACTACAGGGCGGCTTACGACATTACGATATATGGCTGTACGACTGCATGGCAGCTTACGACATTACGATATATGGCTGTACGACTACATGGCGGCTTACGACATTAAGATATATGGCTTTACGACTGCATGGCGGCTTACGACATTAAGATATATGGCTGTGCGACTGCATGGCGGCTTACGACATTACGATATATGGCTGTACGACTACATGGCGGCTTACGACATTACGATATATGGCTGTACGAGTACAGGGCGGCTTACGACATTACGATATATGGCTGTACGACTACATGGCAGCTTACGACATTGCGATATATGGCTGTACGACTACAGGGCGGCTTACGACATTACGATATATGGCTGTACGACTGCATGGCAGCTTACGACATTACGATATATGGCTGTACGACTACATGGCGGCTTACGACATTAAGATATATGGCTTTACGACTGCATGGCGGCTTACGACATTAAGATATATGGCTGTACGACTGCATGGCGGCTTACGACATTAGGATATATGGCTGTACGACTACAGGGCGGCTTACGACATTACGATATATGGCTGTACGACTACATGGCGGCTTACGACATTAAGATATATGGCTGTACGACTACATGGCGGCTTACGACATTAAGATATATGGCTGTACGACTACATGGCAGCTTACGACATTGCGATATATGGCCGTACGACTACAGGGCGGCTTACGACATTACGATATATGGCTGTGCGACTGCATGGCGGCTTACGACATTACGATATATGGCTGTACGACTACATGGCGGCTTACGACATTACGATATATGGCTGTACGACTACATGGCAGCTTACGACATGGCGATATATGGCTGTACGACTACAGGGCGGCTTACGACATTACGATATATGGCTGTTCGACTGCATGGCAGCTTACGACATTACGATATATGGCTGTACGACTACATGGCGGCTTACGACATTGCGATATATGGCTGTACGACTACAGGGCGGCTTACGACATTAAGATATATGGCTGTACGACTACAGGGCGGCTTACTACATTACGATATATGGCTGTACGACTGCATGGCGGCCAACGACATTACGATATATGGCTGTACGACTGCATGGCAGCTTACGACATTACGATATATGGCTGTACGACTACATGGCGGCTTACGACATTACGATATATGGCTGTACGACTACATGGCAGCTTACGACATTACGATATATGGCTGTACGACTACATGGCGGCTTACGACATTACGATATATGGCTGTACGACTACATGGCGGCTTACGACATTAAGATATATGGCTGTACGACTGCATGGCGGCTTACGACATTACGATATATGGCTGTACGACTACAGGGCGGCTTATGACATTACGATATATGGCTGTACGACTACAGGGCGGCTTACGACATTACGATATATGGCTGTACGACTACATGGCGGCTTACGACATTACGATATATGGCTGTACGACTGCTTGGCGGCTTACGACATTACGATATATGGCTGTACGACTACATGGCGGCTTACGACATTAAGATATATGGCTGTACGTCTACAGGGCGGTTTACGACATTAAGATGTATGGCTGTACGACTACATGGCAGCTTACGACATTGCGATATATGGCTGTACGACTACATGGCGGCTTACGACATTACGATATATGGCTGTACGACTACACGGCAGCTTACGACATTACGATATATGGCTGTACGACTACAGGGCGGCTTACGACATTACGATATATGGCTGTACGACTGCATGGCGGCTTACGACATTACGATATATGGCTGTGCGACTGCATGGCGGCTTACGACATTACGATATATGGCTGTACGACTACATGGCGGCTTACGACATTACGATATATGGCTGTACGACTACATGGCGGCTTACGACATTACGATATATGGCTGTACGACTACATGGCAGCTTACGACATTGCGATATATGGCTGTACGACAACAGGGCGGCTTACGACATTACGATATATGGCTGTACGACTGCATGGCGGCTTACGACATTACGATATATGGCTGTACGACTACATGGCGGCTTACGACATTAAGATATATGGCTGTACGACTGCATGGCGGCTTACGACATTAAGATATATGGCTGTACGACTGCATGGCGGCTTACGACATTAAGATATATGGCTGTACGACTACAGGGCGGCTTACGACATCACGATATATGGCTGTACGACTACATGGCGGCTTACGACATTACGATATATGGCTGTACGACTGCTTGGCGGCTGACGACATTACGATATATGGCTGTACGACTACATGGCGGCTTACGACATTAAGATATATGGCTGTACGTCTACAGGGCGGCTTACGACATTAAGATGTATGGCTGTACGACGACATGGCAGCTTACGACATTAAGATATATGGCTGTACGACTACATGGCGGCTTACGACATCACGATATATGGCTGTACGACTACACGGCAGCTTACGACATTACGATATATGGCTGTACGACTACAGGGCGGCTTACGACATTACGATATATGGCTGTACGACTGCATGGCGGCTTACGACATTACGATATATGGCTGTGCGACTGCATGGCGGCTTACGACATTACGATATATGGCTGTACGACTACATGGCAGCTTACGACATTGCGATATATGGCTGTACGACTACAGGGCGGCTTACGACATTACGATATATGGCTGTACGACTGCATGGCAGCTTACGACATTACGATATATGGCTGTACGACTACATGGCGGCTTACGACATTAAGATATATGGCTGTACGACTGCATGGCGGCTTACGACATTAAGATATATGGCTGTACGACTGCATGGCAGCTTACGACATTAGGATATATGGCTGTACGACTACAGGGCGGCTTACGACATTACGATATATGGCTGTACGACTACATGGCGGCTTACGACATTAAGATATATGGCTGTACGACTACAGGGCGGCTTACGACATTAAGATATATGGCTGTACGACTACATGGCGGCTTACGACATTAAGATATATGGCTGTACGACTGCATGGCGGCTTATGACATTAAGATATATGGCTGTACGACTACAGGGCGGCTTACGACATTACGATATATGGCTGTGCGACTGCATGGCGGCTTACGACATTACGATATATGGCTGTACGACTACATGGCGGCTTACGACATTACGATATATGGCTGTACGACTACATGGCAGCTTACGACATTACGATATATGGCTGTACGACTACAGGGCGGCTTACGACATTAAGATATATGGCTGTACGACTGCATGGCGGCTTACGACATTACGATATATGGCTGTACGACTACATGGCAGCTTACGACATTACGATATATGGCTGTACGACTACAGGGTGGCTTACGACATTACGATATATGGCTGTTCGACTGCATGGCAGCTTATGACATTACGATATATGGCTGTACGGCTACAGGGCGGCTTACGACATTACGATATATGGCTGTTCGACTGCATGGCAGCTTACGACATTACGATATATGGCTGTACGGCTACAGGGCGGCTTACGACATTACGATATATGGCTGTTCGACTGCATGGCAGCTTACGACATTACGATATATGGCTGTACGACTACATGGCGGCTTACGACATTGCGATATATGGCTGTACGACTACAGGGCGGCTTACGACATTACGATATATGGCTGTTCGACTGCATGGCAGCTTACGACATTACGATATATGGCTGTACGACTACATGGCGGCTTACGACATTGCGATATATGGCTGTACGACTACAGGGCGGCTTACGACATTAAGATATATGGCTGTACGACTACAGGGCGGCTTACTACATTACGATATATGGCTGTACGACTGCATGGCGGCCAACGACATTACGATATATGGCTGTACGACTACACGGCAGCTTACGACATTACGATATATGGCTGTACGACTACAGGGCGGCTTACGACATTACGATATATGGCTGTACGACTGCATGGCGGCTTACGACATTACGATATATGGCTGTGCGACTGCATGGCGGCTTACGACATTACGATATATGGCTGTACGACTACATGGCGGCTTACGACATTACGATATATGGCTGTACGAGTACAGGGCGGCTTACGACATTACGATATATGGCTGTACGACTACATGGCAGCTTACGACATTGCGATATATGGCTGTACGACTACAGGGCGGCTTACGACATTACGATATATGGCTGTACGACTGCATGGCAGCTTACGACATTACGATATATGGCTGTACGACTACATGGCGGCTTACGACATTAAGATATATGGCTTTACGACTGCATGGCGGCTTACGACATTAAGATATATGGCTGTGCGACTGCATGGCGGCTTACGACATTACGATATATGGCTGTACGACTACATGGCGGCTTACGACATTACGATATATGGCTGTACGAGTACAGGGCGGCTTACGACATTACGATATATGGCTGTACGACTACATGGCAGCTTACGACATTGCGATATATGGCTGTACGACTACAGGGCGGCTTACGACATTACGATATATGGCTGTACGACTGCATGGCAGCTTACGACATTACGATATATGGCTGTACGACTACATGGCGGCTTACGACATTAAGATATATGGCTTTACGACTGCATGGCGGCTTACGACATTAAGATATATGGCTGTACGACTGCATGGCGGCTTACGACATTAGGATATATGGCTGTACGACTACAGGGCGGCTTACGACATTACGATATATGGCTGTACGACTACATGGCGGCTTACGACATTAAGATATATGGCTGTACGACTACATGGCAGCTTACGACATTGCGATATATGGCCGTACGACTACAGGGCGGCTTACGACATTACGATATATGGCTGTGCGACTGCATGGCGGCTTACGACATTACGATATATGGCTGTACGACTACAT
Organism: Arenicola marina; assembly: GCA_964019135.1. NCBI lineage: Eukaryota > Metazoa > Annelida > Polychaeta > Arenicolidae > Arenicola > Arenicola marina. The sequence continues at coordinate 33,642,537 of OZ025256.1, forward strand.
GGCGGCTTACGACATTACGATATATGGCTGTACGACTACATGGCAGCTTACGACATTGCGATATATGGCTGTACGACTACAGGGCGGCTTACGACATTACGATATATGGCTGTACGACTGCATGGCAGCTTACGACATTACGATATATGGCTGTACGACTACATGGCGGCTTACGACATTAAGATATATGGCTGTACGACTGCATGGCGGCTTACGACATTAAGATATATGGCTGTACGACTGCATGGCGGCCTACGACATTAAGATATATGGCTGTACGACTACAGGGCGGCTTACGACATTACGATATATGGCTGTACGACTACATGGCGGCTTACGACATTACGATATATGGCTGTACGACTGCTTGGCGGCTTACGACATTACGATATATGGCTGTACGACTACATGGCGGCTTACGACATTAAGATATATGGCTGTACGTCTACAGGGCGGCTTACGACATTAAGATGTATGGCTGTGCGACTGCATGGCGGCTTACGATATTACGATATATGGCTGTACGACTACATGGCGGCTTACGACATTACGATATATGGCTGTACGACTACATGGCGGCTTACGACATTACGATATATGGCTGTACGACTACATGGCAGCTTACGACATTGCGATATATGGCTGTACGACTACAGGGCGGCTTACGACATTACGATATATGGCTGTACGACTGCATGGCAGCTTACGACATTACGATATATGGCTGTACGACTACATGGCGGCTTACGACATTAAGATATATGGCTGTACGACTGCATGGCGGCTTACGACATTAAGATATATGGCTGTACGACTGCATGGCGGCTTACGACATTAAGATATATGGCCGTACGACTACAGGGCGGCTTACGACATTACGATATATGGCTGTACGACTACATGGCGGCTTACGACATTAAGATATATGGCTGTACGACTACAGGGCGGCTTACGACATTACGATATATGGCTGTACGACTGCATGGCAGCTTACGACATTACGATATATGGCTGTACGACTACATGGCGGCTTACGACATTAAGATATATGGCTGTACGACTGCATGGCGGCTTACGACATTACGATATATGGCTGTACGACTACAGGGCGGCTTACGACATTACGATATATGGCTGTACGACTGCATGGCGGCTTACGACATTACGATATATGGCTGTGCGACTGCATGGCGGCTTACGACATTACGATATATGGCTGTACGACTACATGGCGGCTTACGACATTACGATATATGGCTGTACGACTGCATGGCGGCTTACGACATTACGATATATGGCTGTACGACTACATGGCGGCTTACGACATTAAGATATATGGCTGTACGACTGCATGGCGGCTTACGACATTAAGATATATGGCTGTACGACTGCATGGCGGCTTACGACATTAAGATATATGGCTGTACGACTACAGGGCGGCTTACGACATCACGATATATGGCTGTACGACTACATGGCGGCTTACGACATTACGATATATGGCTGTACGACTGCTTGGCGGCTTACGACATTACGATATATGGCTGTACGACTACATGGCGGCTTACGACATTAAGATATATGGCTGTACGTCTACAGGGCGGCTTACGACATTAAGATGTATGGCTGTACGACGACATGGCAGCTTACGACATTAAGATATATGGCTGTACGACTACATGGCGGCTTACGACATCACGATATATGGCTGTACGACTACACGGCAGCTTACGACATTACGATATATGGCTGTACGACTACAGGGCGGCTTACGACATTACGATATATGGCTGTACGACTGCATGGCAGCTTACGACATTACGATATATGGCTGTACGACTACATGGCGGCTTACGACATTAAGATATATGGCTGTACGACTGCATGGCGGCTTACGACATTAAGATATATGGCTGTACGACTGCATGGCGGCTTACGACATTAGGATATATGGCTGTACGACTACAGGGCGGCTTACGACATTACGATATATGGCTGTACGACTACATGGCGGCTTACGACATTAAGATATATGGCTGTACGACTACAGGGCGGCTTACGACATTAAGATATATGGCTGTACGACTACATGGCGGCTTACGACATTAAGATATATGGCTGTACGACTGCATGGCGGCTTATGACATTAAGATATATGGCTGTACGACTACAGGGCGGCTTACGACATTACGATATATGGCTGTGCGACTGCATGGCGGCTTACGACATTACGATATATGGCTGTACGACTACATGGCGGCTTACGACATTACGATATATGGCTGTACGACTAAATGGCAGCTTACGACATTACGATATATGGCTGTACGACTACAGGGCGGCTTACGACATTAAGATATATGGCTGTACGACTGCATGGCGGCTTGCGACATTACGATATATGGCTGTGCGACTACATGGCGGCTTACGACATTACGATATATTGCTGTACGACTACATGGCAGCTTACGACATTACGATATATGGCTGTACGACTACAGGGTGGCTTACGACATTACGATATATGGCTGTTCGACTGCATGGCAGCTTACGACATTACGATATATGGCTGTACGGCTACAGGGCGGCTTACGACATTACGATATATGGCTGTTCGACTGCATGGCAGTTTACGACATTACGATATATGGCTGTACGACTACATGGCGGCTTACGACATTGCGATATATGGCTGTACGACTACAGGGCGGCTTACGACATTACGATATATGGCTGTTCGACTGCATGGCAGCTTACGACATTACGATATATGGCTGTACGACTACATGGCGGCTTACGACATTGCGATATATGGCTGTACGACTACAGGGCGGCTTACGACATTAAGATATATGGCTGTACGACTACAGGGCGGCTTACTACATAACGATATATGGCTGTACGACTGCATGGCGGCCAACGACATTACGATATATGGCTGTACGACTACACGGCAGCTTACGACATTACGATATATGGCTGTACGACTACAGGGCGGCTTACGACATTACGATATATGGCTGTACGACTGCATGGCGGCTTACGACATTACGATATATGGCTGTGCGACGGCATGGCGGCTTACGACATTACGATATATGGCTGTACGACTACAGGGCGGCTTACGACATTACGATATATGGCTGTACGAGTACAGGGCGGCTTACGACATTACGATATATGGCTGTACGACTACATGGCAGCTTACGACATTGCGATATATGGCTGTACGACTACAGGGCGGCTTACGACATTACGATATATGGCTGTACGACTGCATGGCAGCTTACGACATTACGATATATGGCTGTACGACTACATGGCGGCTTACGACATTAAGATATATGGCTTTACGACTGCATGGCGGCTTACGACATTAAGATATATGGCTGTGCGACTGCATGGCGGCTTACGACATTAAGATATATGGCTGTACGACTGCATGGCGGCTTACGACATTAGGATATATGGCTGTACGACTACAGGGCGGCTTACGACATTACGATATATGGCTGTACGACTACATGGCGGCTTACGACATTAAGATATATGGCTGTACGACTACATGGCAGCTTACGACATTGCGATATATGGCCGTACGACTACAGGGCGGCTTACGACATTACGATATATGGCTGTGCGACTGCATGGCGGCTTACGACATTACGATATATGGCTGTACGACTACATGGCGGCTTACGACATTACGATATATGGCTGTACGACTACATGGCAGCTTACGACATTGCGATATATGGCTGTACGACTACAGGGCGGCTTACGACATTACGATATATGGCTGTACGACTGCATGGCAGCTTACGACATTACGATATATGGCTGTACGACTACATGGCGGCTTACGACATTAAGATATATGGCTGTACGACTGCATGGCGGCTTACGACATTAAGATATATGGCTGTACGACTGCATGGCGGCCTACGACATTAAGATATATGGCTGTACGACTACAGGGCGGCTTACGACATTACGATATATGGCTGTACGACTACATGGCGGCTTACGACATTACGATATATGGCTGTACGACTGCTTGGCGGCTTACGACATTACGATATATGGCTGTACGACTACATGGCGGCTTACGACATTAAGATATATGGCTGTACGTCTACAGGGCGGCTTACGACATTAAGATGTATGGCTGTGCGACTGCATGGCGGCTTACGATATTACGATATATGGCTGTACGACTACATGGCGGCTTACGACATTACGATATATGGCTGTACGACTACATGGCGGCTTACGACATTACGATATATGGCTGTACGACTACATGGCGGCTTACGACATTACGATATATGGCTGTACGACTACATGGCAGCTTACGACATTGCGATATATGGCTGTACGACTACAGGGCGGCTTACGACATTACGATATATGGCTGTACGACTGCATGGCAGCTTACGACATTACGATATATGGCTGTACGACTACATGGCGGCTTACGACATTAAGATATATGGCTGTACGACTGCATGGCGGCTTACGACATTAAGATATATGGCTGTACGACTGCATGGCGGCTTACGACATTAAGATATATGGCCGTACGACTACAGGGCGGCTTACGACATTACGATATATGGCTGTACGACTACATGGCGGCTTACGACATTAAGATATATGGCTGTACGACTACAGGGCGGCTTACGACATTACGATATATGGCTGTACGACTGCATGGCAGCTTACGACATTACGATATATGGCTGTACGACTACATGGCGGCTTACGACATTAAGATATATGGCTGTACGACTGCATGGCGGCTTACGACATTACGATATATGGCTGTACGACTACAGGGCGGCTTACGACATTACGATATATGGCTGTACGACTGCATGGCGGCTTACGACATTACGATATATGGCTGTGCGACTGCATGGCGGCTTACGACATTACGATATATGGCTGTACGACTACATGGCGGCTTACGACATTACGATATATGGCTGTACGACTGCATGGCGGCTTACGACATTACGATATATGGCTGTACGACTACATGGCGGCTTACGACATTAAGATATATGGCTGTACGACTGCATGGCGGCTTACGACATTAAGATATATGGCTGTACGACTGCATGGCGGCTTACGACATTAAGATATATGGCTGTACGACTACAGGGCGGCTTACGACATCACGATATATGGCTGTACGACTACATGGCGGCTTACGACATTACGATATATGGCTGTACGACTGCTTGGCGGCTTACGACATTACGATATATGGCTGTACGACTACATGGCGGCTTACGACATTAAGATATATGGCTGTACGTCTACAGGGCGGCTTACGACATTAAGATGTATGGCTGTACGACGACATGGCAGCTTACGACATTAAGATATATGGCTGTACGACTACATGGCGGCTTACGACATCACGATATATGGCTGTACGACTACACGGCAGCTTACGACATTACGATATATGGCTGTACGACTACAGGGCGGCTTACGACATTACGATATATGGCTGTACGACTGCATGGCGGCTTACGACATTACGATATATGGCTGTGCGACTGCATGGCGGCTTACGACATTACGATATATGGCTGTACGACTACATGGCAGCTTACGACATTGCGATATATGGCTGTACGACTACAGGGCGGCTTACGACATTACGATATATGGCTGTACGACTGCATGGCAGCTTACGACATTACGATATATGGCTGTACGACTACATGGCGGCTTACGACATTAAGATATATGGCTGTACGACTGCATGGCGGCTTACGACATTAAGATATATGGCTGTACGACTGCATGGCGGCTTACGACATTAGGATATATGGCTGTACGACTACAGGGCGGCTTACGACATTACGATATATGGCTGTACGACTACATGGCGGCTTACGACATTAAGATATATGGCTGTACGACTACAGGGCGGCTTACGACATTAAGATATATGGCTGTACGACTACATGGCGGCTTACGACATTAAGATATATGGCTGTACGACTGCATGGCGGCTTATGACATTAAGATATATGGCTGTACGACTACAGGGCGGCTTACGACATTACGATATATGGCTGTGCGACTGCATGGCGGCTTACGACATTACGATATATGGCTGTACGACTACATGGCGGCTTACGACATTACGATATATGGCTGTACGACTAAATGGCAGCTTACGACATTACGATATATGGCTGTACGACTACAGGGCGGCTTACGACATTAAGATATATGGCTGTACGACTGCATGGCGGCTTGCGACATTACGATATATGGCTGTGCGACTACATGGCGGCTTACGACATTACGATATATTGCTGTACGACTACATGGCAGCTTACGACATTACGATATATGGCTGTACGACTACAGGGTGGCTTACGACATTACGATATATGGCTGTTCGACTGCATGGCAGCTTACGACATTACGATATATGGCTGTACGGCTACAGGGCGGCTTACGACATTACGATATATGGCTGTTCGACTGCATGGCAGTTTACGACATTACGATATATGGCTGTACGACTACATGGCGGCTTACGACATTGCGATATATGGCTGTACGACTACAGGGCGGCTTACGACATTACGATATATGGCTGTTCGACTGCATGGCAGCTTACGACATTACGATATATGGCTGTACGACTACATGGCGGCTTACGACATTGCGATATATGGCTGTACGACTACAGGGCGGCTTACGACATTAAGATATATGGCTGTACGACTACAGGGCGGCTTACTACATAACGATATATGGCTGTACGACTGCATGGCGGCCAACGACATTACGATATATGGCTGTACGACTACACGGCAGCTTACGACATTACGATATATGGCTGTACGACTACAGGGCGGCTTACGACATTACGATATATGGCTGTACGACTGCATGGCGGCTTACGACATTACGATATATGGCTGTGCGACGGCATGGCGGCTTACGACATTACGATATATGGCTGTACGACTACAGGGCGGCTTACGACATTACGATATATGGCTGTACGAGTACAGGGCGGCTTACGACATTACGATATATGGCTGTACGACTACATGGCAGCTTACGACATTGCGATATATGGCTGTACGACTACAGGGCGGCTTACGACATTACGATATATGGCTGTACGACTGCATGGCAGCTTACGACATTACGATATATGGCTGTACGACTACATGGCGGCTTACGACATTAAGATATATGGCTTTACGACTGCATGGCGGCTTACGACATTAAGATATATGGCTGTGCGACTGCATGGCGGCTTACGACATTACGATATATGGCTGTACGACTACATGGCGGCTTACGACATTACGATATATGGCTGTACGAGTACAGGGCGGCTTACGACATTACGATATATGGCTGTACGACTACATGGCAGCTTACGACATTGCGATATATGGCTGTACGACTACAGGGCGGCTTACGACATTACGATATATGGCTGTACGACTGCATGGCAGCTTACGACATTACGATATATGGCTGTACGACTACATGGCGGCTTACGACATTAAGATATATGGCTTTACGACTGCATGGCGGCTTACGACATTAAGATATATGGCTGTACGACTGCATGGCGGCTTACGACATTAGGATATATGGCTGTACGACTACAGGGCGGCTTACGACATTACGATATATGGCTGTACGACTACATGGCGGCTTACGACATTAAGATATATGGCTGTACGACTACATGGCAGCTTACGACATTGCGATATATGGCCGTACGACTACAGGGCGGCTTACGACATTACGATATATGGCTGTGCGACTGCATGGCGGCTTACGACATTACGATATATGGCTGTACGACTACATGGCGGCTTACGACATTACGATATATGGCTGTACGACTACATGGCAGCTTACGACATTGCGATATATGGCTGTACGACTACAGGGCGGCTTACGACATTACGATATATGGCTGTACGACTGCATGGCAGCTTACGACATTGCGATATATGGCTGTACGACTACATGGCGGCTTACGACATTAAGATATATGGCTGTACGACTGCATGGCGGCTTACGACATTAAGATATATGGCTGTACGACTGCATGGCGGCCTACGACATTAAGATATATGGCTGTACGACTACAGGGCGGCTTACGACATTACGATATATGGCTGTACGACTACATGGCGGCTTACGACATTACGATATATGGCTGTACGACTGCTTGGCGGCTTACGACATTACGATATATGGCTGTACGACTACATGGCGGCTTACGACATTAAGATATATGGCTGTACGTCTACAGGGCGGCTTACGACATTAAGATGTATGGCTGTGCGACTGCATGGCGGCTTACGATATTACGATATATGGCTGTACGACTACATGGCGGCTTACGACATTACGATATATGGCTGTACGACTACATGGCGGCTTACGACATTACGATATATGGCTGTACGACTACATGGCAGCTTACGACATTGCGATATATGGCTGTACGACTACAGGGCGGCTTACGACATTACGATATATGGCTGTACGACTGCATGGCAGCTTACGACATTACGATATATGGCTGTACGACTACATGGCGGCTTACGACATTAAGATATATGGCTGTACGACTGCATGGCGGCTTACGACATTAAGATATATGGCTGTACGACTGCATGGCGGCTTACGACATTAAGATATATGGCCGTACGACTACAGGGCGGCTTACGACATTACGATATATGGCTGTACGACTACATGGCGGCTTACGACATTAAGATATATGGCTGTACGACTACAGGGCGGCTTACGACATTACGATATATGGCTGTACGACTGCATGGCAGCTTACGACATTACGATATATGGCTGTACGACTACATGGCGGCTTACGACATTAAGATATATGGCTGTACGACTGCATGGCGGCTTACGACATTAAGATATATGGCTGTACGACTGCATGGCGGCTTACGACATTAAGATATATGGCTGTACGACTACAGGGCGGCTTACGACATTACGATATATGGCTGTACGACTACATGGCGGCTTACGACATTACGATATATGGCTGTACGACTGCTTGGCGGCTTACGACATTACGATATATGGCTGTACGACTACATGGCGGCTTACGACATTAAGATATATGGCTGTACGTCTACAGGGCGGCTTACGACATTAAGATGTATGGCTGTACGACTACATGGCAGCTTACGACATTAAGATATATGGCTGTACGACTACATGGCGGCTTACGACATTACGATATATGGCTGTACGACTACACGGCAGCTTACGACATTACGATATATGGCTGTACGACTACAGGGCGGCTTACGACATTACGATATATGGCTGTACGACTGCATGGCGGCTTACGACATTACGATGTATGGCTGTGCGACTGCATGGCGGCTTACGATATTACGATATATGGCTGTACGACTACATGGCGGCTTACGACATTACGATATATGGCTGTACGACTACATGGCGGCTTACGACATTACGATATATGGCTGTACGACTACATGGCAGCTTACGACATTGCGATATATGGCTGTACGACTACAGGGCGGCTTACGACATTACGATATATGGCTGTACGACTGCATGGCAGCTTACGACATTACGATATATGGCTGTACGACTACATGGCGGCTTACGACATTAAGATATATGGCTGTACGACTGCATGGCGGCTTACGACATTAAGATATATGGCTGTACGACTGCATGGCGGCTTACGACATTAAGATATATGGCTGTACGACTACAGGGCGGCTTACGACATTACGATATATGGCTGTACGACTACATGGCGGCTTACGACATTAAGATATATGGCTGTACGACTACAGGGCGGCTTACGACATTACGATATATGGCTGTACGACTGCATGGCAGCTTACGACATTACGATATATGGCTGTACGACTACATGGCGGCTTACGACATTAAGATATATGGCTGTACGACTACAGGGCGGCTTACGACATTACGATATATGGCTGTACGACTACATGGCGGCTTACGACATTACGATATATGGCTGTACGACTGCTTGGCGGCTTACGACATTACGATATATGGCTGTACGACTACATGGCGGCTTACGACATTAAGATATATGGCTGTACGTCTACAGGGCGGCTTACGACATTAAGATGTATGGCTGTACGACTACATGGCAGCTTACGACATTAAGATATATGGCTGTACGACTACATGGCGGCTTACGACATTACGATATATGGCTGTACGACTACACGGCAGCTTACGACATTACGATATATGGCTGTACGACTACAGGGCGGCTTACGACATTACGATATATGGCTGTACGACTGCATGGCGGCTTACGACATTACGATATATGGCTGTGCGACTGCATGGCGGCTTACGATATTACGATATGTGGCTGTACGACTACATGGCGGCTTACGACATTACGATATATGGCTGTACGACTACATGGCGGCTTACGACATTACGATATATGGCTGTACGACTACATGGCAGCTTACGACATTGCGATATATGGCTGTACGACTACAGGGCGGCTTACGACATTACGATATATGGCTGTACGACTGCATGGCGGCTTACGACATTAAGATATATGGCTGTACGACTACAGGGCGGCTTACGACATTACGATATATGGCTGTACGACTACATGGCGGCTTACGACATTAAGATATATGGCTGTACGACTACAGGGCGGCTTACGACATTAAGATATATGGCTGTACGACTGCATGGCGGCTTACGACATTAAGATATATGGCTGTACGACTGCATGGCGGCCTACGACATTAAGATATATGGCTGTACGACTACAGGGCGGCTTACGACATTACGATATATGGCTGTACGACTACATGGCGGCTTACGACATTACGATATATGGCTGTACGACTGCTTGGCGGCTTACGACATTACGATATATGGCTGTACGACTACATGGCGGCTTACGACATTAAGATATATGGCTGTACGTCTACAGGGCGGCTTACGACATTAAGATGTATGGCTGTGCGACTGCATGGCGGCTTACGATATTACGATATATGGCTGTACGACTACATGGCGGCTTACGACATTACGATATATGGCTGTACGACTACATGGCGGCTTACGACATTACGATATATGGCTGTACGACTACATGGCAGCTTACGACATTGCGATATATGGCTGTACGACTACAGGGCGGCTTACGACATTACGATATATGGCTGTACGACTACATGGCGGCTTACGACATTACGATATATGGCTGTACGACTACATGGCAGCTTACGACATTGCGATATATGGCTGTACGACTACAGGGCGGCTTACGACATTACGATATATGGCTGTACGACTGCATGGCAGCTTACGACATTACGATATATGGCTGTACGACTACATGGCGGCTTACGACATTAAGATATATGGCTGTACGACTGCATGGCGGCTTACGACATTAAGATATATGGCTGTACGACTGCATGGCGGCTTACGACATTAAGATATATGGCTGTACGACTACAGGGCGGCTTACGACATTACGATATATGGCTGTACGACTACATGGCGGCTTACGACATTAAGATATATGGCTGTACGACTACAGGGCGGCTTACGACATTACGATATATGGCTGTACGACTGCATGGCAGCTTACGACATTACGATATATGGCTGTACGACTACATGGCGGCTTACGACATTAAGATATATGGCTGTACGACTACAGGGCGGCTTACGACATTACGATATATGGCTGTACGACTACATGGCGGCTTACGACATTACGATATATGGCTGTACGACTACATGGCGGCTTACGACATTACGATATATGGCTGTACGACTACATGGCAGCTTACGACATTGCGATATATGGCTGTACGACTACAGGGCGGCTTACGACATTACGATATATGGCTGTACGACTGCATGGCGGCTTACGACATTAAGATATATGGCTGTACGACTACAGGGCGGCTTACGACATTACGATATATGGCTGTACGACTACATGGCGGCTTACGACATTAAGATATATGGCTGTACGACTACAGGGCGGCTTACGACATTAAGATATATGGCTGTACGACTACATGGCGGCTTACGACATTACGATATATGGCTGTACGACTACATGGCGGCTTACGACATTACGATATATGGCTGTACGACTACATGGCAGCTTACGACATTGCGATATATGGCTGTACGACTACAGGGCGGCTTACGACATTACGATATATGGCTGTACGACTGCATGGCAGCTTACGACATTACGATATATGGCTGTACGACTGCATGGCGGCTTACGACATTAAGATATATGGCTGTACGACTGCATGGCGGCTTACGACATTAAGATATATGGCTGTACGACTGCATGGCGGCTTACGACATTAAGATATATGGCTGTACGACTACAGGGCGGCTTACGACATTACGATATATGGCTGTACGACTACATGGCGGCTTACGACATTACGATATATGACTGTACGACTGCTTGGCGGCTTACGACATTACGATATATGGCTGTACGACTACATGGCAGCTTACGACATTGCGATATATGGCTGTACGACTACAGGGCGGCTTACGACATTAAGATATATGGCTGTACGACTGCATGGCAGCTTACGAAATTACGATATATGGCTGTACGACTACACGGCGGCTTACGACATTAAGATATATGGCTGTACGACTGCATGGCGGCTTACGACATTAAGATATATGGCTGTACGACTGCTTGGCGGCTTACGACATTACGATATATGGCTGTGCGACTGCATGGCGGCTTACGATATTACGATATATGGCTGTACGACTACATGGCGGCTTACGACATTACGATATATGGCTGTACGACTACATGGCGGCTTACGACATTACGATATATGGCTGTACGACTACATGGCAGCTTACGACATTGCGATATATGGCTGTACGACTACAGGGCGGCTTACGACATTACGATATATGGCTGTACGACTGCATGGCGGCTTACGACATTAAGATATATGGCTGTACGACTACAGGGCGGCTTACGACATTACGATATATGGCTGTACGACTACATGGCGGCTTACGACATTAAGATATATGGCTGTACGACTACAGGGCGGCTTACGACATTAAGATATATGGCTGTACGACTACATGGCGGCTTACGACATTACGATATATGGCTGTACGACTACATGGCGGCTTACGACATTACGATATATGGCTGTACGACTACATGGCAGCTTACGACATTGCGATATATGGCTGTACGACTACAGGGCGGCTTACGACATTACGATATATGGCTGTACGACTGCATGGCAGCTTACGACATTACGATATATGGCTGTACGACTGCATGGCGGCTTACGACATTAAGATATATGGCTGTACGACTACATGGCAGCTTACGACATTGCGATATATGGCTGTACGACTACAGGGCGGCTTACGACATTAAGATATATGGCTGTACGACTGCATGGCAGCTTACGACATTACGATATATGGCTGTACGACTACATGGCGGCTTACGACATTAAGATATATGGCTGTACGACTGCATGGCGGCTTACGACATTAAGATATATGGCTGTACGACTGCATGGCGGCTTACGACATTACGATATATGGCTGTGCGACTGCATGGCGGCTTACGACATTACGATATATGGCTGTACGACTACATGGCGGCTTACGACATTACGATATATGGCTGTACGACTACATGGCAGCTTACGACATTACGATATATGGCTGTACGACTACAGGGCGGCTTACGACATTAAGATACATGGCTGTACGACTGCATGGCGGCTTACGACATTACGATATATGGCTGTGCGACTGCATGGCGGCTTACGACATTACGATATATGGCTGTACGACTACATGGCGGCTTACGACATTACGATATATGGCTGTACGACTACATGGCAGCTTACGACATTACGATATATGGCTGTACGACTACAGGGCGGCTTACGACATTAAGATACATGGCTGTACGACTGCATGGCGGCTTACGACATTACGATATATGGCTGTACGACTGCATGGCAGCTTACGACATTACGATATATGGCTGTACGACTACATGGCGGCTTACGACATTACGATATATGGCTGTACGACTACATGGCGGCTTACGACATTACGATATATGGCTGTACGACTACATGGCGGCTTACGACATTACGATATATGGCTGTACGACTACATGGCAGCTTACGAAATTACGATATATGGCTGTACGACTACATGGCGGCTTACGACATTAAGATATATGGCTGTACGACTACAGGGCGGCTTACGACATTAAGATATATGGCTGTACGACTACATGGCGGCTTACGACATTAAGATATATGGCTGTACGACTACAGGGCGGCTTACGACATTAAGATATATGGCTGTACGACTGCATGGCGGCTTACGACATTAAGATATATGGCTGTACGACTGCATGGCGGCCTACGACATTAAGATATATGGCTGTACGACTACAGGGCGGCTTACGACATTACGATATATGGCTGTACGACTACATGGCGGCTTACGACATTACGATATATGGCTGTACGACTGCTTGGCGGCTTACGACATTACGATATATGGCTGTACGACTACATGGCGGCTTACGACATTAAGATATATGGCTGTACGTCTACAGGGCGGCTTACGACATTAAGATGTATGGCTGTGCGACTGCATGGCGGCTTACGATATTACGATATATGGCTGTACGACTACATGGCGGCTTACGACATTACGATATATGGCTGTACGACTACATGGCGGCTTACGACATTACGATATATGGCTGTACGACTACATGGCAGCTTACGACATTGCGATATATGGCTGTACGACTACAGGGCGGCTTACGACATTACGATATATGGCTGTACGACTACATGGCGGCTTACGACATTACGATATATGGCTGTACGACTACATGGCAGCTTACGACATTGCGATATATGGCTGTACGACTACAGGGCGGCTTACGACATTACGATATATGGCTGTACGACTGCATGGCAGCTTACGACATTACGATATATGGCTGTACGACTACATGGCGGCTTACGACATTAAGATATATGGCTGTACGACTGCATGGCGGCTTACGACATTAAGATATATGGCTGTACGACTGCATGGCGGCTTACGACATTAAGATATATGGCTGTACGACTACAGGGCGGCTTACGACATTACGATATATGGCTGTACGACTACATGGCGGCTTACGACATTAAGATATATGGCTGTACGACTACAGGGCGGCTTACGACATTACGATATATGGCTGTACGACTGCATGGCAGCTTACGACATTACGATATATGGCTGTACGACTACATGGCGGCTTACGACATTAAGATATATGGCTGTACGACTACAGGGCGGCTTACGACATTACGATATATGGCTGTACGACTACATGGCGGCTTACGACATTACGATATATGGCTGTACGACTACATGGCGGCTTACGACATTACGATATATGGCTGTACGACTACATGGCAGCTTACGACATTGCGATATATGGCTGTACGACTACAGGGCGGCTTACGACATTACGATATATGGCTGTACGACTGCATGGCGGCTTACGACATTAAGATATATGGCTGTACGACTACAGGGCGGCTTACGACATTACGATATATGGCTGTACGACTACATGGCGGCTTACGACATTAAGATATATGGCTGTACGACTACAGGGCGGCTTACGACATTAAGATATATGGCTGTACGACTACATGGCGGCTTACGACATTACGATATATGGCTGTACGACTACATGGCGGCTTACGACATTACGATATATGGCTGTACGACTACATGGCAGCTTACGACATTGCGATATATGGCTGTACGACTACAGGGCGGCTTACGACATTACGATATATGGCTGTACGACTGCATGGCAGCTTACGACATTACGATATATGGCTGTACGACTGCATGGCGGCTTACGACATTAAGATATATGGCTGTACGACTGCATGGCGGCTTACGACATTAAGATATATGGCTGTACGACTGCATGGCGGCTTACGACATTAAGATATATGGCTGTACGACTACAGGGCGGCTTACGACATTACGATATATGGCTGTACGACTACATGGCGGCTTACGACATTACGATATATGACTGTACGACTGCTTGGCGGCTTACGACATTACGATATATGGCTGTACGACTACATGGCAGCTTACGACATTGCGATATATGGCTGTACGACTACAGGGCGGCTTACGACATTAAGATATATGGCTGTACGACTGCATGGCAGCTTACGAAATTACGATATATGGCTGTACGACTACACGGCGGCTTACGACATTAAGATATATGGCTGTACGACTGCATGGCGGCTTACGACATTAAGATATATGGCTGTACGACTGCTTGGCGGCTTACGACATTACGATATATGGCTGTGCGACTGCATGGCGGCTTACGATATTACGATATATGGCTGTACGACTACATGGCGGCTTACGACATTACGATATATGGCTGTACGACTACATGGCGGCTTACGACATTACGATATATGGCTGTACGACTACATGGCAGCTTACGACATTGCGATATATGGCTGTACGACTACAGGGCGGCTTACGACATTACGATATATGGCTGTACGACTGCATGGCGGCTTACGACATTAAGATATATGGCTGTACGACTACAGGGCGGCTTACGACATTACGATATATGGCTGTACGACTACATGGCGGCTTACGACATTAAGATATATGGCTGTACGACTACAGGGCGGCTTACGACATTAAGATATATGGCTGTACGACTACATGGCGGCTTACGACATTACGATATATGGCTGTACGACTACATGGCGGCTTACGACATTACGATATATGGCTGTACGACTACATGGCAGCTTACGACATTGCGATATATGGCTGTACGACTACAGGGCGGCTTACGACATTACGATATATGGCTGTACGACTGCATGGCAGCTTACGACATTACGATATATGGCTGTACGACTGCATGGCGGCTTACGACATTAAGATATATGGCTGTACGACTACATGGCAGCTTACGACATTGCGATATATGGCTGTACGACTACAGGGCGGCTTACGACATTAAGATATATGGCTGTACGACTGCATGGCAGCTTACGACATTACGATATATGGCTGTACGACTACATGGCGGCTTACGACATTAAGATATATGGCTGTACGACTGCATGGCGGCTTACGACATTAAGATATATGGCTGTACGACTGCATGGCGGCTTACGACATTACGATATATGGCTGTGCGACTGCATGGCGGCTTACGACATTACGATATATGGCTGTACGACTACATGGCGGCTTACGACATTACGATATATGGCTGTACGACTACATGGCAGCTTACGACATTACGATATATGGCTGTACGACTACAGGGCGGCTTACGACATTAAGATACATGGCTGTACGACTGCATGGCGGCTTACGACATTACGATATATGGCTGTGCGACTGCATGGCGGCTTACGACATTACGATATATGGCTGTACGACTACATGGCGGCTTACGACATTACGATATATGGCTGTACGACTACATGGCAGCTTACGACATTACGATATATGGCTGTACGACTACAGGGCGGCTTACGACATTAAGATACATGGCTGTACGACTGCATGGCGGCTTACGACATTACGATATATGGCTGTACGACTGCATGGCAGCTTACGACATTACGATATATGGCTGTACGACTACATGGCGGCTTACGACATTACGATATATGGCTGTACGACTACATGGCGGCTTACGACATTACGATATATGGCTGTACGACTACATGGCGGCTTACGACATTACGATATATGGCTGTACGACTACATGGCAGCTTACGAAATTACGATATATGGCTGTACGACTACATGGCGGCTTACGACATTAAGATATATGGCTGTACGACTACAGGGCGGCTTACGACATTAAGATATATGGCTGTACGACTACATGGCGGCTTACGACATTAAGATATATGGCTGTACGACTACAGGGCGGCTTACGACATTAAGATATATGGCTG
The DNA here is from genome assembly GCA_964019135.1 of Arenicola marina. Taxonomy (NCBI): domain Eukaryota; kingdom Metazoa; phylum Annelida; class Polychaeta; family Arenicolidae; genus Arenicola; species Arenicola marina. The sequence goes on from OZ025256.1 coordinate 33,660,689, forward strand.
TGCGACTGCATGGCGGCTTACGACATTAGGATATATGGCTGTACGACTACAGGGCGGCTTACGACATTACGATATATGGCTGTACGACTACATGGCGGCTTACGACATTAAGATATATGGCTGTACGACTACATGGCAGCTTACGACATTGCGATATATGGCCGTACGACTACAGGGCGGCTTACGACATTACGATATATGGCTGTGCGACTGCATGGCGGCTTACGACATTACGATATATGGCTGTACGACTACATGGCGGCTTACGACATTACGATATATGGCTGTACGACTACATGGCGGCTTACGACATTGCGATATATGGCTGTACGACTACAGGGCGGCTTACGACATTACGATATATGGCTGTACGACTACATGGCAGCTTACGACATTAAGATATATGGCTGTACGACTGCATGGCGGCTTACGACATTAAGATATATGGCTGTACGACTGCATGGCGGCTTACGACATTAAGATATATGGCTGTACGACTACAGGGCGGCTTACGACATTACGATATATGGCTGTACGACTACATGGCGGCTTACGACATTACGATATATGGCTGTACGACTGCTTGGCGGCTTACGACATTACGATATATGGCTGTACGACTACATGGCGGCTTACGACATTAAGATATATGGCTGTACGTCTACAGGGCGGCTTACGACATTAAGATGTATGGCTGTACGACTACATGGCAGCTTACGACATTAAGATATATGGCTGTACGACTACGTGGCGGCTTACGACATTACGATATATGGCTGTACGACTACACGGCAGCTTACGACATTACGATATATGGCTGTACGACTACAGGGCGGCTTACGACATTACGATATATGGCTGTACGACTGCATGGCGGCTTACGACATTACGATATATGGCTGTGCGACTGCATGGCGGCTTACGATATTACGATATATGGCTGTACGACTACATGGCGGCTTACGACATTACGATATATGGCTGTACGACTACATGGCGGCTTACGACATTACGATATATGGCTGTACGACTACATGGCAGCTTACGACATTGCGATATATGGCTGTACGACTACAGGGCGGCTTACGACATTACGATATATGGCTGTACGACTGCATGGCAGCTTACGACATTACGATATATGGCTGTACGACTACATGGCGGCTTACGACATTAAGATATATGGCTGTACGACTGCATGGCGGCTTACGACATTAAGATATATGGCTGTACGACTGCATGGCGGCTTACGACATTAAGATATATGGCTGTACGACTACAGGGCGGCTTACGACATTAAGATGTATGGCTGTACGACTACATGGCAGCTTACGACATTAAGATATATGGCTGTACGACTACATGGCGGCTTACGACATTACGATATATGGCTGTACGACTACACGGCAGCTTACGACATTACGATATATGGCTGTACGACTACAGGGCGGCTTACGACATTACGATATATGGCTGTACGACTGCATGGCGGCTTACGACATTACGATATATGGCTGTGCGACTGCATGGCGGCTTACGACATTACGATATATGGCTGTACGACTACATGGCGGCTTACGACATTACGATATATGGCTGTACGACTACATGGCGGCTTACGACATTACGATATATGGCTGTACGACTACATGGCAGCTTACGACATTGCGATATATGGCTGTACGACTACAGGGCGGCTTACGACATTACGATATATGGCTGTACGACTGCATGGCAGCTTACGACCTTACGATATATGGCTGTACGACTACATGGCGGCTTACGACATTAAGATATATGGCTGTACGACTGCATGGCGGCTTACGACATTAAGATATATGGCTGTACGACTGCATGGCGGCTTACGACATTAAGATATATGGCTGTACGACTACAGGGCGGCTTACGACATCACGATATATGGCTGTACGACTACATGGCGGCTTACGACATTACGATATATGGCTGTACGACTGCTTGGCGGCTTATGACATTACGATATATGGCTGTACGACTACATGGCGGCTTACGACATTAAGATATATGGCTGTATGTCTACAGGGCGGCTTACGACATTAAGATGTATGGCTGTACGACGACATGGCAGCTTACGACATTAAGATATATGGCTGTACGACTACATGGCGGCTTACGACATTACGATATATGACTGTACGACTACACGGCAGCTTACGACATTACGATATATGGCTGTACGACTACAGGGCGGCTTACGACATTACGATATATGGCTGTACGACTGCATGGCGGCTTACGACATTACGATATATGGCTGTGCGACTGCATGGCGGCTTATGACATTACGATATATTGCTGTACGACTACATGGCAGCTTACGACATTGCGATATATGGCTGTACGACTACAGGGCGGCTTACGACATTACGATATATGGCTGTACGACTGCATGGCAGCTTACGAAATTACGATATATGGCTGTACGACTACATGGCGGCTTACGACATTAAGATATATGGCTGTACGACTGCATGGCGGCTTACGACATTAAGATATATGGCTGTACGACTGCATGGCGGCTTACGACATTAGGATATATGGCTGTACGACTACAGGGCGGCTTACGACATTACGATATATGGCTGTACGACTACATGGCGGCTTACGACATTAAGATATATGGCTGTACGACTACAGGGCGGCTTACGACATTAAGATATATGGCTGTACGACTACATGGCGGCTTACGACATTAAGATATATGGCTGTACGACTGCATGGCGGCTTATGACATTAAGATATATGGCTGTACGACTACAGGGCGGCTTACGACATTACGATATATGGCTGTGCGACTGCATGGCGGCTTACGACATTACGATATATGGCTGTGCGACTACATGGCGGCTTACGACATTACGATATATTGCTGTACGACTACATGGCAGCTTACGACATTACGATATATGGCTGTACGACTACAGGGTGGCTTACGACATTACGATATATGGCTGTTCGACTGCATGGCAGCTTACGACATTACGATATATGGCTGTACGGCTACAGGGCGGCTTACGACATTACGATATATGGCTGTTCGACTGCATGGCAGCTTACGACATTACGATATATGGCTGTACGACTACATGGCGGCTTACGACATCACGATATATGGCTGTACGACTACAGGGCGGCTTACGACATTAAGATATATGGCTGTACGACTACAGGGCGGCTTACTACATTACGATATATGGCTGTACGACTGCATGGCGGCCAACGACATTACGATATATGGCTTTACGACTGCATGGCAGCTTACGACATTACGATATATGGCTGTACGACTACATGGCGGCTTACGACATTACGATATATGGCTGTACGACTACATGGCGGCTTACGACATTACGATATATGGCTGTACGACTACATGGCGGCTTACGACAATATGATATATGGCTGTACGACTACATGGCGGCTGACGACATTACGATATATGGCTGTACGACTACATGGCAGCTTACGACATTGCGATATATGGCTGTACGACTACAGGGCGGCTTACGACATTACGATATATGGCTGTTCGACTGCATGGCAGCTTACGACATTACGATATATGGCTGTACGACTACATGGCGGCTTACGACATTGCGATATATGGCTGTACGACTACAGGGCGGCTTACGACATTACGATATATGGCTGTTCGACTGCATGGCAGCTTACGACATTACGATATATGGCTGTACGACTACATGGCGGCTTACGACATTACGATATATGGCTGTACGACTAAATGGCGGCTTACGACATTAAGATATATGGCTGTACGACTGCATGGCGGCTTACGACATTACGATATATGGCTGTACGACTACAGGGCGGCTTACGACATTAAGATATATGGCTGTACGACTACAGGGCGGCTTACTACATTACGATATATGGCTGTACGACTGCATGGCGGCCAACGACATTACGATATATGGCTGTACGACTGCATGGCAGCTTACGACATTACGATATATGGCTGTACGACTACATGGCGGCTTACGACATTACGATATATGGCTGTACGACTACATGGCGGCTTACGACATTACGATATATGGCTGTACGACTACATGGCGGCTTACGACAATATGATATATGGCTGTACGACTACATGGCGGCTTACGACATTACGATATATGGCTGTACGACTACATGGCAGCTTACGACATTGCGATATATGGCTGTACGACTACAGGGCGGCTTACGACATTACGATATATGGCTGTACGACTACATGGCGGCTTACGACATTAAGATATATGGCTGTACGTCTACAGGGCGGTTTACGACATTAAGATGTATGGCTGTACGACTACATGGCAGCTTACGACATTAAGATATATGGCTGTACGACTACATGGCGGCTTACGACATTACGATATATGGCTGTACGACTACACGGCAGCTTACGACATTACGATATATGGCTGTACGACTACAGGGCGGCTTACGACATTACGATATATGGCTGTACGACTGCATGGCGGCTTACGACATTACGATATATGGCTGTGCGACTGCATGGCGGCTTACGACATTACGATATATGGCTGTACGACTACATGGCGGCTTACGACATTACGATATATGGCTGTACGACTACATGGCGGCTTACGACATTACGATATATGGCTGTACGACTACATGGCAGCTTACGACATTGCGATATATGGCTGTACGACTACAGGGCGGCTTACGACATTACGATATATGGCTGTACGACTGCATGGCAGCTTACGACCTTACGATATATGGCTGTACGACTACATGGCGGCTTACGACATTAAGATATATGGCTGTACGACTGCATGGCGGCTTACGACATTAAGATATATGGCTGTACGACTGCATGGCGGCTTACGACATTAAGATATATGGCTGTACGACTACAGGGCGGCTTACGACATCACGATATATGGCTGTACGACTACATGGCGGCTTACGACATTACGATATATGGCTGTACGACTGCTTGGCGGCTTATGACATTACGATATATGGCTGTACGACTACATGGCGGCTTACGACATTAAGATATATGGCTGTATGTCTACAGGGCGGCTTACGACATTAAGATGTATGGCTGTACGACGACATGGCAGCTTACGACATTAAGATATATGGCTGTACGACTACATGGCAGCTTACGACATTAAGATATATGGCTGTACGACTACATGGCGGCTTACGACATTACGATATATGACTGTACGACTACACGGCAGCTTACGACATTACGATATATGGCTGTACGACTACAGGGCGGCTTACGACATTACGATATATGGCTGTACGACTGCATGGCGGCTTACGACATTACGATATATGGCTGTGCGACTGCATGGCGGCTTATGACATTACGATATATTGCTGTACGACTACATGGCAGCTTACGACATTGCGATATATGGCTGTACGACTACAGGGCGGCTTACGACATTACGATATATGGCTGTACGACTGCATGGCAGCTTACGAAATTACGATATATGGCTGTACGACTACATGGCGGCTTACGACATTAAGATATATGGCTGTACGACTGCATGGCGGCTTACGACATTAAGATATATGGCTGTACGACTGCATGGCGGCTTACGACATTAGGATATATGGCTGTACGACTACAGGGCGGCTTACGACATTACGATATATGGCTGTACGACTACATGGCGGCTTACGACATTAAGATATATGGCTGTACGACTACAGGGCGGCTTACGACATTAAGATATATGGCTGTACGACTACATGGCGGCTTACGACATTAAGATATATGGCTGTACGACTGCATGGCGGCTTATGACATTAAGATATATGGCTGTACGACTACAGGGCGGCTTACGACATTACGATATATGGCTGTGCGACTGCATGGCGGCTTACGACATTACGATATATGGCTGTACGACTACATGGCGGCTTACGACATTACGATATATGGCTGTACGACTGCATGGCAGCTTACGACATTACGATATATGGCTGTACGACTACAGGGCGGCTTACGACATTAAGATATATGGCTGTACGACTGCATGGCGGCTTACGACATTACGATATATGGCTGTGCGACTACATGGCGGCTTACGACAATATGATATATGGCTGTACGACTACATGGCGGCTTACGACATTACGATATATGGCTGTACGACTACATGGCAGCTTACGACATTGCGATATATGGCTGTACGACTACAGGGCGGCTTACGACATTACGATATATGGCTGTTCGACTGCATGGCAGCTTACGACATTAAGATATATGGCTGTGCGACTGCATGGCGGCTTACGACATTACGATATATGGCTGTACGACTACATGGCGGCTTACGACATTACGATATATGGCTGTACGACTACATGGCGGCTTACGACATTACGATATATGGCTGTACGACTACATGGCAGCTTACGACATTGCGATATATGGCTGTACGACTACAGGGCGGCTTACGACATTACGATATATGGCTGTACGACTGCATGGCAGCTTACGACCTTACGATATATGGCTGTACGACTACATGGCGGCTTACGACATTAAGATATATGGCTGTACGACTGCATGGCGGCTTACGACATTAAGATATATGGCTGTACGACTGCATGGCGGCTTACGACATTAAGATATATGGCTGTACGACTACAGGGCGGCTTACGACATCACGATATATGGCTGTACGACTACATGGCGGCTTACGACATTAAGATATATGGCTGTATGTCTACAGGGCGGCTTACGACATTAAGATGTATGGCTGTACGACGACATGGCAGCTTACGACATTAAGATATATGGCTGTACGACTACATGGCGGCTTACGACATTACGATATATGACTGTACGACTACACGGCAGCTTACGACATTACGATATATGGCTGTACGACTACAGGGCGGCTTACGACATTACGATATATGGCTGTACGACTGCATGGCGGCTTACGACATTACGATATATGGCTGTGCGACTGCATGGCGGCTTATGACATTACGATATATTGCTGTACGACTACATGGCAGCTTACGACATTGCGATATATGGCTGTACGACTACAGGGCGGCTTACGACATTACGATATATGGCTGTACGACTGCATGGCAGCTTACGAAATTACGATATATGGCTGTACGACTACATGGCGGCTTACGACATTAAGATATATGGCTGTACGACTGCATGGCGGCTTACGACATTAAGATATATGGCTGTACGACTGCATGGCGGCTTACGACATTAGGATATATGGCTGTACGACTACAGGGCGGCTTACGACATTACGATATATGGCTGTACGACTACATGGCGGCTTACGACATTAAGATATATGGCTGTACGACTACAGGGCGGCTTACGACATTAAGATATATGGCTGTACGACTACATGGCGGCTTACGACATTAAGATATATGGCTGTACGACTGCATGGCGGCTTATGACATTAAGATATATGGCTGTACGACTACAGGGCGGCTTACGACATTACGATATATGGCTGTGCGACTGCATGGCGGCTTACGACATTACGATATATGGCTGTACGACTACATGGCGGCTTACGACATTACGATATATGGCTGTACGACTGCATGGCAGCTTACGACATTACGATATATGGCTGTACGACTACAGGGCGGCTTACGACATTAAGATATATGGCTGTACGACTGCATGGCGGCTTACGACATTACGATATATGGCTGTGCGACTACATGGCGGCTTACGACAATATGATATATGGCTGTACGACTACATGGCGGCTTACGACATTACGATATATGGCTGTACGACTACATGGCAGCTTACGACATTGCGATATATGGCTGTACGACTACAGGGCGGCTTACGACATTACGATATATGGCTGTTCGACTGCATGGCAGCTTACGATATTAAGATATATGGCTGTGCGACTGCATGGCGGCTTACGACATTACGATATATGGCTGTACGACTACATGGCGGCTTACGACATTACGATATATGGCTGTACGACTACATGGCGGCTTACGACATTACGATATATGGCTGTACGACTACATGGCAGCTTACGACATTGCGATATATGGCTGTACGACTACAGGGCGGCTTACGACATTACGATATATGGCTGTACGACTGCATGGCAGCTTACGACCTTACGATATATGGCTGTACGACTACATGGCGGCTTACGACATTAAGATATATGGCTGTACGACTGCATGGCGGCTTACGACATTAAGATATATGGCTGTACGACTGCATGGCGGCTTACGACATTAAGATATATGGCTGTACGACTACAGGGCGGCTTACGACATCACGATATATGGCTGTACGACTACATGGCGGCTTACGACATTAAGATATATGGCTGTATGTCTACAGGGCGGCTTACGACATTAAGATGTATGGCTGTACGACGACATGGCAGCTTACGACATTAAGATATATGGCTGTACGACTACATGGCGGCTTACGACATTACGATATATGACTGTACGACTACACGGCAGCTTACGACATTACGATATATGGCTGTACGACTACAGGGCGGCTTACGACATTACGATATATGGCTGTACGACTGCATGGCGGCTTACGACATTACGATATATGGCTGTGCGACTGCATGGCGGCTTATGACATTACGATATATTGCTGTACGACTACATGGCAGCTTACGACATTGCGATATATGGCTGTACGACTACAGGGCGGCTTACGACATTACGATATATGGCTGTACGACTGCATGGCAGCTTACGAAATTACGATATATGGCTGTACGACTACATGGCGGCTTACGACATTAAGATATATGGCTGTACGACTGCATGGCGGCTTACGACATTAAGATATATGGCTGTACGACTGCATGGCGGCTTACGACATTAGGATATATGGCTGTACGACTACAGGGCGGCTTACGACATTACGATATATGGCTGTACGACTACATGGCGGCTTACGACATTAAGATATATGGCTGTACGACTACAGGGCGGCTTACGACATTAAGATATATGGCTGTACGACTACATGGCGGCTTACGACATTAAGATATATGGCTGTACGACTGCATGGCGGCTTATGACATTAAGATATATGGCTGTACGACTACAGGGCGGCTTACGACATTACGATATATGGCTGTGCGACTGCATGGCGGCTTACGACATTACGATATATGGCTGTACGACTACATGGCGGCTTACGACATTACGATATATGGCTGTACGACTACATGGCAGCTTACGACATTAAGATATATGGCTGTACGACTACAGGGCGGCTTACGACATTAAGATATATGGCTGTACGACTGCATGGCGGCTTACGACATTACGATATATGGCTGTGCGACTACATGGCGGCTTACGACATTACGATATATGGCTGTACGACTACATGGCAGCTTACGACATTACGATATATGGCTGTACGACTACAGGGTGGCTTACGACATTACGATATATGGCTGTACGACTGCATGGCAGCTTACGACATTACGATATATGGCTGTACGACTACATGGCGGCTTACGACATTACGATATATGGCTGTACGACTACATGGCGGCTTACGACAATATGATATATGGCTGTACGACTACATGGCGGCTTACGACATTACGATATATGGCTGTACGACTACATGGCAGCTTACGACATTGCGATATATGGCTGTACGACTACAGGGCGGCTTACGACATTACGATATATGGCTGTACGACTACAGGGCGGCTTATGACATTACGATATATGGCTGTACGACTACAGGGCGGCTTACGACATTACGATATATGGCTGTACGACTACATGGCGGCTTACGACATTACGATATATGGCTGTACGACTGCTTGGCGGCTTACGACATTACGATATATGGCTGTACGACTATATGGCGGCTTACGACATTAAGATATATGGCTGTACGTCTACAGGGCGGTCTACGACATTAAGATGTATGGCTGTACGACTACATGGCAGCTTACGACATTAAGATATATGGCTGTACGACTACATGGCGGCTTACGACATTACGATATATGGCTGTACGACTACACGGCAGCTTACGACATTACGATATATGGCTGTACGACTACAGGGCGGCTTACGACATTACGATATATGGCTGTACGACTGCATGGCGGCTTACGACATTACGATATATGGCTGTGCGACTGCATGGCGGCTTACGATATTACGATATATGGCTGTACGACTACATGGCGACTTACGACATTACGATATATGGCTGTACGACTACATGGCGGCTTACGACATTACGATATATGGCTGTACGACTACATGGCAGCTTACGACATTGCGATATATGGCTGTACGACTACAGGGCGGCTTACGACATTACGATATATGGCTGTACGACTGCATGGCAGCTTACGACATTACGATATATGGCTGTACGACTACATGGCGGCTTACGACATTACGATATATGGCTGTACGACTACATGGCGGCTTACGACATTACGATATATGGCTGTACGACTACATGGCAGCTTACGAAATTACGATATATGGCTGTACGACTACATGGCGGCTTACGACATTAAGATATATGGCTGTACGACTACAGGGCGGCTTACGACATTAAGATATATGGCTGTACGACTACATGGCGGCTTACGACATTAAGATATATGGCTGTACGACTACAGGGCGGCTTACGACATTAAGATATATGGCTGTACGACTACATGGCGGCTTACGACATTACGACATATGGCTGTGCGACTGCATGGCGGCTTACGACATTACGATATATGGCTGTACGACTCCATGGCGGCTTACGACATTACGATATATGGCTGTACGACTACATGGCAGCTTACGACATTACGATACATGGCTGTACGACTACAGGGCGGCTTACTACATTAAGATATATGGCTGTACGACTACATGGCGGCTTACTACAATACGATATATGGCTGTACGACTACATGGCGGCTTACGACATTACGATATATGGCTGTTCGACTGCATGGCAGCTTACGACATTACGATATATGGCTGTACGACTACATGGCAGCTTACGACATTGCGATATATGGCTGTACGACTACAGGGCGGCTTACGACATTACGATATATGGCTGTTCGACTGCATGGCAGCTTACGACATTACGATATATGGCTGTACGACTACATGGCGGCTTACGACATTACGATATATGGCTGTACGACTACAGGGCGGCTTACGACATTACGATATATGGCTGTACGACTACAGGGCGGCTTATGACATTACGATATATGGCTGTACGACTACAGGGCGGCTTACGACATTACGATATATGGCTGTACGACTACATGGCGGCTTACGACATTACGATATATGGCTGTACGACTGCTTGGCGGCTTACGACATCACGATATATGGCTGTACGACTACATGGCGGCTTACGACATTAAGATATATGGCTATACGTCTACAGGGCGGCTTACGACATTAAGATGTATGGCTGTACGACTACATGGCAGCTTACGACATTAAGATATATGGCTGTACGACTACAGGGCGGCTTACGACATTACGATATATGGCTGTACGACTGCATGGCAGCTTACGACATTACGATATATGGCTGTACGACTAGATGGCGGCTTACGACAATAAGATATATGGCTGTACGACTGCATGGCGGCTTACGACATTAAGATATATGGCTGTACGACTACATGGCGGCTTACGACATTAAGATATATGGCTGTACGACTACAGGGCGGCTTACGACATTACGATATATGGCTGTATGACTACATGGCGGCTTACGACATTACGATATATGGCTGTACGACTACATGGCGGCTTACGACATTAAGATATATGGCTGTACGACTACAGGGCGGCTTACGACATTAAGATATATGGCTGTACGACTACATGGCGGCTTACGACATTACGATATATTGCTGTACGACTACATGGCGGCTTACGACATTACGATATATGGCTGTACGACTACAGGGCGGCTTACGACATTACGATATATGGCTGTTCGACTGCATGGCAGCTTACGACATTACGATATATGGCTGTACGACTACATGGCGGCTTACGACATTGCGATATATGGCTGTACGACTACAGGGCGGCTTACGACATTAAGATATATGGCTGTACGACTACAGGGCGGCTTACTACATTACGATATATGGCTGTACGACTGCATGGCGGCCAACGACATTACGATATATGGCTATACGACTGCATGGCAGCTTACGACATTACGATATATGGCTGTACGACTACATGGCGGCTTACGACATTACGATATATGGCTGTACGACTACATGGCAGCTTACGACATTGCGATATATGGCTGTACGACTACAGGGCGGCTTACGACATTACGATATATGGCTGTTCGACTGCATGGCAGCTTACGACATTACGATATATGGCTGTACGACTACATGGCGGCTTACGACATTACGATATATGGCTGTACGACTACATGGCGGCTTACGACATTAAGATATATGGCTGTACGACTGCATGGCGGCTTACGACATTACGATATATGGCTGTACGACTACAGGGCGGCTTACGACATTAAGATATATGGCTGTACGACTACATGGCGGCTTACGACATTACGATATATGGCTGTACGACTACATGGCGGCTTACGATATTACGATATATGGCTGTACGACTACATGGCGGCTTACGACATTACGATATATGGCTGTACGACTGCATGGCGGCTTACGACATTACGATATATGGCTGTACGACTACAGGGCGGCTTACGACATTACGATATATGGCTGTGCGACTACATGGCGGCTTACGACATTACGACATATGGCTGTGCGACTGCATGGCGGCTTACGACATTACGATATATGGCTGTACGACTCCATGGCGGCTTACGACATTACGATATATGGCTGTTCGACTGCATGGCAGCTTACGACATTACGATATATGGCTGTGCGACTGCATGGCGGCTTACGACATTACGATATATGGCTGTACGACTACATGGCGGCTTACGACATTACGATATATGGCTGTTCGACTGCATGGCAGCTTACGACATTACGATATATGGCTGTACGACTACATGGCAGCTTACGACATTGCGATATATGGCTGTACGACTACAGGGCGGCTTACGACATTACGATATATGGCTGTTCGACTGCATGGCAGCTTACGACATTACGATATATGGCTGTACGACTACATGGCGGCTTACGACATTACGATATATGGCTGTACGACTACATGGCGGCTTACGACATTACGATATATTGCTGTACGACTACATGGCGGCTTACGACATTACGATATATGGCTGTACGACTGCATGGCGGCTTACGACATTACGATATATGGCTGTACGACTACATGGCGGCTTACGACATTACGATATATGGCTGTACGACTACATGGCGGCTTACGACATTAAGATATATGGCTGTACGACTGCATGGCGGCTTACGACATTACGATATATGGCTGTACGACTACAGGGCGGCTTATGACATTACGATATATGGCTGTACGACTACAGGGCGGCTTACGACATTACGATATATGGCTGTACGACTACATGGCGGCTTACGACATTACGATATATGGCTGTACGACTGCTTGGCGGCTTACGACATTACGATATATGGCTGTACGACTACATGGCGGCTTACGACATTAAGATATATGGCTGTACGTCTACAGGGCGGTTTACGACATTAAGATGTATGGCTGTACGACTACATGGCAGCTTACGACATTAAGATATATGGCTGTACGACTACATGGCGGCTTACGACATTACGATATATGGCTGTACGACTACATGGCGGCTTACGACATTACGATATATGGCTGTACGACTACACGGCAGCTTACGACATTACGATATATGGCTGTACGACTACAGGGCGGCTTACGACATTACGATATATGGCTGTACGACTGCATGGCGGCTTACGACATTACGATATATGGCTGTGCGACTGCATGGCGGCTTACGACATTACGATATATGGCTGTACGACTACATGGCGGCTTACGACATTACGATATATGGCTGTACGACTACATGGCGGCTTACGACATTACGATATATGGCTGTACGACTACATGGCAGCTTACGACATTGCGATATATGGCTGTACGACTACAGGGCGGCTTACGACATTACGATATATGGCTGTACGACTGCATGGCAGCTTACGACCTTACGATATATGGCTGTACGACTACATGGCGGCTTACGACATTAAGATATATGGCTGTACGACTGCATGGCGGCTTACGACATTAAGATATATGGCTGTACGACTGCATGGCGGCTTACGACATTAAGATATATGGCTGTACGACTACAGGGCGGCTTACGACATCACGATATATGGCTGTACGACTACATGGCGGCTTACGACATTACGATACATGGCTGTACGACTGCTTGGCGGCTTATGACATTACGATATATGGCTGTACGACTACATGGCGGCTTACGACATTAAGATATATGGCTGTATGTCTACAGGGCGGCTTACGACATTAAGATGTATGGCTGTACGACGACATGGCAGCTTACGACATTAAGATATATGGCTGTACGACTAAATGGCGGCTTACGACATTACGATATATGACTGTACGACTACACGGCAGCTTACGACATTACGATATATGGCTGTACGACTACAGGGCGGCTTACGACATTACGATATATGGCTGTACGACTGCATGGCGGCTTACGACATTACGATATATGGCTGTGCGACTGCATGGCGGCTTATGACATTACGATATATTGCTGTACGACTACATGGCAGCTTACGACATTGCGATATATGGCTGTACGACTACAGGGCGGCTTACGACATTACGATATATGGCTGTACGACTGCATGGCAGCTTACGAAATTACGATATATGGCTGTACGACTACATGGCGGCTTACGACATTAAGATATATGGCTGTACGACTGCATGGCGGCTTACGACATTAAGATATATGGCTGTACGACTGCATGGCGGCTTACGACATTAGGATATATGGCTGTACGACTACAGGGCGGCTTACGACATTACGATATATGGCTGTACGACTACATGGCGGCTTATGACATTAAGATATATGGCTGTACGACTGCATGGCGGCTTACGACATTACGATATATGGCTGTACGACTACAGGGCGGCTTACGACATTACGATATATGGCTGTACGACTGCATGGCAGCTTACGACATTACGATATATGGCTGTACGACTACATGGCGGCTTACGACATTAAGATATATGGCTGTACGACTGCATGGCGGCTTACGACATTAAGATATATGGCTGTACGACTGCATGGCGGCTTACGACATTAAGATATATGGCTGTAAGACTACAGGGCGGCTTACGACATTACGATATATGGCTGTACGACTACATGGCGGCTTACGACATTACGATATATGGCTGTACGACTGCTTGGCGGCTTACGACATTACGATATATGGCTGTACGACTACAGGGCGGCTTACGACATTACGATATATGGCTGTACGACTGCATGGCGGCTTACGACATTACGATATATGGCTGTGCGACTGCATGGCGGCTTACGACATTACGATATATTGCTGTACGACTACATGGCAGCTTACGACATTGCGATATATGGCTGTACGACTACAGGGCGGCTTACGACATTACGATATATGGCTGTACGACTGCATGGCAGCTTACGAAATTACGATATATGGCTGTACGACTACATGGCGGCTTACGACATTAAGATATATGGCTGTACGACTGCATGGCGGCTTATGACATTAAGATATATGGCTGTACGACTACAGGGCGGCTTACGACATTACGATATATGGCTGTGAGACTGCATGGCGGCTTACGACATTACGATATATGGCTGTACGACTACATGGCGGCTTACGACATTACGATATATGGCTGTACGACTACATGGCAGCTTACGACATTACGATATATGGCTGTACGACTACAGGGCGGCTTACGACATTAAGATATATGGCTGTACGACTGCATGGCGGCTTACGACATTACGATATATGGCTGTGCGACTACATGGCGGCTTACGACATTACGATATATTGCTGTACGACTACATGGCAGCTTACGACATTACGATATATGGCTGTACGACTACAGGGTGGCTTACGACATTACGATATATGGCTGTTCGACTGCATGGCAGCTTACGACATTACGATATATGGCTGTACGGCTACAGGGCGGCTTACGACATTACGATATATGGCTGTTCGACTGCATGGCAGCTTACGACATTACGATATATGGCTGTACGACTACATGGCGGCTTACGACATTGCGATATATGGCTGTACGACTACAGGGCGGCTTACGACATTACGATATATGGCTGTTCGACTGCATGGCAGCTTACGACATTACGATATATGGCTGTACGACTACATGGCGGCTTACGACATTGCGATATATGGCTGTACGACTACATGGCGGCTTACGACAATATGATATATGGCTGTACGACTACATGGCGGCTTACGACATTACGATATATGGCTGTACGACTACATGGCAGCTTACGACATTGCGATATATGGCTGTACGACTACAGGGCGGCTTACGACATTACGATATATGGCTGTTCGACTGCATGGCAGCTTACGACATTACGATATATGGCTGTACGACTACATGGCGGCTTACGACATTACGATATATGGCTGTACGACTACATGGCGGCTTACGACATTAAGATATATGGCTGTACGACTGCATGGCGGCTTACGACATTACGATATATGGCTGTACGACTACATGGCGGCTTACGACATTACGATATATGGCTGTACGACTACATGGCAGCTTACGACATTGCGATATATGGCTGTACGACTACAGGGCGGCTTACGACATTACGATATATGGCTGTACGACTGCATGGCAGCTTACGACCTTACGATATATGGCTGTACGACTACATGGCGGCTTACGACATTAAGATATATGGCTGTACGACTGCATGGCGGCTTACGACATTAAGATATATGGCTGTACGACTGCATGGCGGCTTACGACATTAAGATATATGGCTGTACGACTACAGGGCGGCTTACGACATCACGATATATGGCTGTACGACTACATGGCGGCTTACGACATTACGATATATGGCTGTACGACTGCTTGGCGGCTTATGACATTACGATATATGGCTGTACGACTACATGGCGGCTTACGACATTAAGATATATGGCTGTATGTCTACAGGGCGGCTTACGTCATTAAGATGTATGGCTGTACGACGACATGGCAGCTTACGACATTAAGATATATGGCTGTACGACTACATGGCGGCTTACGACATTAAGATATATGGCTGTATGTCTACAGGGCGGCTTACGACATTAAGATATATGGCTGTACGACTGCATGGCGGCTTACGACATTAAGATATATGGCTGTACGACTGCATGGCGGCTTACGACATTAAGATATATGGCTGTACGACTACAGGGCGGCTTACGACATCACGATATATGGCTGTACGACTACATGGCGGCTTACGACATTAAGATATATGGCTGTATGTCTACAGGGCGGCTTACGACATTAAGATGTATGGCTGTACGACGACATGGCAGCTTACGACATTAAGATATATGGCTGTACGACTACATGGCGGCTTACGACATTACGATATATGACTGTACGACTACACGGCAGCTTACGACATTACGATATATGGCTGTACGACTACATGGCGGCTTACGACATTAAGATATATGGCTGTACGACTGCATGGCGGCTTACGACATTACGATATATGGCTGTACGACTACAGGGCGGCTTATGACATTACGATATATGGCTGTACGACTACAGGGCGGCTTACGACATTACGATATATGGCTGTACGACTACATGGCGGCTTACGACATTACGATATATGGCTGTACGACTGCTTGGCGGCTTACGACATTACGATATATGGCTGTACGACTACATGGCGGCTTACGACATTAAGATATATGGCTGTACGTCTACAGGGCGGTTTACGACATTAAGATGTATGGCTGTACGACTACATGGCAGCTTACGACATTAAGATATATGGCTGTACGACTACATGGCGGCTTACGACATTACGATATATGGCTGTACGACTACATGGCGGCTTACGACATTACGATATATGGCTGTACGACTACACGGCAGCTTACGACATTACGATATATGGCTGTACGACTACAGGGCGGCTTACGACATTACGATATATGGCTGTACGACTGCATGGCGGCTTACGACATTACGATATATGGCTGTGCGACTGCATGGCGGCTTACGACATTACGATATATGGCTGTACGACTACATGGCGGCTTACGACATTACGATATATGGCTGTACGACTACATGGCGGCTTACGACATTACGATATATGGCTGTACGACTACATGGCAGCTTACGACATTGCGATATATGGCTGTACGACTACAGGGCGGCTTACGACATTACGATATATGGCTGTACGACTGCATGGCAGCTTACGACCTTACGATATATGGCTGTACGACTACATGGCGGCTTACGACATTAAGATATATGGCTGTACGACTGCATGGCGGCTTACGACATTAAGATATATGGCTGTACGACTGCATGGCGGCTTACGACATTAAGATATATGGCTGTACGACTACAGGGCGGCTTACGACATCACGATATATGGCTGTACGACTACATGGCGGCTTACGACATTACGATACATGGCTGTACGACTGCTTGGCGGCTTATGACATTACGATATATGGCTGTACGACTACATGGCGGCTTACGACATTAAGATATATGGCTGTATGTCTACAGGGCGGCTTACGACATTAAGATGTATGGCTGTACGACGACATGGCAGCTTACGACATTAAGATATATGGCTGTACGACTAAATGGCGGCTTACGACATTACGATATATGACTGTACGACTACACGGCAGCTTACGACATTACGATATATGGCTGTACGACTACAGGGCGGCTTACGACATTACGATATATGGCTGTACGACTGCATGGCGGCTTACGACATTACGATATATGGCTGTGCGACTGCATGGCGGCTTATGACATTACGATATATTGCTGTACGACTACATGGCAGCTTACGACATTGCGATATATGGCTGTACGACTACAGGGCGGCTTACGACATTACGATATATGGCTGTACGACTGCATGGCAGCTTACGAAATTACGATATATGGCTGTACGACTACATGGCGGCTTACGACATTAAGATATATGGCTGTACGACTGCATGGCGGCTTACGACATTAAGATATATGGCTGTACGACTGCATGGCGGCTTACGACATTAGGATATATGGCTGTACGACTACAGGGCGGCTTACGACATTACGATATATGGCTGTACGACTACATGGCGGCTTATGACATTAAGATATATGGCTGTACGACTGCATGGCGGCTTACGACATTACGATATATGGCTGTACGACTACAGGGCGGCTTACGACATTACGATATATGGCTGTACGACTGCATGGCAGCTTACGACATTACGATATATGGCTGTACGACTACATGGCGGCTTACGACATTAAGATATATGGCTGTACGACTGCATGGCGGCTTACGACATTAAGATATATGGCTGTACGACTGCATGGCGGCTTACGACATTAAGATATATGGCTGTAAGACTACAGGGCGGCTTACGACATTACGATATATGGCTGTACGACTACATGGCGGCTTACGACATTACGATATATGGCTGTACGACTGCTTGGCGGCTTACGACATTACGATATATGGCTGTACGACTACAGGGCGGCTTACGACATTACGATATATGGCTGTACGACTGCATGGCGGCTTACGACATTACGATATATGGCTGTGCGACTGCATGGCGGCTTACGACATTACGATATATTGCTGTACGACTACATGGCAGCTTACGACATTGCGATATATGGCTGTACGACTACAGGGCGGCTTACGACATTACGATATATGGCTGTACGACTGCATGGCAGCTTACGAAATTACGATATATGGCTGTACGACTACATGGCGGCTTACGACATTAAGATATATGGCTGTACGACTGCATGGCGGCTTATGACATTAAGATATATGGCTGTACGACTACAGGGCGGCTTACGACATTACGATATATGGCTGTGAGACTGCATGGCGGCTTACGACATTACGATATATGGCTGTACGACTACATGGCGGCTTACGACATTACGATATATGGCTGTACGACTACATGGCAGCTTACGACATTACGATATATGGCTGTACGACTACAGGGCGGCTTACGACATTAAGATATATGGCTGTACGACTGCATGGCGGCTTACGACATTACGATATATGGCTGTGCGACTACATGGCGGCTTACGACATTACGATATATTGCTGTACGACTACATGGCAGCTTACGACATTACGATATATGGCTGTACGACTACAGGGTGGCTTACGACATTACGATATATGGCTGTTCGACTGCATGGCAGCTTACGACATTACGATACATGGCTGTACGGCTACAGGGCGGCTTACGACATTACGATATATGGCTGTTCGACTGCATGGCAGCTTACGACATTACGATATATGGCTGTACGACTACATGGCGGCTTACGACATTGCGATATATGGCTGTACGACTACAGGGCGGCTTACGACATTACGATATATGGCTGTTCGACTGCATGGCAGCTTACGACATTACGATATATGGCTGTACGACTACATGGCGGCTTACGACATTGCGATATATGGCTGTACGACTACATGGCGGCTTACGACAATATGATATATGGCTGTACGACTACATGGCGGCTTACGACATTACGATATATGGCTGTACGACTACATGGCAGCTTACGACATTGCGATATATGGCTGTACGACTACAGGGCGGCTTACGACATTACGATATATGGCTGTTCGACTGCATGGCAGCTTACGACATTACGATATATGGCTGTACGACTACATGGCGGCTTACGACATTACGATATATGGCTGTACGACTACATGGCGGCTTACGACATTAAGATATATGGCTGTACGACTGCATGGCGGCTTACGACATTACGATATATGGCTGTACGACTACATGGCGGCTTACGACATTACGATATATGGCTGTACGACTACATGGCAGCTTACGACATTGCGATATATGGCTGTACGACTACAGGGCGGCTTACGACATTACGATATATGGCTGTACGACTGCATGGCAGCTTACGACCTTACGATATATGGCTGTACGACTACATGGCGGCTTACGACATTAAGATATATGGCTGTACGACTGCATGGCGGCTTACGACATTAAGATATATGGCTGTACGACTGCATGGCGGCTTACGACATTAAGATATATGGCTGTACGACTACAGGGCGGCTTACGACATCACGATATATGGCTGTACGACTACATGGCGGCTTACGACATTACGATATATGGCTGTACGACTGCTTGGCGGCTTATGACATTACGATATATGGCTGTACGACTACATGGCGGCTTACGACATTAAGATATATGGCTGTATGTCTACAGGGCGGCTTACGTCATTAAGATGTATGGCTGTACGACGACATGGCAGCTTACGACATTAAGATATATGGCTGTACGACTACATGGCGGCTTACGACATTAAGATATATGGCTGTATGTCTACAGGGCGGCTTACGACATTAAGATATATGGCTGTACGACTGCATGGCGGCTTACGACATTAAGATATATGGCTGTACGACTGCATGGCGGCTTACGACATTAAGATATATGGCTGTACGACTACAGGGCGGCTTACGACATCACGATATATGGCTGTACGACTACATGGCGGCTTACGACATTAAGATATATGGCTGTATGTCTACAGGGCGGCTTACGACATTAAGATGTATGGCTGTACGACGACATGGCAGCTTACGACATTAAGATATATGGCTGTACGACTACATGGCGGCTTACGACATTACGATATATGACTGTACGACTACACGGCAGCTTACGACATTACGATATATGGCTGTACGACTACAGGGCGGCTTACGACATTACGATATATGGCTGTACGACTGCATGGCGGCTTACGACATTACGATATATGGCTGTGCGACTGCATGGCGGCTTATGACATTACGATATATTGCTGTACGACTACATGGCAGCTTACGACATTGCGATATATGGCTGTACGACTACAGGGCGGCTTACGACATTACGATATATGGCTGTACGACTGCATGGCAGCTTACGAAATTACGATATATGGCTGTACGACTACATGGCGGCTTACGACATTAAGATATATGGCTGTACGACTGCATGGCGGCTTACGACATTAAGATATATGGCTGTACGACTGCATGGCGGCTTACGACATTAGGATATATGGCTGTACGACTACAGGGCGGCTTACGACATTACGATATATGGCTGTACGACTACATGGCGGCTTACGACATTAAGATATATGGCTGTACGACTACAGGGCGGCTTACGACATTAAGATATATGGCTGTACGACTACATGGCGGCTTACGACATTAAGATATATGGCTGTACGACTGCATGGCGGCTTATGACATTAAGATATATGGCTGTACGACTACAGGGCGGCTTACGACATTACGATATATGGCTGTGCGACTGCATGGCGGCTTACGACATTACGATATATGGCTGTACGACTACATGGCGGCTTACGACATTACGATATATGGCTGTACGACTACATGGCAGCTTACGACATTACGATATATGGCTGTACGACTACAGGGCGGCTTACGACATTAAGATATATGGCTGTACGACTGCATGGCGGCTTACGACATTACGATATATGGCTGTGCGACTACATGGCGGCTTACGACATTACGATATATGGCTGTACGACTACATGGCAGCTTACGACATTACGATATATGGCTGTACGACTACAGGGTGGCTTACGACATTACGATATATGGCTGTACGACTGCATGGCAGCTTACGACATTACGATATATGGCTGTACGACTACATGGCGGCTTACGACATTACGATATATGGCTGTACGACTACATGGCGGCTTACGACAATATGATATATGGCTGTACGACTACATGGCGGCTTACGACATTACGATATATGGCTGTACGACTACATGGCAGCTTACGACATTGCGATATATGGCTGTACGACTACAGGGCGGCTTACGACATTACGATATATGGCTGTACGACTACAGGGCGGCTTATGACATTACGATATATGGCTGTACGACTACAGGGCGGCTTACGACATTACGATATATGGCTGTACGACTACATGGCGGCTTACGACATTACGATATATGGCTGTACGACTGCTTGGCGGCTTACGACATTACGATATATGGCTGTACGACTATATGGCGGCTTACGACATTAAGATATATGGCTGTACGTCTACAGGGCGGTCTACGACATTAAGATGTATGGCTGTACGACTACATGGCAGCTTACGACATTAAGATATATGGCTGTACGACTACATGGCGGCTTACGACATTACGATATATGGCTGTACGACTACACGGCAGCTTACGACATTACGATATATGGCTGTACGACTACAGGGCGGCTTACGACATTACGATATATGGCTGTACGACTGCATGGCGGCTTACGACATTACGATATATGGCTGTGCGACTGCATGGCGGCTTACGATATTACGATATATGGCTGTACGACTACATGGCGGCTTACGACATTACGATATATGGCTGTACGACTACATGGCGGCTTACGACATTACGATATATGGCTGTACGACTACATGGCAGCTTACGACATTGCGATATATGGCTGTACGACTACAGGGCGGCTTACGACATTACGATATATGGCTGTACGACTGCATGGCAGCTTACGACATTACGATATATGGCTGTACGACTACATGGCGGCTTACGACATTACGATATATGGCTGTACGACTACATGGCGGCTTACGACATTACGATATATGGCTGTACGACTACATGGCAGCTTACGAAATTACGATATATGGCTGTACGACTACATGGCGGCTTACGACATTAAGATATATGGCTGTACGACTACAGGGCGGCTTACGACATTAAGATATATGGCTGTACGACTACATGGCGGCTTACGACATTAAGATATATGGCTGTACGACTACAGGGCGGCTTACGACATTAAGATATATGGCTGTACGACTACATGGCGGCTTACGACATTACGACATATGGCTGTGCGACTGCATGGCGGCTTACGACATTACGATATATGGCTGTACGACTCCATGGCGGCTTACGACATTACGATATATGGCTGTACGACTACATGGCAGCTTACGACATTACGATACATGGCTGTACGACTACAGGGCGGCTTACTACATTAAGATATATGGCTGTACGACTACATGGCGGCTTACTACAATACGATATATGGCTGTACGACTACATGGCGGCTTACGACATTACGATATATGGCTGTTCGACTGCATGGCAGCTTACGACATTACGATATATGGCTGTACGACTACATGGCAGCTTACGACATTGCGATATATGGCTGTACGACTACAGGGCGGCTTACGACATTACGATATATGGCTGTTCGACTGCATGGCAGCTTACGACATTACGATATATGGCTGTACGACTACATGGCGGCTTACGACATTACGATATATGGCTGTACGACTACAGGGCGGCTTACGACATTACGATATATGGCTGTACGACTACAGGGCGGCTTATGACATTACGATATATGGCTGTACGACTACAGGGCGGCTTACGACATTACGATATATGGCTGTACGACTACATGGCGGCTTACGACATTACGATATATGGCTGTACGACTGCTTGGCGGCTTACGACATCACGATATATGGCTGTACGACTACATGGCGGCTTACGACATTAAGATATATGGCTATACGTCTACAGGGCGGCTTACGACATTAAGATGTATGGCTGTACGACTACATGGCAGCTTACGACATTAAGATATATGGCTGTACGACTACAGGGCGGCTTACGACATTACGATATATGGCTGTACGACTGCATGGCAGCTTACGACATTACGATATATGGCTGTACGACTAGATGGCGGCTTACGACAATAAGATATATGGCTGTACGACTGCATGGCGGCTTACGACATTAAGATATATGGCTGTACGACTACATGGCGGCTTACGACATTAAGATATATGGCTGTACGACTACAGGGCGGCTTACGACATTACGATATATGGCTGTATGACTACATGGCGGCTTACGACATTACGATATATGGCTGTACGACTACATGGCGGCTTACGACATTAAGATATATGGCTGTACGACTACAGGGCGGCTTACGACATTAAGATATATGGCTGTACGACTACATGGCGGCTTACGACATTACGATATATTGCTGTACGACTACATGGCGGCTTACGACATTACGATATATGGCTGTACGACTACAGGGCGGCTTACGACATTACGATATATGGCTGTACGACTACAGGGCGGCTTATGACATTACGATATATGGCTGTACGACTACAGGGCGGCTTACGACATTACGATATATGGCTGTACGACTACATGGCGGCTTACGACATTACGATATATGGCTGTACGACTGCTTGGCGGCTTACGACATTACGATATATGGCTGTACGACTATATGGCGGCTTACGACATTAAGATATATGGCTGTACGTCTACAGGGCGGTCTACGACATTAAGATGTATGGCTGTACGACTACATGGCAGCTTACGACATTAAGATATATGGCTGTACGACTACATGGCGGCTTACGACATTACGATATATGGCTGTACGACTACACGGCAGCTTACGACATTACGATATATGGCTGTACGACTACAGGGCGGCTTACGACATTACGATATATGGCTGTACGACTGCATGGCGGCTTACGACATTACGATATATGGCTGTGCGACTGCATGGCGGCTTACGATATTACGATATATGGCTGTACGACTACATGGCGGCTTACGACATTACGATATATGGCTGTACGACTACATGGCGGCTTACGACATTACGATATATGGCTGTACGACTACATGGCAGCTTACGACATTGCGATATATGGCTGTACGACTACAGGGCGGCTTACGACATTACGATATATGGCTGTACGACTGCATGGCAGCTTACGACATTACGATATATGGCTGTACGACTACATGGCGGCTTACGACATTACGATATATGGCTGTACGACTACATGGCGGCTTACGACATTACGATATATGGCTGTACGACTACATGGCAGCTTACGAAATTACGATATATGGCTGTACGACTACATGGCGGCTTACGACATTAAGATATATGGCTGTACGACTACAGGGCGGCTTACGACATTAAGATATATGGCTGTACGACTACATGGCGGCTTACGACATTAAGATATATGGCTGTACGACTACAGGGCGGCTTACGACATTAAGATATATGGCTGTACGACTACATGGCGGCTTACGACATTACGACATATGGCTGTGCGACTGCATGGCGGCTTACGACATTACGATATATGGCTGTACGACTCCATGGCGGCTTACGACATTACGATATATGGCTGTACGACTACATGGCAGCTTACGACATTACGATACATGGCTGTACGACTACAGGGCGGCTTACTACATTAAGATATATGGCTGTACGACTACATGGCGGCTTACTACAATACGATATATGGCTGTACGACTACATGGCGGCTTACGACATTACGATATATGGCTGTTCGACTGCATGGCAGCTTACGACATTACGATATATGGCTGTACGACTACATGGCAGCTTACGACATTGCGATATATGGCTGTACGACTACAGGGCGGCTTACGACATTACGATATATGGCTGTTCGACTGCATGGCAGCTTACGACATTACGATATATGGCTGTACGACTACATGGCGGCTTACGACATTACGATATATGGCTGTACGACTACAGGGCGGCTTACGACATTACGATATATGGCTGTACGACTACAGGGCGGCTTATGACATTACGATATATGGCTGTACGACTACAGGGCGGCTTACGACATTACGATATATGGCTGTACGACTACATGGCGGCTTACGACATTACGATATATGGCTGTACGACTGCTTGGCGGCTTACGACATCACGATATATGGCTGTACGACTACATGGCGGCTTACGACATTAAGATATATGGCTATACGTCTACAGGGCGGCTTACGACATTAAGATGTATGGCTGTACGACTACATGGCAGCTTACGACATTAAGATATATGGCTGTACGACTACAGGGCGGCTTACGACATTACGATATATGGCTGTACGACTGCATGGCAGCTTACGACATTACGATATATGGCTGTACGACTAGATGGCGGCTTACGACAATAAGATATATGGCTGTACGACTGCATGGCGGCTTACGACATTAAGATATATGGCTGTACGACTACATGGCGGCTTACGACATTAAGATATATGGCTGTACGACTACAGGGCGGCTTACGACATTACGATATATGGCTGTATGACTACATGGCGGCTTACGACATTACGATATATGGCTGTACGACTACATGGCGGCTTACGACATTAAGATATATGGCTGTACGACTACAGGGCGGCTTACGACATTAAGATATATGGCTGTACGACTACATGGCGGCTTACGACATTACGATATATTGCTGTACGACTACATGGCGGCTTACGACATTACGATATATGGCTGTACGACTACAGGGCGGCTTACGACATTACGATATATGGCTGTTCGACTGCATGGCAGCTTACGACATTACGATATATGGCTGTACGACTACATGGCGGCTTACGACATTGCGATATATGGCTGTACGACTACAGGGCGGCTTACGACATTAAGATATATGGCTGTACGACTACAGGGCGGCTTACTACATTACGATATATGGCTGTACGACTGCATGGCGGCCAACGACATTACGATATATGGCTATACGACTGCATGGCAGCTTACGACATTACGATATATGGCTGTACGACTACATGGCGGCTTACGACATTACGATATATGGCTGTACGACTACATGGCAGCTTACGACATTGCGATATATGGCTGTACGACTACAGGGCGGCTTACGACATTACGATATATGGCTGTTCGACTGCATGGCAGCTTACGACATTACGATATATGGCTGTACGACTACATGGCGGCTTACGACATTACGATATATGGCTGTACGACTACATGGCGGCTTACGACATTAAGATATATGGCTGTACGACTGCATGGCGGCTTACGACATTACGATATATGGCTGTACGACTACAGGGCGGCTTACGACATTAAGATATATGGCTGTACGACTACATGGCGGCTTACGACATTACGATATATGGCTGTACGACTACATGGCGGCTTACGATATTACGATATATGGCTGTACGACTACATGGCGGCTTACGACATTACGATATATGGCTGTACGACTGCATGGCGGCTTACGACATTACGATATATGGCTGTACGACTACAGGGCGGCTTACGACATTACGATATATGGCTGTGCGACTACATGGCGGCTTACGACATTACGACATATGGCTGTGCGACTGCATGGCGGCTTACGACATTACGATATATGGCTGTACGACTCCATGGCGGCTTACGACATTACGATATATGGCTGTTCGACTGCATGGCAGCTTACGACATTACGATATATGGCTGTGCGACTGCATGGCGGCTTACGACATTACGATATATGGCTGTACGACTACATGGCGGCTTACGACATTACGATATATGGCTGTTCGACTGCATGGCAGCTTACGACATTACGATATATGGCTGTACGACTACATGGCAGCTTACGACATTGCGATATATGGCTGTACGACTACAGGGCGGCTTACGACATTACGATATATGGCTGTTCGACTGCATGGCAGCTTACGACATTACGATATATGGCTGTACGACTACATGGCGGCTTACGACATTACGATATATGGCTGTACGACTACATGGCGGCTTACGACATTACGATATATTGCTGTACGACTACATGGCGGCTTACGACATTACGATATATGGCTGTACGACTGCATGGCGGCTTACGACATTACGATATATGGCTGTACGACTACATGGCGGCTTACGACATTACGATATATGGCTGTACGACTACATGGCGGCTTACGACATTAAGATATATGGCTGTACGACTGCATGGCGGCTTACGACATTACGATATATGGCTGTACGACTACAGGGCGGCTTATGACATTACGATATATGGCTGTACGACTACAGGGCGGCTTACGACATTACGATATATGGCTGTACGACTACATGGCGGCTTACGACATTACGATATATGGCTGTACGACTGCTTGGCGGCTTACGACATTACGAAATATGGCTGTACGACTACATGGCGGCTTACGACATTAAGATATATGGCTGTACGTCTACAGGGCGGTTTACGACATTAAGATGTATGGCTGTACGACTACATGGCAGCTTACGACATTAAGATATATGGCTGTACGACGACATGGCGGCTTACGACATTACGATATATGGCTGTACGACTACATGGCGGCTTACGACATTACGATATATGGCTGTACGACTACACGGCAGCTTACGACATTACGATATATGGCTGTACGACTACAGGGCGGCTTACGACATTACGATATATGGCTGTACGACTGCATGGCGGCTTACGACATTACGATATATGGCTGTGCGACTGCATGGCGGCTTACGACATTACGATATATGGCTGTACGACTACATGGCGGCTTACGACATTACGATATATGGCTGTACGACTACATGGCGGCTTACGACATTACGATATATGGCTGTACGACTACATGGCAGCTTACGACATTGCGATATATGGCTGTACGACTACAGGGCGGCTTACGACATTACGATATATGGCTGTACGACTGCATGGCAGCTTACGACCTTACGATATATGGCTGTACGACTACATGGCGGCTTACGACATTAAGATATATGGCTGTACGACTGCATGGCGGCTTACGACATTAAGATATATGGCTGTACGACTGCATGGCGGCTTACGACATTAAGATATATGGCTGTACGACTACAGGGCGGCTTACGACATCACGATATATGGCTGTACGACTACATGGCGGCTTACGACATTACGATATATGGCTGTACGACTGCTTGGCGGCTTATGACATTACGATATATGGCTGTACGACTACATGGCGGCTTACGACATTAAGATATATGGCTGTATGTCTACAGGGCGGCTTACGACATTAAGATGTATGGCTGTACGACGACATGGCAGCTTACGACATTAAGATATATGGCTGTACGACTAAATGGCGGCTTACGACATTACGATATATGACTGTACGACTACACGGCAGCTTACGACATTACGATATATGGCTGTACGACTACAGGGCGGCTTACGACATTACGATATATGGCTGTACGACTGCATGGCGGCTTACGACATTACGATATATGGCTGTGCGACTGCATGGCGGCTTATGACATTACGATATATTGCTGTACGACTACATGGCAGCTTACGACATTGCGATATATGGCTGTACGACTACAGGGCGGCTTACGACATTACGATATATGGCTGTACGACTGCATGGCAGCTTACGAAATTACGATATATGGCTGTACGACTACATGGCGGCTTACGACATTAAGATATATGGCTGTACGACTGCATGGCGGCTTACGACATTAAGATATATGGCTGTACGACTGCATGGCGGCTTACGACATTAGGATATATGGCTGTACGACTACAGGGCGGCTTACGACATTACGATATATGGCTGTACGACTACATGGCGGCTTATGACATTAAGATATATGGCTGTACGACTACAGGGCGGCTTACGACATTAAGATATATGGCTGTACGACTGCATGGCGGCTTACGACATTACGATATATGGCTGTGCGACTACATGGCGGCTTACGACATTACGATATATTGCTGTACGACTACAGGGCGGTTTACGACATTAAGATGTATGGCTGTACGACTACATGGCAGCTTACGACATTAAGATATATGGCTGTACGACTACATGGCGGCTTACGACATTACGATATATGGCTGTACGACTACACGGCAGCTTACGACATTACGATATATGGCTGTACGACTACAGGGCGGCTTACGACATTACGATATATGGCTGTACGACTGCATGGCGGCTTACGACATTACGATATATGGCTGTGCGACTGCATGGCGGCTTACGATATTACGATATATGGCTGTACGACTACATGGCGGCTTACGACATTACGATATATGGCTGTACGACTACATGGCGGCTTACGACATTACGATATATGGCTGTACGACTACATGGCAGCTTACGACATTGCGATATATGGCTGTACGACTACAGGGCGGCTTACGACATTACGATATATGGCTGTACGACTACATGGCAGCTTACGACATTGCGATATATGGCTGTACGACTACAGGGCGGCTTACGACATTACGATATATGGCTGTACGACTGCATGGCAGCTTACGACATTACGATATATGGCTGTACGACTACATGGCGGCTTACGACATTAAGATATATGGCTGTACGACTGCATGGCGGCTTACGACATTAAGATATATGGCTGTACGACTGCATGGCGGCTTACGACATTAAGATATATGGCTGTAAGACTACAGGGCGGCTTACGACATTACGATATATGGCTGTACGACTACATGGCGGCTTACGACATTACGATATATGGCTGTACGACTGCTTGGCGGCTTACGACATTACGATATATGGCTGTACGACTACAGGGCGGCTTACGACATTACGATATATGGCTGTACGACTGCATGGCGGCTTACGACATTACGATATATGGCTGTGCGACTGCATGGCGGCTTACGACATTACGATATATTGCTGTACGACTACATGGCAGCTTACGACATTGCGATATATGGCTGTACGACTACAGGGCGGCTTACGACATTACGATATATGGCTGTACGACTGCATGGCAGCTTACGAAATTACGATATATGGCTGTACGACTACATGGCGGCTTACGACATTAAGATATATGGCTGTACGACTGCATGGCGGCTTATGACATTAAGATATATGGCTGTACGACTACAGGGCGGCTTACGACATTACGATATATGGCTGTGAGACTGCATGGCGGCTTACGACATTACGATATATGGCTGTACGACTACATGGCGGCTTACGACATTACGATATATGGCTGTACGACTACATGGCAGCTTACGACATTACGATATATGGCTGTACGACTACAGGGCGGCTTACGACATTAAGATATATGGCTGTACGACTGCATGGCGGCTTACGACATTACGATATATGGCTGTGCGACTACATGGCGGCTTACGACATTACGATATATTGCTGTACGACTACATGGCAGCTTACGACATTACGATATATGGCTGTACGACTACAGGGTGGCTTACGACATTACGATATATGGCTGTTCGACTGCATGGCAGCTTACGACATTACGATATATGGCTGTACGGCTACAGGGCGGCTTACGACATTACGATATATGGCTGTTCGACTGCATGGCAGCTTACGACATTACGATATATGGCTGTACGACTACATGGCGGCTTACGACATTGCGATATATGGCTGTACGACTACAGGGCGGCTTACGACATTACGATATATGGCTGTTCGACTGCATGGCAGCTTACGACATTACGATATATGGCTGTACGACTACATGGCGGCTTACGACATTGCGATATATGGCTGTACGACTACATGGCGGCTTACGACAATATGATATATGGCTGTACGACTACATGGCGGCTTACGACATTACGATATATGGCTGTACGACTACATGGCAGCTTACGACATTGCGATATATGGCTGTACGACTACAGGGCGGCTTACGACATTACGATATATGGCTGTTCGACTGCATGGCAGCTTACGACATTACGATATATGGCTGTACGACTACATGGCGGCTTACGACATTACGATATATGGCTGTACGACTACATGGCGGCTTACGACATTAAGATATATGGCTGTACGACTGCATGGCGGCTTACGACATGACGATATATGGCTGTACGACTACATGGCGGCTTACGACATTACGATATATGGCTGTACGACTACATGGCAGCTTACGACATTGCGATATATGGCTGTACGACTACAGGGCGGCTTACGACATTACGATATATGGCTGTACGACTGAATGGCAGCTTACGACCTTACGATATATGGCTGTACGACTACATGGCGGCTTACGACATTAAGATATATGGCTGTACGACTGCATGGCGGCTTACGACATTAAGATATATGGCTGTACGACTGCATGGCGGCTTACGACATTAAGATATATGGCTGTACGACTACAGGGCGGCTTACGACATCACGATATATGGCTGTACGACTACATGGCGGCTTACGACATTACGATATATGGCTGTACGACTGCTTGGCGGCTTATGACATTACGATATATGGCTGTACGACTACATGGCGGCTTACGACATTAAGATATATGGCTGTATGTCTACAGGGCGGCTTACGACATTAAGATGTATGGCTGTACGACGACATGGCAGCTTACGACATTAAGATATATGGCTGTACGACTACATGGCGGCTTACGACATTACGATATATGACTGTACGACTACACGGCAGCTTACGACATTACGATATATGGCTGTACGACTACACGGCAGCTTACGACATTACGATATATGGCTGTACGACTACAGGGCGGCTTACGACATTACGATATATGGCTGTACGACTGCATGGCGGCTTACGACATTACGATATATGGCTGTGCGACTGCATGGCGGCTTACGACATTACGATATATGGCTGTACGACTACATGGCGGCTTACGACATTACGATATATGGCTGTACGACTACATGGCGGCTTACGACATTACGATATATGGCTGTACGACTACATGGCAGCTTACGACATTGCGATATATGGCTGTACGACTACAGGGCGGCTTACGACATTACGATATATGGCTGTACGACTGCATGGCAGCTTACGACCTTACGATATATGGCTGTACGACTACATGGCGGCTTACGACATTAAGATATATGGCTGTACGACTGCATGGCGGCTTACGACATTAAGATATATGGCTGTACGACTGCATGGCGGCTTACGACATTAAGATATATGGCTGTACGACTACAGGGCGGCTTACGACATCACGATATATGGCTGTACGACTACATGGCGGCTTACGACATTACGATATATGGCTGTACGACTGCTTGGCGGCTTATGACATTACGATATATGGCTGTACGACTACATGGCGGCTTACGACATTAAGATATATGGCTGTATGTCTACAGGGCGGCTTACGACATTAAGATGTATGGCTGTACGACGACATGGCAGCTTACGACATTAAGATATATGGCTGTACGACTAAATGGCGGCTTACGACATTACGATATATGACTGTACGACTACACGGCAGCTTACGACATTACGATATATGGCTGTACGACTGCATGGCGGCTTACGACATTACGATATATGGCTGTACGACTGCATGGCAGCTTACGAAATTACGATATATGGCTGTACGACTACATGGCGGCTTACGACATTACGATATATGGCTGTACGACTACAGGGCGGCTTACGACATTACGATATATGGCTGTACGACTGCATGGCGGCTTACGACATTACGATATATGGCTGTGCGACTGCATGGCGGCTTACGATATTACGATATATGGCTGTACGACTACATGGCGGCTTACGACATTACGATATATGGCTGTACGACTACATGGCGGCTTACGACATTACGATATATGGCTGTACGACTACATGGCAGCTTACGACATTGCGATATATGGCTGTACGACTACAGGGCGGCTTACGACATTACGATATATGGCTGTACGACTGCATGGCAGCTTACGACATTACGATATATGGCTGTACGACTACATGGCGGCTTACGACATTAAGATATATGGCTGTACGACTGCATGGCGGCTTACGACATTAAGATATATGGCTGTACGACTGCATGGCGGCTTACGACATTAAGATATATGGCTGTAAGACTACAGGGCGGCTTACGACATTACGATATATGGCTGTACGACTACATGGCGGCTTACGACATTACGATATATGGCTGTACGACTGCTTGGCGGCTTACGACATTACGATATATGGCTGTACGACTACAGGGCGGCTTACGACATTACGATATATGGCTGTACGACTGCATGGCGGCTTACGACATTACGATATATGGCTGTGCGACTGCATGGCGGCTTACGACATTACGATATATTGCTGTACGACTACATGGCAGCTTACGACATTGCGATATATGGCTGTACGACTACAGGGCGGCTTACGACATTACGATATATGGCTGTACGACTGCATGGCAGCTTACGAAATTACGATATATGGCTGTACGACTACATGGCGGCTTACGACATTAAGATATATGGCTGTACGACTGCATGGCGGCTTATGACATTAAGATATATGGCTGTACGACTACAGGGCGGCTTACGACATTACGATATATGGCTGTGCGACTGCATGGCGGCTTACGACATTACGATATATGGCTGTACGACTACATGGCGGCTTACGACATTACGATATATGGCTGTACGACTACATGGCAGCTTACGACATTACGATATATGGCTGTACGACTACAGGGCGGCTTACGACATTAAGATATATGGCTGTACGACTGCATGGCGGCTTATGACATTAAGATATATGGCTGTACGACTACAGGGCGGCTTACGACATTACGATATATGGCTGTGCGACTGCATGGCGGCTTACGACATTACGATATATGGCTGTACGACTACATGGCGGCTTACGACATTACGATATATGGCTGTACGACTACATGGCAGCTTACGACATTACGATATATGGCTGTACGACTACAGGGCGGCTTACGACATTAAGATATATGGCTGTACGACTGCATGGCGGCTTACGACATTACGATATATGGCTGTGCGACTACATGGCGGCTTACGACATTACGATATATTGCTGTACGACTACATGGCAGCTTACGACATTACGATATATGGCTGTACGACTACAGGGTGGCTTACGACATTACGATATATGGCTGTTCGACTGCATGGCAGCTTACGACATTACGATATATGGCTGTACGGCTACAGGGCGGCTTACGACATTACGATATATGGCTGTTCGACTGCATGGCAGCTTACGACATTACGATATATGGCTGTACGACTACATGGCGGCTTACGACATTGCGATATATGGCTGTACGACTACAGGGCGGCTTACGACATTACGATATATGGCTGTTCGACTGCATGGCAGCTTACGACATTACGATATATGGCTGTACGACTACATGGCGGCTTACGACATTGCGATATATGGCTGTACGACTACAGGGCGGCTTACGACATTAAGATATATGGCTGTACGACTACAGGGCGGCTTACGACATTACGATATATGGCTGTACGACTACATGGCGGCTTACGACATTACGATATATGGCTGTACGACTACATGGCGGCTTACGACATTACGATATATGGCTGTACGACTACATGGCAGCTTACGAAATTACGATATATGGCTGTACGACTACATGGCGGCTTACGACATTAAGATATATGGCTGTACGACTACAGGGCGGCTTACGACATTAAGATATATGGCTGTACGACTACATGGCGGCTTACGACATTAAGATATATGGCTGTACGACTACAGGGCGGCTTACGACATTAAGATATATGGCTGTACGACTACATGGCGGCTTACGACATTACGACATATGGCTGTGCGACTGCATGGCGGCTTACGACATTACGATATATGGCTGTACGACTCCATGGCGGCTTACGACATTACGATATATGGCTGTACGACTACATGGCAGCTTACGACATTACGATACATGGCTGTACGACTACAGGGCGGCTTACTACATTAAGATATATGGCTGTACGACTACATGGCGGCTTACTACAATACGATATATGGCTGTACGACTACATGGCGGCTTACGACATTACGATATATGGCTGTTCGACTGCATGGCAGCTTACGACATTACGATATATGGCTGTACGACTACATGGCAGCTTACGACATTGCGATATATGGCTGTACGACTACAGGGCGGCTTACGACATTACGATATATGGCTGTTCGACTGCATGGCAGCTTACGACATTACGATATATGGCTGTACGACTACATGGCGGCTTACGACATTACGATATATGGCTGTACGACTACAGGGCGGCTTACGACATTACGATATATGGCTGTACGACTACAGGGCGGCTTATGACATTACGATATATGGCTGTACGACTACAGGGCGGCTTACGACATTACGATATATGGCTGTACGACTACATGGCGGCTTACGACATTACGATATATGGCTGTACGACTGCTTGGCGGCTTACGACATCACGATATATGGCTGTACGACTACATGGCGGCTTACGACATTAAGATATATGGCTATACGTCTACAGGGCGGCTTACGACATTAAGATGTATGGCTGTACGACTACATGGCAGCTTACGACATTAAGATATATGGCTGTACGACTACAGGGCGGCTTACGACATTACGATATATGGCTGTACGACTGCATGGCAGCTTACGACATTACGATATATGGCTGTACGACTAGATGGCGGCTTACGACAATAAGATATATGGCTGTACGACTGCATGGCGGCTTACGACATTAAGATATATGGCTGTACGACTACATGGCGGCTTACGACATTAAGATATATGGCTGTACGACTACAGGGCGGCTTACGACATTACGATATATGGCTGTATGACTACATGGCGGCTTACGACATTACGATATATGGCTGTACGACTACATGGCGGCTTACGACATTAAGATATATGGCTGTACGACTACAGGGCGGCTTACGACATTAAGATATATGGCTGTACGACTACATGGCGGCTTACGACATTACGATATATTGCTGTACGACTACATGGCGGCTTACGACATTACGATATATGGCTGTACGACTACAGGGCGGCTTACGACATTACGATATATGGCTGTTCGACTGCATGGCAGCTTACGACATTACGATATATGGCTGTACGACTACATGGCGGCTTACGACATTGCGATATATGGCTGTACGACTACAGGGCGGCTTACGACATTAAGATATATGGCTGTACGACTACAGGGCGGCTTACTACATTACGATATATGGCTGTACGACTGCATGGCGGCCAACGACATTACGATATATGGCTATACGACTGCATGGCAGCTTACGACATTACGATATATGGCTGTACGACTACATGGCGGCTTACGACATTACGATATATGGCTGTACGACTACATGGCAGCTTACGACATTGCGATATATGGCTGTACGACTACAGGGCGGCTTACGACATTAAGATGTATGGCTGTACGACGACATGGCAGCTTACGACATTAAGATATATGGCTGTACGACTACATGGCGGCTTACGACATTACGATATATGACTGTACGACTACACGGCAGCTTACGACATTACGATATATGGCTGTACGACTACACGGCAGCTTACGACATTACGATATATGGCTGTACGACTACAGGGCGGCTTACGACATTACGATATATGGCTGTACGACTGCATGGCGGCTTACGACATTACGATATATGGCTGTGCGACTGCATGGCGGCTTACGACATTACGATATATGGCTGTACGACTACATGGCGGCTTACGACATTACGATATATGGCTGTACGACTACATGGCGGCTTACGACATTACGATATATGGCTGTACGACTACATGGCAGCTTACGACATTGCGATATATGGCTGTACGACTACAGGGCGGCTTACGACATTACGATATATGGCTGTACGACTGCATGGCAGCTTACGACCTTACGATATATGGCTGTACGACTACATGGCGGCTTACGACATTAAGATATATGGCTGTACGACTGCATGGCGGCTTACGACATTAAGATATATGGCTGTACGACTGCATGGCGGCTTACGACATTAAGATATATGGCTGTACGACTACAGGGCGGCTTACGACATCACGATATATGGCTGTACGACTACATGGCGGCTTACGACATTACGATATATGGCTGTACGACTGCTTGGCGGCTTATGACATTACGATATATGGCTGTACGACTACATGGCGGCTTACGACATTAAGATATATGGCTGTATGTCTACAGGGCGGCTTACGACATTAAGATGTATGGCTGTACGACGACATGGCAGCTTACGACATTAAGATATATGGCTGTACGACTAAATGGCGGCTTACGACATTACGATATATGACTGTACGACTACACGGCAGCTTACGACATTACGATATATGGCTGTACGACTGCATGGCGGCTTACGACATTACGATATATGGCTGTACGACTGCATGGCAGCTTACGAAATTACGATATATGGCTGTACGACTACATGGCGGCTTACGACATTACGATATATGGCTGTACGACTACAGGGCGGCTTACGACATTACGATATATGGCTGTACGACTGCATGGCGGCTTACGACATTACGATATATGGCTGTGCGACTGCATGGCGGCTTACGATATTACGATATATGGCTGTACGACTACATGGCGGCTTACGACATTACGATATATGGCTGTACGACTACATGGCGGCTTACGACATTACGATATATGGCTGTACGACTACATGGCAGCTTACGACATTGCGATATATGGCTGTACGACTACAGGGCGGCTTACGACATTACGATATATGGCTGTACGACTGCATGGCAGCTTACGACATTACGATATATGGCTGTACGACTACATGGCGGCTTACGACATTAAGATATATGGCTGTACGACTGCATGGCGGCTTACGACATTAAGATATATGGCTGTACGACTGCATGGCGGCTTACGACATTAAGATATATGGCTGTAAGACTACAGGGCGGCTTACGACATTACGATATATGGCTGTACGACTACATGGCGGCTTACGACATTACGATATATGGCTGTACGACTGCTTGGCGGCTTACGACATTACGATATATGGCTGTACGACTACAGGGCGGCTTACGACATTACGATATATGGCTGTACGACTGCATGGCGGCTTACGACATTACGATATATGGCTGTGCGACTGCATGGCGGCTTACGACATTACGATATATTGCTGTACGACTACATGGCAGCTTACGACATTGCGATATATGGCTGTACGACTACAGGGCGGCTTACGACATTACGATATATGGCTGTACGACTGCATGGCAGCTTACGAAATTACGATATATGGCTGTACGACTACATGGCGGCTTACGACATTAAGATATATGGCTGTACGACTGCATGGCGGCTTATGACATTAAGATATATGGCTGTACGACTACAGGGCGGCTTACGACATTACGATATATGGCTGTGCGACTGCATGGCGGCTTACGACATTACGATATATGGCTGTACGACTACATGGCGGCTTACGACATTACGATATATGGCTGTACGACTACATGGCAGCTTACGACATTACGATATATGGCTGTACGACTACAGGGCGGCTTACGACATTAAGATATATGGCTGTACGACTGCATGGCGGCTTATGACATTAAGATATATGGCTGTACGACTACAGGGCGGCTTACGACATTACGATATATGGCTGTGCGACTGCATGGCGGCTTACGACAT
Source organism: Arenicola marina (assembly GCA_964019135.1). Taxonomy (NCBI): domain Eukaryota; kingdom Metazoa; phylum Annelida; class Polychaeta; family Arenicolidae; genus Arenicola; species Arenicola marina. The sequence goes on from OZ025256.1 coordinate 33,701,674, forward strand.
TACGATATATGGCTGTACGACTACATGGCGGCTTACGACATTACGATATATGGCTGTACGACTACATGGCAGCTTACGACATTACGATATATGGCTGTACGACTACAGGGCGGCTTACGACATTAAGATATATGGCTGTACGACTGCATGGCGGCTTACGACATTACGATATATGGCTGTGCGACTACATGGCGGCTTACGACATTACGATATATTGCTGTACGACTACATGGCAGCTTACGACATTACGATATATGGCTGTACGACTACAGGGTGGCTTACGACATTACGATATATGGCTGTTCGACTGCATGGCAGCTTACGACATTACGATATATGGCTGTACGGCTACAGGGCGGCTTACGACATTACGATATATGGCTGTTCGACTGCATGGCAGCTTACGACATTACGATATATGGCTGTACGACTACATGGCGGCTTACGACATTGCGATATATGGCTGTACGACTACAGGGCGGCTTACGACATTACGATATATGGCTGTTCGACTGCATGGCAGCTTACGACATTACGATATATGGCTGTACGACTACATGGCGGCTTACGACATTGCGATATATGGCTGTACGACTACAGGGCGGCTTACGACATTAAGATATATGGCTGTACGACTACAGGGCGGCTTACGACATTACGATATATGGCTGTACGACTACATGGCGGCTTACGACATTACGATATATGGCTGTACGACTACATGGCGGCTTACGACATTACGATATATGGCTGTACGACTACATGGCAGCTTACGAAATTACGATATATGGCTGTACGACTACATGGCGGCTTACGACATTAAGATATATGGCTGTACGACTACAGGGCGGCTTACGACATTAAGATATATGGCTGTACGACTACATGGCGGCTTACGACATTAAGATATATGGCTGTACGACTACAGGGCGGCTTACGACATTAAGATATATGGCTGTACGACTACATGGCGGCTTACGACATTACGACATATGGCTGTGCGACTGCATGGCGGCTTACGACATTACGATATATGGCTGTACGACTCCATGGCGGCTTACGACATTACGATATATGGCTGTACGACTACATGGCAGCTTACGACATTACGATACATGGCTGTACGACTACAGGGCGGCTTACTACATTAAGATATATGGCTGTACGACTACATGGCGGCTTACTACAATACGATATATGGCTGTACGACTACATGGCGGCTTACGACATTACGATATATGGCTGTTCGACTGCATGGCAGCTTACGACATTACGATATATGGCTGTACGACTACATGGCAGCTTACGACATTGCGATATATGGCTGTACGACTACAGGGCGGCTTACGACATTACGATATATGGCTGTTCGACTGCATGGCAGCTTACGACATTACGATATATGGCTGTACGACTACATGGCGGCTTACGACATTACGATATATGGCTGTACGACTACAGGGCGGCTTACGACATTACGATATATGGCTGTACGACTACAGGGCGGCTTATGACATTACGATATATGGCTGTACGACTACAGGGCGGCTTACGACATTACGATATATGGCTGTACGACTACATGGCGGCTTACGACATTACGATATATGGCTGTACGACTGCTTGGCGGCTTACGACATCACGATATATGGCTGTACGACTACATGGCGGCTTACGACATTAAGATATATGGCTATACGTCTACAGGGCGGCTTACGACATTAAGATGTATGGCTGTACGACTACATGGCAGCTTACGACATTAAGATATATGGCTGTACGACTACAGGGCGGCTTACGACATTACGATATATGGCTGTACGACTGCATGGCAGCTTACGACATTACGATATATGGCTGTACGACTAGATGGCGGCTTACGACAATAAGATATATGGCTGTACGACTGCATGGCGGCTTACGACATTAAGATATATGGCTGTACGACTACATGGCGGCTTACGACATTAAGATATATGGCTGTACGACTGCATGGCAGCTTACGACATTACGATATATGGCTGTACGACTAGATGGCGGCTTACGACAATAAGATATATGGCTGTACGACTGCATGGCGGCTTACGACATTAAGATATATGGCTGTACGACTACATGGCGGCTTACGACATTAAGATATATGGCTGTACGACTACAGGGCGGCTTACGACATTACGATATATGGCTGTATGACTACATGGCGGCTTACGACATTACGATATATGGCTGTACGACTACATGGCGGCTTACGACATTAAGATATATGGCTGTACGACTACAGGGCGGCTTACGACATTAAGATATATGGCTGTACGACTACATGGCGGCTTACGACATTACGATATATTGCTGTACGACTACATGGCGGCTTACGACATTACGATATATGGCTGTACGACTACAGGGCGGCTTACGACATTACGATATATGGCTGTTCGACTGCATGGCAGCTTACGACATTACGATATATGGCTGTACGACTACATGGCGGCTTACGACATTGCGATATATGGCTGTACGACTACAGGGCGGCTTACGACATTAAGATATATGGCTGTACGACTACAGGGCGGCTTACTACATTACGATATATGGCTGTACGACTGCATGGCGGCCAACGACATTACGATATATGGCTATACGACTGCATGGCAGCTTACGACATTACGATATATGGCTGTACGACTACATGGCGGCTTACGACATTACGATATATGGCTGTACGACTACATGGCAGCTTACGACATTGCGATATATGGCTGTACGACTACAGGGCGGCTTACGACATTACGATATATGGCTGTTCGACTGCATGGCAGCTTACGACATTACGATATATGGCTGTACGACTACATGGCGGCTTACGACATTACGATATATGGCTGTACGACTACATGGCGGCTTACGACATTAAGATATATGGCTGTACGACTGCATGGCGGCTTACGACATTACGATATATGGCTGTACGACTACAGGGCGGCTTACGACATTAAGATATATGGCTGTACGACTACATGGCGGCTTACGACATTACGATATATGGCTGTACGACTACATGGCGGCTTACGATATTACGATATATGGCTGTACGACTACATGGCGGCTTACGACATTACGATATATGGCTGTACGACTGCATGGCGGCTTACGACATTACGATATATGGCTGTACGACTACAGGGCGGCTTACGACATTACGATATATGGCTGTGCGACTACATGGCGGCTTACGACATTACGACATATGGCTGTGCGACTGCATGGCGGCTTACGACATTACGATATATGGCTGTACGACTCCATGGCGGCTTACGACATTACGATATATGGCTGTTCGACTGCATGGCAGCTTACGACATTACGATATATGGCTGTGCGACTGCATGGCGGCTTACGACATTACGATATATGGCTGTACGACTACATGGCGGCTTACGACATTACGATATATGGCTGTTCGACTGCATGGCAGCTTACGACATTACGATATATGGCTGTACGACTACATGGCAGCTTACGACATTGCGATATATGGCTGTACGACTACAGGGCGGCTTACGACATTACGATATATGGCTGTTCGACTGCATGGCAGCTTACGACATTACGATATATGGCTGTACGACTACATGGCGGCTTACGACATTACGATATATGGCTGTACGACTACATGGCGGCTTACGACATTACGATATATTGCTGTACGACTACATGGCGGCTTACGACATTACGATATATGGCTGTACGACTGCATGGCGGCTTACGACATTACGATATATGGCTGTACGACTACATGGCGGCTTACGACATTACGATATATGGCTGTACGACTACATGGCGGCTTACGACATTAAGATATATGGCTGTACGACTGCATGGCGGCTTACGACATTACGATATATGGCTGTACGACTACAGGGCGGCTTATGACATTACGATATATGGCTGTACGACTACAGGGCGGCTTACGACATTACGATATATGGCTGTACGACTACATGGCGGCTTACGACATTACGATATATGGCTGTACGACTGCTTGGCGGCTTACGACATTACGAAATATGGCTGTACGACTACATGGCGGCTTACGACATTAAGATATATGGCTGTACGTCTACAGGGCGGTTTACGACATTAAGATGTATGGCTGTACGACTACATGGCAGCTTACGACATTAAGATATATGGCTGTACGACTACATGGCGGCTTACGACATTACGATATATGGCTGTACGACTACATGGCGGCTTACGACATTACGATATATGGCTGTACGACTACACGGCAGCTTACGACATTACGATATATGGCTGTACGACTACAGGGCGGCTTACGACATTACGATATATGGCTGTACGACTGCATGGCGGCTTACGACATTACGATATATGGCTGTGCGACTGCATGGCGGCTTACGACATTACGATATATGGCTGTACGACTACATGGCGGCTTACGACATTACGATATATGGCTGTACGACTACATGGCGGCTTACGACATTACGATATATGGCTGTACGACTACATGGCAGCTTACGACATTGCGATATATGGCTGTACGACTACAGGGCGGCTTACGACATTACGATATATGGCTGTACGACTGCATGGCAGCTTACGACCTTACGATATATGGCTGTACGACTACATGGCGGCTTACGACATTAAGATATATGGCTGTACGACTGCATGGCGGCTTACGACATTAAGATATATGGCTGTACGACTGCATGGCGGCTTACGACATTAAGATATATGGCTGTACGACTACAGGGCGGCTTACGACATCACGATATATGGCTGTACGACTACATGGCGGCTTACGACATTACGATATATGGCTGTACGACTGCTTGGCGGCTTATGACATTACGATATATGGCTGTACGACTACATGGCGGCTTACGACATTAAGATATATGGCTGTATGTCTACAGGGCGGCTTACGACATTAAGATGTATGGCTGTACGACGACATGGCAGCTTACGACATTAAGATATATGGCTGTACGACTAAATGGCGGCTTACGACATTACGATATATGACTGTACGACTACACGGCAGCTTACGACATTACGATATATGGCTGTACGACTACAGGGCGGCTTACGACATTACGATATATGGCTGTACGACTGCATGGCGGCTTACGACATTACGATATATGGCTGTGCGACTGCATGGCGGCTTATGACATTACGATATATTGCTGTACGACTACATGGCAGCTTACGACATTGCGATATATGGCTGTACGACTACAGGGCGGCTTACGACATTACGATATATGGCTGTACGACTGCATGGCAGCTTACGAAATTACGATATATGGCTGTACGACTACATGGCGGCTTACGACATTAAGATATATGGCTGTACGACTGCATGGCGGCTTACGACATTAAGATATATGGCTGTACGACTGCATGGCGGCTTACGACATTAGGATATATGGCTGTACGACTACATGGCGGCTTACGACATTACGATATATGGCTGTACGACTACATGGCGGCTTATGACATTAAGATATATGGCTGTACGACTACAGGGCGGCTTACGACATTAAGATATATGGCTGTACGACTGCATGGCGGCTTACGACATTACGATATATGGCTGTGCGACTACATGGCGGCTTACGACATTACGATATATTGCTGTACGACTACAGGGCGGTTTACGACATTAAGATGTATGGCTGTACGACTACATGGCAGCTTACGACATTAAGATATATGGCTGTACGACTACATGGCGGCTTACGACATTACGATATATGGCTGTACGACTACACGGCAGCTTACGACATTACGATATATGGCTGTACGACTACAGGGCGGCTTACGACATTACGATATATGGCTGTACGACTGCATGGCGGCTTACGACATTACGATATATGGCTGTGCGACTGCATGGCGGCTTACGATATTACGATATATGGCTGTACGACTACATGGCGGCTTACGACATTACGATATATGGCTGTACGACTACATGGCGGCTTACGACATTACGATATATGGCTGTACGACTACATGGCAGCTTACGACATTGCGATATATGGCTGTACGACTACAGGGCGGCTTACGACATTACGATATATGGCTGTACGACTGCATGGCAGCTTACGACATTACGATATATGGCTGTACGACTACATGGCGGCTTACGACATTAAGATATATGGCTGTACGACTGCATGGCGGCTTACGACATTAAGATATATGGCTGTACGACTGCATGGCGGCTTACGACATTAAGATATATGGCTGTAAGACTACAGGGCGGCTTACGACATTACGATATATGGCTGTACGACTACATGGCGGCTTACGACATTACGATATATGGCTGTACGACTGCTTGGCGGCTTACGACATTACGATATATGGCTGTACGACTACAGGGCGGCTTACGACATTACGATATATGGCTGTACGACTGCATGGCGGCTTACGACATTACGATATATGGCTGTGCGACTGCATGGCGGCTTACGACATTACGATATATTGCTGTACGACTACATGGCAGCTTACGACATTGCGATATATGGCTGTACGACTACAGGGCGGCTTACGACATTACGATATATGGCTGTACGACTGCATGGCAGCTTACGAAATTACGATATATGGCTGTACGACTACATGGCGGCTTACGACATTAAGATATATGGCTGTACGACTGCATGGCGGCTTATGACATTAAGATATATGGCTGTACGACTACAGGGCGGCTTACGACATTACGATATATGGCTGTGAGACTGCATGGCGGCTTACGACATTACGATATATGGCTGTACGACTACATGGCGGCTTACGACATTACGATATATGGCTGTACGACTACATGGCAGCTTACGACATTACGATATATGGCTGTACGACTACAGGGCGGCTTACGACATTAAGATATATGGCTGTACGACTGCATGGCGGCTTACGACATTACGATATATGGCTGTGCGACTACATGGCGGCTTACGACATTACGATATATTGCTGTACGACTACATGGCAGCTTACGACATTACGATATATGGCTGTACGACTACAGGGTGGCTTACGACATTACGATATATGGCTGTTCGACTGCATGGCAGCTTACGACATTACGATATATGGCTGTACGGCTACAGGGCGGCTTACGACATTACGATATATGGCTGTTCGACTGCATGGCAGCTTACGACATTACGATATATGGCTGTACGACTACATGGCGGCTTACGACATTGCGATATATGGCTGTACGACTACAGGGCGGCTTACGACATTACGATATATGGCTGTTCGACTGCATGGCAGCTTACGACATTACGATATATGGCTGTACGACTACATGGCGGCTTACGACATTGCGATATATGGCTGTACGACTACATGGCGGCTTACGACAATATGATATATGGCTGTACGACTACATGGCGGCTTACGACATTACGATATATGGCTGTACGACTACATGGCAGCTTACGACATTGCGATATATGGCTGTACGACTACAGGGCGGCTTACGACATTACGATATATGGCTGTTCGACTGCATGGCAGCTTACGACATTACGATATATGGCTGTACGACTACATGGCGGCTTACGACATTACGATATATGGCTGTACGACTACATGGCGGCTTACGACATTAAGATATATGGCTGTACGACTGCATGGCGGCTTACGACATGACGATATATGGCTGTACGACTACATGGCGGCTTACGACATTACGATATATGGCTGTACGACTACATGGCAGCTTACGACATTGCGATATATGGCTGTACGACTACAGGGCGGCTTACGACATTACGATATATGGCTGTACGACTGCATGGCAGCTTACGACCTTACGATATATGGCTGTACGACTACATGGCGGCTTACGACATTAAGATATATGGCTGTACGACTGCATGGCGGCTTACGACATTAAGATATATGGCTGTACGACTGCATGGCGGCTTACGACATTAAGATATATGGCTGTACGACTACAGGGCGGCTTACGACATCACGATATATGGCTGTACGACTACATGGCGGCTTACGACATTACGATATATGGCTGTACGACTGCTTGGCGGCTTATGACATTACGATATATGGCTGTACGACTACATGGCGGCTTACGACATTAAGATATATGGCTGTATGTCTACAGGGCGGCTTACGACATTAAGATGTATGGCTGTACGACGACATGGCAGCTTACGACATTAAGATATATGGCTGTACGACTACATGGCGGCTTACGACATTACGATATATGACTGTACGACTACACGGCAGCTTACGACATTACGATATATGGCTGTACGACTACACGGCAGCTTACGACATTACGATATATGGCTGTACGACTACAGGGCGGCTTACGACATTACGATATATGGCTGTACGACTGCATGGCGGCTTACGACATTACGATATATGGCTGTGCGACTGCATGGCGGCTTACGACATTACGATATATGGCTGTACGACTACATGGCGGCTTACGACATTACGATATATGGCTGTACGACTACATGGCGGCTTACGACATTACGATATATGGCTGTACGACTACATGGCAGCTTACGACATTGCGATATATGGCTGTACGACTACAGGGCGGCTTACGACATTACGATATATGGCTGTACGACTGCATGGCAGCTTACGACCTTACGATATATGGCTGTACGACTACATGGCGGCTTACGACATTAAGATATATGGCTGTACGACTGCATGGCGGCTTACGACATTAAGATATATGGCTGTACGACTGCATGGCGGCTTACGACATTAAGATATATGGCTGTACGACTACAGGGCGGCTTACGACATCACGATATATGGCTGTACGACTACATGGCGGCTTACGACATTACGATATATGGCTGTACGACTGCTTGGCGGCTTATGACATTACGATATATGGCTGTACGACTACATGGCGGCTTACGACATTAAGATATATGGCTGTATGTCTACAGGGCGGCTTACGACATTAAGATGTATGGCTGTACGACGACATGGCAGCTTACGACATTAAGATATATGGCTGTACGACTAAATGGCGGCTTACGACATTACGATATATGACTGTACGACTACACGGCAGCTTACGACATTACGATATATGGCTGTACGACTGCATGGCGGCTTACGACATTACGATATATGGCTGTACGACTGCATGGCAGCTTACGAAATTACGATATATGGCTGTACGACTACATGGCGGCTTACGACATTACGATATATGGCTGTACGACTACAGGGCGGCTTACGACATTACGATATATGGCTGTACGACTGCATGGCGGCTTACGACATTACGATATATGGCTGTGCGACTGCATGGCGGCTTACGATATTACGATATATGGCTGTACGACTACATGGCGGCTTACGACATTACGATATATGGCTGTACGACTACATGGCGGCTTACGACATTACGATATATGGCTGTACGACTACATGGCAGCTTACGACATTGCGATATATGGCTGTACGACTACAAGGCGGCTTACGACATTACGATATATGGCTGTACGACTGCATGGCAGCTTACGACATTACGATATATGGCTGTACGACTACATGGCGGCTTACGACATTAAGATATATGGCTGTACGACTGCATGGCGGCTTACGACATTAAGATATATGGCTGTACGACTGCATGGCGGCTTACGACATTAAGATATATGGCTGTAAGACTACAGGGCGGCTTACGACATTACGATATATGGCTGTACGACTACATGGCGGCTTACGACATTACGATATATGGCTGTACGACTGCTTGGCGGCTTACGACATTACGATATATGGCTGTACGACTACAGGGCGGCTTACGACATTACGATATATGGCTGTACGACTGCATGGCGGCTTACGACATTACGATATATGGCTGTGCGACTGCATGGCGGCTTACGACATTACGATATATTGCTGTACGACTACATGGCAGCTTACGACATTGCGATATATGGCTGTACGACTACAGGGCGGCTTACGACATTACGATATATGGCTGTACGACTGCATGGCAGCTTACGAAATTACGATATATGGCTGTACGACTACATGGCGGCTTACGACATTAAGATATATGGCTGTACGACTGCATGGCGGCTTATGACATTAAGATATATGGCTGTACGACTACAGGGCGGCTTACGACATTACGATATATGGCTGTGCGACTGCATGGCGGCTTACGACATTACGATATATGGCTGTACGACTACATGGCGGCTTACGACATTACGATATATGGCTGTACGACTACATGGCAGCTTACGACATTACGATATATGGCTGTACGACTACAGGGCGGCTTACGACATTAAGATATATGGCTGTACGACTGCATGGCGGCTTATGACATTAAGATATATGGCTGTACGACTACAGGGCGGCTTACGACATTACGATATATGGCTGTGCGACTGCATGGCGGCTTACGACATTACGATATATGGCTGTACGACTACATGGCGGCTTACGACATTACGATATATGGCTGTACGACTACATGGCAGCTTACGACATTACGATATATGGCTGTACGACTACAGGGCGGCTTACGACATTAAGATATATGGCTGTACGACTGCATGGCGGCTTACGACATTACGATATATGGCTGTGCGACTACATGGCGGCTTACGACATTACGATATATTGCTGTACGACTACATGGCAGCTTACGACATTACGATATATGGCTGTACGACTACAGGGTGGCTTACGACATTACGATATATGGCTGTTCGACTGCATGGCAGCTTACGACATTACGATATATGGCTGTACGGCTACAGGGCGGCTTACGACATTACGATATATGGCTGTTCGACTGCATGGCAGCTTACGACATTACGATATATGGCTGTACGACTACATGGCGGCTTACGACATTGCGATATATGGCTGTACGACTACAGGGCGGCTTACGACATTACGATATATGGCTGTTCGACTGCATGGCAGCTTACGACATTACGATATATGGCTGTACGACTACATGGCGGCTTACGACATTGCGATATATGGCTGTACGACTACAGGGCGGCTTACGACATTAAGATATATGGCTGTACGACTACAGGGCGGCTTACTACATTACGATATATGGCTGTACGACTGCATGGCGGCCAACGACATTACGATATATGGCTGTACGACTGCATGGCAGCTTACGACATTACGATATATGGCTGTACGACTACATGGCGGCTTACGACATTACGATATATGGCTGTACGACTACATGGCGGCTTACGACATTAAGATATATGGCTGTACGACTGCATGGCGGCTTACGACATTACGATATATGGCTGTACGACTACATGGCGGCTTACGACATTACGATATATGGCTGTACGACTACATGGCAGCTTACGACATTGCGATATATGGCTGTACGACTACAGGGCGGCTTACGACATTACGATATATGGCTGTACGACTGCATGGCAGCTTACGACCTTACGATATATGGCTGTACGACTACATGGCGGCTTACGACATTAAGATATATGGCTGTGCGACTGCATGGCGGCTTACGACATTAAGATATATGGCTGTACGACTGCATGGCGGCTTACGACATTAAGATATATGGCTGTACGACTACAGGGCGGCTTACGACATCACGATATATGGCTGTACGACTACATGGCGGCTTACGACATTACGATATATGGCTGTACGACTGCTTGGCGGCTTATGACATTACGATATATGGCTGTACGACTACATGGCGGCTTACGACATTAAGATATATGGCTGTATGTCTACAGGGCGGCTTACGACATTAAGATGTATGGCTGTACGACGACATGGCAGCTTACGACATTAAGATATATGGCTGTACGACTACATGGCGGCTTACGACATTACGATATATGACTGTACGACTACACGGCAGCTTACGACATTACGATATATGGCTGTACGACTACACGGCAGCTTACGACATTACGATATATGGCTGTACGACTACAGGGCGGCTTACGACATTACGATATATGGCTGTACGACTGCATGGCGGCTTACGACATTACGATATATGGCTGTGCGACTGCATGGCGGCTGACGACATTACGATATATGGCTGTACGACTACATGGCGGCTTACGACATTACGATATATGGCTGTACGACTACATGGCGGCTTACGACATTACGATATATGGCTGTACGACTACATGGCAGCTTACGACATTGCGATATATGGCTGTACGACTACAGGGCGGCTTACGACATTACGATATATGGCTGTACGACTGCATGGCAGCTTACGACCTTACGATATATGGCTGTACGACTACATGGCGGCTTACGACATTAAGATATATGGCTGTACGACTGCATGGCGGCTTACGACATTAAGATATATGGCTGTACGACTGCATGGCGGCTTACGACATTAAGATATATGGCTGTACGACTACAGGGCGGCTTACGACATCACGATATATGGCTGTACGACTACATGGCGGCTTACGACATTACGATATATGGCTGTACGACTGCTTGGCGGCTTATGACATTACGATATATGGCTGTACAACTACATGGCGGCTTACGACATTAAGATATATGGCTGTATGTCTACAGGGCGGCTTACGACATTAAGATGTATGGCTGTACGACGACATGGCAGCTTACGACATTAAGATATATGGCTGTACGACTAAATGGCGGCTTACGACATTACGATATATGACTGTACGACTACACGGCAGCTTACGACATTACGATATATGGCTGTACGACTACAGGGCGGCTTACGACATTACGATATATGGCTGTACGACTGCATGGCGGCTTACGACATTACGATATATGGCTGTGCGACTGCATGGCGGCTTATGACATTACGATATATTGCTGTACGACTACATGGCAGCTTACGACATTGCGATATATGGCTGTACGACTACAGGGCGGCTTACGACATTACGATATATGGCTGTACGACTGCATGGCAGCTTACGAAATTACGATATATGGCTGTACGACTACATGGCGGCTTACGACATTACGATATATGGCTGTACGACTACAGGGCGGCTTACGACATTACGATATATGGCTGTACGACTGCATGGCGGCTTACGACATTACGATATATGGCTGTGCGACTGCATGGCGGCTTACGACATTACGATATATGGCTGTACGACTGCTTGGCGGCTTACGACATTACGAAATATGGCTGTACGACTACATGGCGGCTTACGACATTAAGATATATGGCTGTACGTCTACAGGGCGGTTTACGACATTAAGATGTATGGCTGTACGACTACATGGCAGCTTACGACATTAAGATATATGGCTGTACGACTACATGGCGGCTTACGACATTACGATATATGGCTGTACGACTACATGGCGGCTTACGACATTACGATATATGGCTGTACGACTACACGGCAGCTTACGACATTACGATATATGGCTGTACGACTACAGGGCGGCTTACGACATTACGATATATGGCTGTACGACTGCATGGCGGCTTACGACATTACGATATATGGCTGTGCGACTGCATGGCGGCTTACGACATTACGATATATGGCTGTACGACTACATGGCGGCTTACGACATTACGATATATGGCTGTACGACTACATGGCGGCTTACGACATTACGATATATGGCTGTACGACTACATGGCAGCTTACGACATTGCGATATATGGCTGTACGACTACAGGGCGGCTTACGATATTACGATATATGGCTGTACGACTGCATGGCAGCTTACGACCTTACGATATATGGCTGTACGACTACATGGCGGCTTACGACATTAAGATATATGGCTGTACGACTGCATGGCGGCTTACGACATTAAGATATATGGCTGTACGACTGCATGGCGGCTTACGACATTAAGATATATGGCTGTACGACTACAGGGCGGCTTACGACATCACGATATATGGCTGTACGACTACATGGCGGCTTACGACATTACGATATATGGCTGTACGACTGCTTGGCGGCTTATGACATTACGATATATGGCTGTACGACTACATGGCGGCTTACGACATTAAGATATATGGCTGTATGTCTACAGGGCGGCTTACGACATTAAGATGTATGGCTGTACGACGACATGGCAGCTTACGACATTAAGATATATGGCTGTACGACTAAATGGCGGCTTACGACATTACGATATATGACTGTACGACTACACGGCAGCTTACGACATTACGATATATGGCTGTACGACTACAGGGCGGCTTACGACATTACGATATATGGCTGTACGACTGCATGGCGGCTTACGACATTACGATATATGGCTGTGCGACTGCATGGCGGCTTATGACATTACGATATATTGCTGTACGACTACATGGCAGCTTACGACATTGCGATATATGGCTGTACGACTACAGGGCGGCTTACGACATTACGATATATGGCTGTACGACTGCATGGCAGCTTACGAAATTACGATATATGGCTGTACGACTACATGGCGGCTTACGACATTAAGATATATGGCTGTACGACTGCATGGCGGCTTACGACATTAAGATATATGGCTGTACGACTGCATGGCGGCTTACGACATTAGGATATATGGCTGTACGACTACATGGCGGCTTACGACATTACGATATATGGCTGTACGACTACATGGCGGCTTATGACATTAAGATATATGGCTGTACGACTACAGGGCGGCTTACGACATTAAGATATATGGCTGTACGACTGCATGGCGGCTTACGACATTACGATATATGGCTGTGCGACTACATGGCGGCTTACGACATTACGATATATTGCTGTACGACTACAGGGCGGTTTACGACATTAAGATGTATGGCTGTACGACTACATGGCAGCTTACGACATTAAGATATATGGCTGTACGACTACATGGCGGCTTACGACATTACGATATATGGCTGTACGACTACACGGCAGCTTACGACATTACGATATATGGCTGTACGACTACAGGGCGGCTTACGACATTACGATATATGGCTGTACGACTGCATGGCGGCTTACGACATTACGATATATGGCTGTGCGACTGCATGGCGGCTTACGATATTACGATATATGGCTGTACGACTACATGGCGGCTTACGACATTACGATATATGGCTGTACGACTACATGGCGGCTTACGACATTACGATATATGGCTGTACGACTACATGGCAGCTTACGACATTGCGATATATGGCTGTACGACTACAGGGCGGCTTACGACATTACGATATATGGCTGTACGACTGCATGGCAGCTTACGACATTACGATATATGGCTGTACGACTACATGGCGGCTTACGACATTAAGATATATGGCTGTACGACTGCATGGCGGCTTACGACATTAAGATATATGGCTGTACGACTGCATGGCGGCTTACGACATTAAGATATATGGCTGTAAGACTACAGGGCGGCTTACGACATTACGATATATGGCTGTACGACTACATGGCGGCTTACGACATTACGATATATGGCTGTACGACTGCTTGGCGGCTTACGACATTACGATATATGGCTGTACGACTACAGGGCGGCTTACGACATTACGATATATGGCTGTACGACTGCATGGCGGCTTACGACATTACGATATATGGCTGTGCGACTGCATGGCGGCTTACGACATTACGATATATTGCTGTACGACTACATGGCAGCTTACGACATTGCGATATATGGCTGTACGACTACAGGGCGGCTTACGACATTACGATATATGGCTGTACGACTGCATGGCAGCTTACGAAATTACGATATATGGCTGTACGACTACATGGCGGCTTACGACATTAAGATATATGGCTGTACGACTGCATGGCGGCTTATGACATTAAGATATATGGCTGTACGACTACAGGGCGGCTTACGACATTACGATATATGGCTGTGAGACTGCATGGCGGCTTACGACATTACGATATATGGCTGTACGACTACATGGCGGCTTACGACATTACGATATATGGCTGTACGACTACATGGCAGCTTACGACATTACGATATATGGCTGTACGACTACAGGGCGGCTTACGACATTAAGATATATGGCTGTACGACTGCATGGCGGCTTACGACATTACGATATATGGCTGTGCGACTACATGGCGGCTTACGACATTACGATATATTGCTGTACGACTACATGGCAGCTTACGACATTACGATATATGGCTGTACGACTACAGGGTGGCTTACGACATTACGATATATGGCTGTTCGACTGCATGGCAGCTTACGACATTACGATATATGGCTGTACGGCTACAGGGCGGCTTACGACATTACGATATATGGCTGTTCGACTGCATGGCAGCTTACGACATTACGATATATGGCTGTACGACTACATGGCGGCTTACGACATTGCGATATATGGCTGTACGACTACAGGGCGGCTTACGACATTACGATATATGGCTGTTCGACTGCATGGCAGCTTACGACATTACGATATATGGCTGTACGACTACATGGCGGCTTACGACATTGCGATATATGGCTGTACGACTACATGGCGGCTTACGACAATATGATATATGGCTGTACGACTACATGGCGGCTTACGACATTACGATATATGGCTGTACGACTACATGGCAGCTTACGACATTGCGATATATGGCTGTACGACTACAGGGCGGCTTACGACATTACGATATATGGCTGTTCGACTGCATGGCAGCTTACGACATTACGATATATGGCTGTACGACTACATGGCGGCTTACGACATTACGATATATGGCTGTACGACTACATGGCGGCTTACGACATTAAGATATATGGCTGTACGACTGCATGGCGGCTTACGACATGACGATATATGGCTGTACGACTACATGGCGGCTTACGACATTACGATATATGGCTGTACGACTACATGGCAGCTTACGACATTGCGATATATGGCTGTACGACTACAGGGCGGCTTACGACATTACGATATATGGCTGTACGACTGCATGGCAGCTTACGACCTTACGATATATGGCTGTACGACTACATGGCGGCTTACGACATTAAGATATATGGCTGTACGACTGCATGGCGGCTTACGACATTAAGATATATGGCTGTACGACTGCATGGCGGCTTACGACATTAAGATATATGGCTGTACGACTACAGGGCGGCTTACGACATCACGATATATGGCTGTACGACTACATGGCGGCTTACGACATTACGATATATGGCTGTACGACTGCTTGGCGGCTTATGACATTACGATATATGGCTGTACGACTACATGGCGGCTTACGACATTAAGATATATGGCTGTATGTCTACAGGGCGGCTTACGACATTAAGATGTATGGCTGTACGACGACATGGCAGCTTACGACATTAAGATATATGGCTGTACGACTACATGGCGGCTTACGACATTACGATATATGACTGTACGACTACACGGCAGCTTACGACATTACGATATATGGCTGTACGACTACACGGCAGCTTACGACATTACGATATATGGCTGTACGACTACAGGGCGGCTTACGACATTACGATATATGGCTGTACGACTGCATGGCGGCTTACGACATTACGATATATGGCTGTGCGACTGCATGGCGGCTTACGACATTACGATATATGGCTGTACGACTACATGGCGGCTTACGACATTACGATATATGGCTGTACGACTACATGGCGGCTTACGACATTACGATATATGGCTGTACGACTACATGGCAGCTTACGACATTGCGATATATGGCTGTACGACTACAGGGCGGCTTACGACATTACGATATATGGCTGTACGACTGCATGGCAGCTTACGACCTTACGATATATGGCTGTACGACTACATGGCGGCTTACGACATTAAGATATATGGCTGTACGACTGCATGGCGGCTTACGACATTAAGATATATGGCTGTACGACTGCATGGCGGCTTACGACATTAAGATATATGGCTGTACGACTACAGGGCGGCTTACGACATCACGATATATGGCTGTACGACTACATGGCGGCTTACGACATTACGATATATGGCTGTACGACTGCTTGGCGGCTTATGACATTACGATATATGGCTGTACGACTACATGGCGGCTTACGACATTAAGATATATGGCTGTATGTCTACAGGGCGGCTTACGACATTAAGATGTATGGCTGTACGACGACATGGCAGCTTACGACATTAAGATATATGGCTGTACGACTAAATGGCGGCTTACGACATTACGATATATGACTGTACGACTACACGGCAGCTTACGACATTACGATATATGGCTGTACGACTGCATGGCGGCTTACGACATTACGATATATGGCTGTACGACTGCATGGCAGCTTACGAAATTACGATATATGGCTGTACGACTACATGGCGGCTTACGACATTACGATATATGGCTGTACGACTACAGGGCGGCTTACGACATTACGATATATGGCTGTACGACTGCATGGCGGCTTACGACATTACGATATATGGCTGTGCGACTGCATGGCGGCTTACGATATTACGATATATGGCTGTACGACTACATGGCGGCTTACGACATTACGATATATGGCTGTACGACTACATGGCGGCTTACGACATTACGATATATGGCTGTACGACTACATGGCAGCTTACGACATTGCGATATATGGCTGTACGACTACAAGGCGGCTTACGACATTACGATATATGGCTGTACGACTGCATGGCAGCTTACGACATTACGATATATGGCTGTACGACTACATGGCGGCTTACGACATTAAGATATATGGCTGTACGACTGCATGGCGGCTTACGACATTAAGATATATGGCTGTACGACTGCATGGCGGCTTACGACATTAAGATATATGGCTGTAAGACTACAGGGCGGCTTACGACATTACGATATATGGCTGTACGACTACATGGCGGCTTACGACATTACGATATATGGCTGTACGACTGCTTGGCGGCTTACGACATTACGATATATGGCTGTACGACTACAGGGCGGCTTACGACATTACGATATATGGCTGTACGACTGCATGGCGGCTTACGACATTACGATATATGGCTGTGCGACTGCATGGCGGCTTACGACATTACGATATATTGCTGTACGACTACATGGCAGCTTACGACATTGCGATATATGGCTGTACGACTACAGGGCGGCTTACGACATTACGATATATGGCTGTACGACTGCATGGCAGCTTACGAAATTACGATATATGGCTGTACGACTACATGGCGGCTTACGACATTAAGATATATGGCTGTACGACTGCATGGCGGCTTATGACATTAAGATATATGGCTGTACGACTACAGGGCGGCTTACGACATTACGATATATGGCTGTGCGACTGCATGGCGGCTTACGACATTACGATATATGGCTGTACGACTACATGGCGGCTTACGACATTACGATATATGGCTGTACGACTACATGGCAGCTTACGACATTACGATATATGGCTGTACGACTACAGGGCGGCTTACGACATTAAGATATATGGCTGTACGACTGCATGGCGGCTTATGACATTAAGATATATGGCTGTACGACTACAGGGCGGCTTACGACATTACGATATATGGCTGTGCGACTGCATGGCGGCTTACGACATTACGATATATGGCTGTACGACTACATGGCGGCTTACGACATTACGATATATGGCTGTACGACTACATGGCAGCTTACGACATTACGATATATGGCTGTACGACTACAGGGCGGCTTACGACATTAAGATATATGGCTGTACGACTGCATGGCGGCTTACGACATTACGATATATGGCTGTGCGACTACATGGCGGCTTACGACATTACGATATATTGCTGTACGACTACATGGCAGCTTACGACATTACGATATATGGCTGTACGACTACAGGGTGGCTTACGACATTACGATATATGGCTGTTCGACTGCATGGCAGCTTACGACATTACGATATATGGCTGTACGGCTACAGGGCGGCTTACGACATTACGATATATGGCTGTTCGACTGCATGGCAGCTTACGACATTACGATATATGGCTGTACGACTACATGGCGGCTTACGACATTGCGATATATGGCTGTACGACTACAGGGCGGCTTACGACATTACGATATATGGCTGTTCGACTGCATGGCAGCTTACGACATTACGATATATGGCTGTACGACTACATGGCGGCTTACGACATTGCGATATATGGCTGTACGACTACAGGGCGGCTTACGACATTAAGATATATGGCTGTACGACTACAGGGCGGCTTACTACATTACGATATATGGCTGTACGACTGCATGGCGGCCAACGACATTACGATATATGGCTGTACGACTGCATGGCAGCTTACGACATTACGATATATGGCTGTACGACTACATGGCGGCTTACGACATTACGATATATGGCTGTACGACTGCTTGGCGGCTTATGACATTACGATATATGGCTGTACGACTACATGGCGGCTTACGACATTAAGATATATGGCTGTATGTCTACAGGGCGGCTTACGACATTAAGATGTATGGCTGTACGACGACATGGCAGCTTACGACATTAAGATATATGGCTGTACGACTACATGGCGGCTTACGACATTACGATATATGACTGTACGACTACACGGCAGCTTACGACATTACGATATATGGCTGTACGACTACACGGCAGCTTACGACATTACGATATATGGCTGTACGACTACAGGGCGGCTTACGACATTACGATATATGGCTGTACGACTGCATGGCGGCTTACGACATTACGATATATGGCTGTGCGACTGCATGGCGGCTGACGACATTACGATATATGGCTGTACGACTACATGGCGGCTTACGACATTACGATATATGGCTGTACGACTACATGGCGGCTTACGACATTACGATATATGGCTGTACGACTACATGGCAGCTTACGACATTGCGATATATGGCTGTACGACTACAGGGCGGCTTACGACATTACGATATATGGCTGTACGACTGCATGGCAGCTTACGACCTTACGATATATGGCTGTACGACTACATGGCGGCTTACGACATTAAGATATATGGCTGTACGACTGCATGGCGGCTTACGACATTAAGATATATGGCTGTACGACTGCATGGCGGCTTACGACATTAAGATATATGGCTGTACGACTACAGGGCGGCTTACGACATCACGATATATGGCTGTACGACTACATGGCGGCTTACGACATTACGATATATGGCTGTACGACTGCTTGGCGGCTTATGACATTACGATATATGGCTGTACAACTACATGGCGGCTTACGACATTAAGATATATGGCTGTATGTCTACAGGGCGGCTTACGACATTAAGATGTATGGCTGTACGACGACATGGCAGCTTACGACATTAAGATATATGGCTGTACGACTAAATGGCGGCTTACGACATTACGATATATGACTGTACGACTACACGGCAGCTTACGACATTACGATATATGGCTGTACGACTACAGGGCGGCTTACGACATTACGATATATGGCTGTACGACTGCATGGCGGCTTACGACATTACGATATATGGCTGTGCGACTGCATGGCGGCTTATGACATTACGATATATTGCTGTACGACTACATGGCAGCTTACGACATTGCGATATATGGCTGTACGACTACAGGGCGGCTTACGACATTACGATATATGGCTGTACGACTGCATGGCAGCTTACGAAATTACGATATATGGCTGTACGACTACATGGCGGCTTACGACATTACGATATATGGCTGTACGACTACAGGGCGGCTTACGACATTACGATATATGGCTGTACGACTGCATGGCGGCTTACGACATTACGATATATGGCTGTGCGACTGCATGGCGGCTTACGATATTACGATATATGGCTGTACGACTACATGGCGGCTTACGACATTACGATATATGGCTGTACGACTACATGGCGGCTTACGACATTACGATATATGGCTGTACGACTACATGGCAGCTTACGACATTGCGATATATGGCTGTACGACTACAGGGCGGCTTACGACATTACGATATATGGCTGTACGACTGCATGGCAGCTTACGACATTACGATATATGGCTGTACGACTACATGGCGGCTTACGACATTAAGATATATGGCTGTACGACTGCATGGCGGCTTACGACATTAAGATATATGGCTGTACGACTGCATGGCGGCTTACGACATTAAGATATATGGCTGTAAGACTACAGGGCGGCTTACGACATTACGATATATGGCTGTACGACTACATGGCGGCTTACGACATTACGATATATGGCTGTACGACTGCTTGGCGGCTTACGACATTACGATATATGGCTGTACGACTACAGGGCGGCTTACGACATTACGATATATGGCTGTACGACTGCATGGCGGCTTACGACATTACGATATATGGCTGTGCGACTGCATGGCGGCTTACGACATTACGATATATTGCTGTACGACTACATGGCAGCTTACGACATTGCGATATATGGCTGTACGACTACAGGGCGGCTTACGACATTACGATATATGGCTGTACGACTGCATGGCAGCTTACGAAATTACGATATATGGCTGTACGACTACATGGCGGCTTACGACATTAAGATATATGGCTGTACGACTGCATGGCGGCTTATGACATTAAGATATATGGCTGTACGACTACAGGGCGGCTTACGACATTACGATATATGGCTGTGCGACTGCATGGCGGCTTACGACATTACGATATATGGCTGTACGACTACATGGCGGCTTACGACATTACGATATATGGCTGTACGACTACATGGCAGCTTACGACATTACGATATATGGCTGTACGACTACAGGGCGGCTTACGACATTAAGATATATGGCTGTACGACTGCATGGCAGCTTACGAAATTACGATATATGGCTGTACGACTACATGGCGGCTTACGACATTACGATATATGGCTGTACGACTACAGGGCGGCTTACGACATTACGATATATGGCTGTACGACTGCATGGCGGCTTACGACATTACGATATATGGCTGTGCGACTGCATGGCGGCTTACGATATTACGATATATGGCTGTACGACTACATGGCGGCTTACGACATTACGATATATGGCTGTACGACTACATGGCGGCTTACGACATTACGATATATGGCTGTACGACTACATGGCAGCTTACGACATTGCGATATATGGCTGTACGACTACAGGGCGGCTTACGACATTACGATATATGGCTGTACGACTGCATGGCAGCTTACGACATTACGATATATGGCTGTACGACTACATGGCGGCTTACGACATTAAGATATATGGCTGTACGACTGCATGGCGGCTTACGACATTAAGATATATGGCTGTACGACTGCATGGCGGCTTACGACATTAAGATATATGGCTGTAAGACTACAGGGCGGCTTACGACATTACGATATATGGCTGTACGACTACATGGCGGCTTACGACATTACGATATATGGCTGTACGACTGCTTGGCGGCTTACGACATTACGATATATGGCTGTACGACTACAGGGCGGCTTACGACATTACGATATATGGCTGTACGACTGCATGGCGGCTTACGACATTACGATATATGGCTGTGCGACTGCATGGCGGCTTACGACATTACGATATATTGCTGTACGACTACATGGCAGCTTACGACATTGCGATATATGGCTGTACGACTACAGGGCGGCTTACGACATTACGATATATGGCTGTACGACTGCATGGCAGCTTACGAAATTACGATATATGGCTGTACGACTACATGGCGGCTTACGACATTAAGATATATGGCTGTACGACTGCATGGCGGCTTATGACATTAAGATATATGGCTGTACGACTACAGGGCGGCTTACGACATTACGATATATGGCTGTGCGACTGCATGGCGGCTTACGACATTACGATATATGGCTGTACGACTACATGGCGGCTTACGACATTACGATATATGGCTGTACGACTACATGGCAGCTTACGACATTACGATATATGGCTGTACGACTACAGGGCGGCTTACGACATTAAGATATATGGCTGTACGACTGCATGGCGGCTTACGACATTACGATATATGGCTGTGCGACTACATGGCGGCTTACGACATTACGATATATTGCTGTACGACTACATGGCAGCTTACGACATTACGATATATGGCTGTACGACTACAGGGTGGCTTACGACATTACGATATATGGCTGTTCGACTGCATGGCAGCTTACGACATTACGATATATGGCTGTACGGCTACAGGGCGGCTTACGACATTACGATATATGGCTGTTCGACTGCATGGCAGCTTACGACATTACGATATATGGCTGTACGACTACATGGCGGCTTACGACATTGCGATATATGGCTGTACGACTACAGGGCGGCTTACGACATTACGATATATGGCTGTTCGACTGCATGGCAGCTGACGACATTACGATATATGGCTGTACGACTACATGGCGGCTTACGACATTGCGATATATGGCTGTACGACTACAGGGCGGCTTACGACATTAAGATATATGGCTGTACGACTACAGGGCGGCTTACTACATTACGATATATGGCTGTACGACTGCATGGCGGCCAACGACATTACGATATATGGCTGTACGACTGCATGGCAGCTTACGACATTACGATATATGGCTGTACGACTACATGGCGGCTTACGACATTACGATATATGGCTGTACGACTACATGGCGGCTTACGACAATATGATATATGGCTGTACGACTACATGGCGGCTTACGACATTACGATATATGGCTGTACGACTACATGGCAGCTTACGACATTGCGATATATGGCTGTACGACTACAGGGCGGCTTACGACATTACGATATATGGCTGTTCGACTGCATGGCAGCTTACGACATTACGATATATGGCTGTACGACTACATGGCGGCTTACGACATTACGATATATGGCTGTACGACTACATGGCGGCTTACGACAGTAAGATATATGGCTGTACGACTGCATGGCGGCTTACGACATTACGATATATGGCTGTACGACTACATGGCGGCTTACGACATTACGATATATGGCTGTACGACTACATGGCAGCTTACGACATTGCGATATATGGCTGTACGACTACAGGGCGGCTTACGACATTACGATATATGGCTGTACGACTGCATGGCAGCTTACGACCTTACGATATATGGCTGTACGACTACATGGCGGCTTACGACATTAAGATATATGGCTGTACGACTGCATGGCGGCTTACGACATTAAGATATATGGCTGTACGACTGCATGGCGGCTTACGACATTAAGATATATGGCTGTACGACTACAGGGCGGCTTACGACATCACGATATATGGCTGTACGACTACATGGCGGCTTACGACATTACGATATATGGCTGTACGACTGCTTGGCGGCTTATGACATTACGATATATGGCTGTACGACTACATGGCGGCTTACGACATTAAGATATATGGCTGTATGTCTACAGGGCGGCTTACGACATTAAGATGTATGGCTGTACGACGACATGGCAGCTTACGACATTAAGATATATGGCTGTACGACTAAATGGCGGCTTACGACATTACGATATATGACTGTACGACTACACGGCAGCTTACGACATTACGATATATGGCTGTACGACTACAGGGCGGCTTACGACATTACGATATATGGCTGTACGACTGCATGGCGGCTTACGACATTACGATATATGGCTGTGCGACTGCATGGCGGCTTATGACATTACGATATATTGCTGTACGACTACATGGCAGCTTACGACATTGCGATATATGGCTGTACGACTACAGGGCGGCTTACGACATTACGATATATGGCTGTACGACTGCATGGCAGCTTACGAAATTACGATATATGGCTGTACGACTACATGGCGGCTTACGACATTAAGATATATGGCTGTACGACTGCATGGCGGCTTACGACATTAAGATATATGGCTGTACGACTGCATGGCGGCTTACGACATTAGGATATATGGCTGTACGACTACAGGGCGGCTTACGACATTACGATATATGGCTGTACGACTACATGGCGGCTTACGACATTAAGATATATGGCTGTACGACTACAGGGCGGCTTACGACATTAAGATATATGGCTGTACGACTACATGGCGGCTTACGACATTAAGATATATGGCTGTACGACTGCATGGCGGCTTATGACATTAAGATATATGGCTGTACGACTACAGGGCGGCTTACGACATTACGATATATGGCTGTGCGACTGCATGGCGGCTTACGACATTACGATATATGGCTGTACGACTGCTTGGCGGCTTATGACATTACGATATATGGCTGTACGACTACATGGCGGCTTACGACATTAAGATATATGGCTGTATGTCTACAGGGCGGCTTACGACATTAAGATGTATGGCTGTACGACGACATGGCAGCTTACGACATTAAGATATATGGCTGTACGACTACATGGCGGCTTACGACATTACGATATATGACTGTACGACTACACGGCAGCTTACGACATTACGATATATGGCTGTACGACTACACGGCAGCTTACGACATTACGATATATGGCTGTACGACTACAGGGCGGCTTACGACATTACGATATATGGCTGTACGACTGCATGGCGGCTTACGACATTACGATATATGGCTGTGCGACTGCATGGCGGCTTACGACATTACGATATATGGCTGTACGACTACATGGCGGCTTACGACATTACGATATATGGCTGTACGACTACATGGCGGCTTACGACATTACGATATATGGCTGTACGACTACATGGCAGCTTACGACATTGCGATATATGGCTGTACGACTACAGGGCGGCTTACGACATTACGATATATGGCTGTACGACTGCATGGCAGCTTACGACCTTACGATATATGGCTGTACGACTACATGGCGGCTTACGACATTAAGATATATGGCTGTACGACTGCATGGCGGCTTACGACATTAAGATATATGGCTGTACGACTGCATGGCGGCTTACGACATTAAGATATATGGCTGTACGACTACAGGGCGGCTTACGACATCACGATATATGGCTGTACGACTACATGGCGGCTTACGACATTACGATATATGGCTGTACGACTGCTTGGCGGCTTATGACATTACGATATATGGCTGTACGACTACATGGCGGCTTACGACATTAAGATATATGGCTGTATGTCTACAGGGCGGCTTACGACATTAAGATGTATGGCTGTACGACGACATGGCAGCTTACGACATTAAGATATATGGCTGTACGACTAAATGGCGGCTTACGACATTACGATATATGACTGTACGACTACACGGCAGCTTACGACATTACGATATATGGCTGTACGACTACAGGGCGGCTTACGACATTACGATATATGGCTGTACGACTGCATGGCGGCTTACGACATTACGATATATGGCTGTGCGACTGCATGGCGGCTTATGACATTACGATATATTGCTGTACGACTACATGGCAGCTTACGACATTGCAATATATTGCTGTACGACTACATGGCAGCTTACGACATTGCGATATATGGCTGTACGACTACAGGGCGGCTTACGAAATTACGATATATGGCTGTACGACTACATGGCGGCTTACGACATTAAGATATATGGCTGTACGACTGCATGGCGGCTTACGACATTAAGATATATGGCTGTACGACTGCATGGCGGCTTACGACATTAGGATATATGGCTGTACGACTACATGGCGGCTTACGACATTAAGATATATGGCTGTACGACTGCATGGCGGCTTATGACATTAAGATATATGGCTGTACGACTACAGGGCGGCTTACGACATTACGATATATGGCTGGGCGACTGCATGGCGGCTTACGACATTACGATATATGGCTGTACGACTATATGGCGGCTTACGACATTACGATATATGGCTGTACGACTACATGGCAGCTTACGACATTACGATATATGGCTGTACGACTACAGGGTGGCTTACGACATTAAGATATATGGCTGTACGACTGCATGGCGGCTTACGACATTACGATATATGGCTGTGCGACTACATGGCGGCTTACGACATTACGATATATTGCTGTACGACTACATGGCAGCTTACGACATTACGATATATGGCTGTACGACTACAGGGTGGCTTACGACATTACGATATATGGCTGTACGACTGCTTGGCGGCTTATGACATTACGATATATGGCTGTACGACTACATGGCGGCTTACGACATTAAGATATATGGCTGTATGTCTACAGGGCGGCTTACGACATTAAGATGTATGGCTGTACGACGACATGGCAGCTTACGACATTAAGATATATGGCTGTACGACTAAATGGCGGCTTACGACATTACGATATATGACTGTACGACTACACGGCAGCTTACGACATTACGATATATGGCTGTACGACTACAGGGCGGCTTACGACATTACGATATATGGCTGTACGACTGCATGGCGGCTTACGACATTACGATATATGGCTGTACGACTGCATGGCAGCTTACGACCTTACGATATATGGCTGTACGACTACATGGCGGCTTACGACATTAAGATATATGGCTGTACGACTGCATGGCGGCTTACGACATTAAGATATATGGCTGTACGACTGCATGGCGGCTTACGACATTAAGATATATGGCTGTACGACTACAGGGCGGCTTACGACATCACGATATATGGCTGTACGACTACATGGCGGCTTACGACATTACGATATATGGCTGTACGACTGCTTGGCGGCTTATGACATTACGATATATGGCTGTACGACTACATGGCGGCTTACGACATTAAGATATATGGCTGTATGTCTACAGGGCGGCTTACGACATTAAGATGTATGGCTGTACGACGACATGGCAGCTTACGACATTAAGATATATGGCTGTACGACTAAATGGCGGCTTACGACATTACGATATATGACTGTACGACTACACGGCAGCTTACGACATTACGATATATGGCTGTACGACTACAGGGCGGCTTACGACATTACGATATATGGCTGTACGACTGCATGGCGGCTTACGACATTACGATATATGGCTGTGCGACTGCATGGCGGCTTATGACATTACGATATATTGCTGTACGACTACATGGCAGCTTACGACATTGCAATATATTGCTGTACGACTACATGGCAGCTTACGACATTGCGATATATGGCTGTACGACTACAGGGCGGCTTACGAAATTACGATATATGGCTGTACGACTACATGGCGGCTTACGACATTAAGATATATGGCTGTACGACTGCATGGCGGCTTACGACATTAAGATATATGGCTGTACGACTGCATGGCGGCTTACGACATTAGGATATATGGCTGTACGACTACATGGCGGCTTACGACATTAAGATATATGGCTGTACGACTGCATGGCGGCTTATGACATTAAGATATATGGCTGTACGACTACAGGGCGGCTTACGACATTACGATATATGGCTGTGCGACTGCATGGCGGCTTACGACATTACGATATATGGCTGTACGACTATATGGCGGCTTACGACATTACGATATATGGCTGTACGACTACATGGCAGCTTACGACATTACGATATATGGCTGTACGACTACAGGGTGGCTTACGACATTAAGATATATGGCTGTACGACTGCATGGCGGCTTACGACATTACGATATATGGCTGTGCGACTACATGGCGGCTTACGACATTACGATATATTGCTGTACGACTACATGGCAGCTTACGACATTACGATATATGGCTGTACGACTACAGGGTGGCTTACGACATTACGATATATGGCTGTACGACTGCTTGGCGGCTTATGACATTACGATATATGGCTGTACGACTACATGGCGGCTTACGACATTAAGATATATGGCTGTATGTCTACAGGGCGGCTTACGACATTAAGATGTATGGCTGTACGACGACATGGCAGCTTACGACATTAAGATATATGGCTGTACGACTAAATGGCGGCTTACGACATTACGATATATGACTGTACGACTACACGGCAGCTTACGACATTACGATATATGGCTGTACGACTACAGGGCGGCTTACGACATTACGATATATGGCTGTACGACTGCATGGCGGCTTACGACATTACGATATATGGCTGTGCGACTGCATGGCGGCTTATGACATTACGATATATTGCTGTACGACTACATGGCAGCTTACGACATTGCGATATATTGCTGTACGACTACATGGCAGCTTACGACATTGCGATATATGGCTGTACGACTACAGGGCGGCTTACGAAATTACGATATATGGCTGTACGACTACATGGCGGCTTACGACATTAAGATATATGGCTGTACGACTGCATGGCGGCTTACGACATTAAGATATATGGCTGTACGACTGCATGGCGGCTTACGACATTAGGATATATGGCTGTACGACTACAGGGCGGCTTACGACATTACGATATATGGCTGTACGACTACATGGCGGCTTACGACATTAAGATATATGGCTGTACGACTACAGGGCGGCTTACGACATTAAGATATATGGCTGTACGACTACATGGCGGCTTACGACATTAAGATATATGGCTGTACGACTGCATGGCGGCTTATGACATTAAGATATATGGCTGTACGACTACAGGGCGGCTTACGACATTACGATATATGGCTGTGCGACTGCATGGCGGCTTACGACATTACGATATATGGCTGTACGACTATATGGCGGCTTACGACATTACGATATATGGCTGTACGACTACATGGCAGCTTACGACATTACGATATATGGCTGTACGACTACAGGGTGGCTTACGACATTAAGATATATGGCTGTACGACTGCATGGCGGCTTACGACATTACGATATATGGCTGTGCGACTACATGGCGGCTTACGACATTACGATATATTGCTGTACGACTACATGGCAGCTTACGACATTACGATATATGGCTGTACGACTACAGGGTGGCTTACGACATTACGATATATGGCTGTTCGACTGCATGGCAGCTTACGACATTACGATATATGGCTGTACGGCTACAGGGCGGCTTACGACATTACGATATATGGCTGTTCGACTGCATGGCGGCTTACGACATTACGATATATGGCTGTACGACTGCTTGGCGGCTTACGACATTACGATATATGGCTGTACGACTACATGGCGGCTTACGACATTAAGATATATGGCTGTACGTCTACAGGGCGGTTTACGACATTAAGATGTATGGCTGTACGACTACATGGCAGCTTACGACATTAAGATATATGGCTGTACGACTACATGGCGGCTTACGACATTACGATATATGGCTGTACGACTACACGGCAGCTTACGACATTACGATATATGGCTGTACGACTACAGGGCGGCTTACGACATTACGATATATGGCTGTACGACTGCATGGCGGCTTACGACATTACGATATATGGCTGTGCGACTGCATGGCGGCTTACGATATTACGATATATGGCTGTACGACTACATGGCGGCTTACGACATTACGATATATGGCTGTACGACTACATGGCGGCTTACGACATCACGATATATGGCTGTACGACTACATGGCAGCTTACGACATTGCGATATATGGCTGTACGACTACAGGGCGGCTTACGACATTACGATATATGGCTGTACGACTGCATGGCAGCTTACGACATTACGATATATGGCTGTACGACTACATGGCGGCTTACGACATTAAGATATATGGCTGTACGACTGCATGGCGGCTTACGACATTAAGATATATGGCTGTACGACTGCATGGCGGCTTACGACATTAAGATATATGGCTGTACGACTGCATGGCGGCTTACGACATTGCGATATATGGCTGTACGACTACAGGGCGGCTTACGACATTACGATATATGGCTGTGTCGACTGCATGGCAGCTTACGAAATTACGATATATGGCTGTACGACTACATGGCGGCTTACGACATTAAGATATATGGCTGTACGACTGCATGGCGGCTTATGACATTAAGATATATGGCTGTACGACTACAGGGCGGCTTACGACATTACGATATATGGCTGTGCGACTGCATGGCGGCTTACGACATTACGATATATGGCTGTACGACTACATGGCGGCTTACGACATTACGATATATGGCTGTACGACTACATGGCAGCTTACGACATTACGATATATGGCTGTACGACTACAGGGCGGCTTACGACATTAAGATATATGGCTGTACGACTGCATGGCGGCTTACGACATTACGATATATGGCTGTGCGACTACATGGCGGCTTACGACATTACGATATATTGCTGTACGACTACATGGCAGCTTACGACATTACGATATATGGCTGTACGACTACAGGGTGGCTTACGACATTACGATATATGGCTGTTCGACTGCATGGCAGCTTACGACATTACGATATATGGCTGTACGGCTACAGGGCGGCTTACGACATTACGATATATGGCTGTTCGACTGCATGGCAGCTTACGACATTACGATATATGGCTGTACGACTACATGGCGGCTTACGACATTGCGATATATGGCTGTACGACTACAGGGCGGCTTACGACATTACCATATATGGCTGTTCGACTGCATGGCAGCTTACGACATTACGATATATGGCTGTACGACTACATGGCGGCTTACGACATTGCGATATATGGCTGTACGACTACAGGGCGGCTTACGACATTAAGATATATGGCTGTACGACTACAGGGCGGCTTACTACATTACGATATATGGCTGTACGACTGCATGGCGGCCAACGACATTACGATATATGGCTGTACGACTGCATGGCAGCTTACGACATTACGATATATGGCTGTACGACTACATGGCGGCTTACGACATTACGATATATGGCTGTACGACTACATGGCGGCTTACGACAATATGATATATGGCTGTACGACTACATGGCGGCTTACGACATTACGATATATGGCTGTACGACTACATGGCAGCTTACGACATTGCGATACATGGCTGTACGACTACAGGGCGGCTTACGACATTACGATATATGGCTGTTCGACTGCATGGCAGCTTACGACATTACGATATATGGCTGTACGACTACATGGCGGCTTACGACATTACGATATATGGCTGTACGACTACATGGCGGCTTACGACATTAAGATATATGGCTGTACGACTGCATGGCGGCTTACGACATTACGATATATGGCTGTACGACTACATGGCGGCTTACGACATTACGATATATGGCTGTACGACTACATGGCAGCTTACGACATTGCGATATATGGCTGTACGACTACAGGGCGGCTTACGACATTACGATATATGGCTGTACGACTGCATGGCAGCCAACGACCTTACGATATATGGCTGTACGACTACATGGCGGCTTACGACATTAAGATATATGGCTGTACGACTGCATGGCGGCTTACGACATTAAGATATATGGCTGTACGACTGCATGGCGGCTTACGACATTAAGATATATGGCTGTACGGCTACAGGGCGGCTTACGACATCACGATATAAGGCTGTACGACTACATGGCGGCTTACGACATTACGATATATGGCTGTACGACTGCTTGGCGGCTTATGACATTACGATATATGGCTGTACGACTACATGGCGGCTTACGACATTAAGATATATGGCTGTATGTCTACAGGGCGGCTTACGACATTAAGATGTATGGCTGTACGACGACATGGCAGCTTACGACATTAAGATATATGGCTGTACGACTAAATGGCGGCTTACGACATTACGATATATGACTGTACGACTACACGGCAGCTTACGACATTACGATATATGGCTGTACGACTACAGGGCGGCTTACGACATTACGATATATGGCTGTACGACTGCATGGCGGCTTACGACATTACGATATATGGCTGTACGACTACATGGCAGCTTACGACATTACGATATATGGCTGTACGACTACAGGGCGGCTTACGACATTAAGATATATGGCTGTACGACTGCATGGCGGCTTACGACATTACGATATATGGCTGTGCGACTACATGGCGGCTTACGACATTACGATATATTGCTGTACGACTACATGGCAGCTTACGACATTACGATATATGGATGTACGACTACAGGGTGGCTTACGACATTACGATATATGGCTGTTCGACTGCATGGCAGCTTACGACATTACGATATATGGTTGTACGGCTACAGGGCGGCTTACGACATTACGATATATGGCTGTTCGACTGCATGGCGGCTTACGACATTACGATATATGGCTGTACGACTGCTTGGCGGCTTACGACATTACGATATATGGCTGTACGACTACATGGCGGCTTACGACATTAAGATATATGGCTGTACGTCTACAGGGCGGTTTACGACATTAAGATGTATGGCTGTACGACTACATGGCAGCTTACGACATTAAGATATATGGCTGTACGACTACATGGCGGCTTACGACATTACGATATATGGCTGCACGACTACACGGCAGCTTACGACATTACGATATATGGCTGTACGACTACAGGGCGGCTTACGACATTACGATATATGGCTGTACGACTGCATGGCGGCTTACGACATTACGATATATGGCTGTGCGACTGCATGGCGGCTTACGACATTACGATATATGGCTGTACGACTACATGGCAGCTTACGACATTGCGATATATGGCTGTACGACTACAGGGCGGCTTACGACATTACGATATATGGCTGTACGACTGCATGGCGGCTTACGACATTACGATATATGGCTGTGCGACTGCATGGCGGCTTATGACATTACGATATATTGCTGTACGACTACATGGCAGCTTACGACATTGCGATATATGGCTGTACGACTACAGGGCGGCTTACGACATTACGATATATGGCTGTACGACTGCATGGCAGCTTACGAAATTACGATATATGGCTGTACGACTACATGGCGGCTTACGACATTAAGATATATGGCTGTACGACTGCATGGCGGCTTACGACATTAAGATATATGGCTGTACGACTGCATGGCGGCTTACGACATTAGGATATATGGCTGTACGACTACAGGGCGGCTTACGACATTACGATATATGGCTGTACGACTACATGGCGGCTTACGACATTAAGATATATGGCTGTACGACTACAGGGCGGCTTACGACATTAAGATATATGGCTGTACGACTACATGGCGGCTTACGACATTAAGATATATGGCTGTACGACTGCATGGCGGCTTATGACATTAAGATATATGGCTGTACGACTACAGGGCGGCTTACGACATTACGATATATGGCTGTGCGACTGCATGGCGGCTTACGACATTACGATATATGGCTGTACGACTGCTTGGCGGCTTATGACATTACGATATATGGCTGTACGACTACATGGCGGCTTACGACATTAAGATATATGGCTGTATGTCTACAGGGCGGCTTACGACATTAAGATGTATGGCTGTACGACGACATGGCAGCTTACGACATTAAGATATATGGCTGTACGACTACATGGCGGCTTACGACATTACGATATATGACTGTACGACTACACGGCAGCTTACGACATTACGATATATGGCTGTACGACTACACGGCAGCTTACGACATTACGATATATGGCTGTACGACTACAGGGCGGCTTACGACATTACGATATATGGCTGTACGACTGCATGGCGGCTTACGACATTACGATATATGGCTGTGCGACTGCATGGCGGCTTACGACATTACGATATATGGCTGTACGACTACATGGCGGCTTACGACATTACGATATATGGCTGTACGACTACATGGCGGCTTACGACATTACGATATATGGCTGTACGACTACATGGCAGCTTACGACATTGCGATATATGGCTGTACGACTACAGGGCGGCTTACGACATTACGATATATGGCTGTACGACTGCATGGCAGCTTACGACCTTACGATATATGGCTGTACGACTACATGGCGGCTTACGACATTAAGATATATGGCTGTACGACTGCATGGCGGCTTACGACATTAAGATATATGGCTGTACGACTGCATGGCGGCTTACGACATTAAGATATATGGCTGTACGACTACAGGGCGGCTTACGACATCACGATATATGGCTGTACGACTACATGGCGGCTTACGACATTACGATATATGGCTGTACGACTGCTTGGCGGCTTATGACATTACGATATATGGCTGTACGACTACATGGCGGCTTACGACATTAAGATATATGGCTGTATGTCTACAGGGCGGCTTACGACATTAAGATGTATGGCTGTACGACGACATGGCAGCTTACGACATTAAGATATATGGCTGTACGACTAAATGGCGGCTTACGACATTACGATATATGACTGTACGACTACACGGCAGCTTACGACATTACGATATATGGCTGTACGACTACAGGGCGGCTTACGACATTACGATATATGGCTGTACGACTGCATGGCGGCTTACGACATTACGATATATGGCTGTGCGACTGCATGGCGGCTTATGACATTACGATATATTGCTGTACGACTACATGGCAGCTTACGACATTGCAATATATTGCTGTACGACTACATGGCAGCTTACGACATTGCGATATATGGCTGTACGACTACAGGGCGGCTTACGAAATTACGATATATGGCTGTACGACTACATGGCGGCTTACGACATTAAGATATATGGCTGTACGACTGCATGGCGGCTTACGACATTAAGATATATGGCTGTACGACTGCATGGCGGCTTACGACATTAGGATATATGGCTGTACGACTACATGGCGGCTTACGACATTAAGATATATGGCTGTACGACTGCATGGCGGCTTATGACATTAAGATATATGGCTGTACGACTACAGGGCGGCTTACGACATTACGATATATGGCTGGGCGACTGCATGGCGGCTTACGACATTACGATATATGGCTGTACGACTATATGGCGGCTTACGACATTACGATATATGGCTGTACGACTACATGGCAGCTTACGACATTACGATATATGGCTGTACGACTACAGGGTGGCTTACGACATTAAGATATATGGCTGTACGACTGCATGGCGGCTTACGACATTACGATATATGGCTGTGCGACTACATGGCGGCTTACGACATTACGATATATTGCTGTACGACTACATGGCAGCTTACGACATTACGATATATGGCTGTACGACTACAGGGTGGCTTACGACATTACGATATATGGCTGTACGACTGCTTGGCGGCTTATGACATTACGATATATGGCTGTACGACTACATGGCGGCTTACGACATTAAGATATATGGCTGTATGTCTACAGGGCGGCTTACGACATTAAGATGTATGGCTGTACGACGACATGGCAGCTTACGACATTAAGATATATGGCTGTACGACTAAATGGCGGCTTACGACATTACGATATATGACTGTACGACTACACGGCAGCTTACGACATTACGATATATGGCTGTACGACTACAGGGCGGCTTACGACATTACGATATATGGCTGTACGACTGCATGGCGGCTTACGACATTACGATATATGGCTGTACGACTGCATGGCAGCTTACGACCTTACGATATATGGCTGTACGACTACATGGCGGCTTACGACATTAAGATATATGGCTGTACGACTGCATGGCGGCTTACGACATTAAGATATATGGCTGTACGACTGCATGGCGGCTTACGACATTAAGATATATGGCTGTACGACTACAGGGCGGCTTACGACATCACGATATATGGCTGTACGACTACATGGCGGCTTACGACATTACGATATATGGCTGTACGACTGCTTGGCGGCTTATGACATTACGATATATGGCTGTACGACTACATGGCGGCTTACGACATTAAGATATATGGCTGTATGTCTACAGGGCGGCTTACGACATTAAGATGTATGGCTGTACGACGACATGGCAGCTTACGACATTAAGATATATGGCTGTACGACTAAATGGCGGCTTACGACATTACGATATATGACTGTACGACTACACGGCAGCTTACGACATTACGATATATGGCTGTACGACTACAGGGCGGCTTACGACATTACGATATATGGCTGTACGACTGCATGGCGGCTTACGACATTACGATATATGGCTGTGCGACTGCATGGCGGCTTATGACATTACGATATATTGCTGTACGACTACATGGCAGCTTACGACATTGCAATATATTGCTGTACGACTACATGGCAGCTTACGACATTGCGATATATGGCTGTACGACTACAGGGCGGCTTACGAAATTACGATATATGGCTGTACGACTACATGGCGGCTTACGACATTAAGATATATGGCTGTACGACTGCATGGCGGCTTACGACATTAAGATATATGGCTGTACGACTGCATGGCGGCTTACGACATTAGGATATATGGCTGTACGACTACATGGCGGCTTACGACATTAAGATATATGGCTGTACGACTGCATGGCGGCTTATGACATTAAGATATATGGCTGTACGACTACAGGGCGGCTTACGACATTACGATATATGGCTGTGCGACTGCATGGCGGCTTACGACATTACGATATATGGCTGTACGACTATATGGCGGCTTACGACATTACGATATATGGCTGTACGACTACATGGCAGCTTACGACATTACGATATATGGCTGTACGACTACAGGGTGGCTTACGACATTAAGATATATGGCTGTACGACTGCATGGCGGCTTACGACATTACGATATATGGCTGTGCGACTACATGGCGGCTTACGACATTACGATATATTGCTGTACGACTACATGGCAGCTTACGACATTACGATATATGGCTGTACGACTACAGGGTGGCTTACGACATTACGATATATGGCTGTACGACTGCTTGGCGGCTTATGACATTACGATATATGGCTGTACGACTACATGGCGGCTTACGACATTAAGATATATGGCTGTATGTCTACAGGGCGGCTTACGACATTAAGATGTATGGCTGTACGACGACATGGCAGCTTACGACATTAAGATATATGGCTGTACGACTAAATGGCGGCTTACGACATTACGATATATGACTGTACGACTACACGGCAGCTTACGACATTACGATATATGGCTGTACGACTACAGGGCGGCTTACGACATTACGATATATGGCTGTACGACTGCATGGCGGCTTACGACATTACGATATATGGCTGTGCGACTGCATGGCGGCTTATGACATTACGATATATTGCTGTACGACTACATGGCAGCTTACGACATTGCGATATATTGCTGTACGACTACATGGCAGCTTACGACATTGCGATATATGGCTGTACGACTACAGGGCGGCTTACGAAATTACGATATATGGCTGTACGACTACATGGCGGCTTACGACATTAAGATATATGGCTGTACGACTGCATGGCGGCTTACGACATTAAGATATATGGCTGTACGACTGCATGGCGGCTTACGACATTAGGATATATGGCTGTACGACTACAGGG
Organism: Arenicola marina; assembly: GCA_964019135.1. Taxonomy (NCBI): domain Eukaryota; kingdom Metazoa; phylum Annelida; class Polychaeta; family Arenicolidae; genus Arenicola; species Arenicola marina. Next base: position 33,741,268 of record OZ025256.1, read on the forward strand.
CGGCTTACGACATTACGATATATGGCTGTACGACTACATGGCGGCTTACGACATTAAGATATATGGCTGTACGACTACAGGGCGGCTTACGACATTAAGATATATGGCTGTACGACTACATGGCGGCTTACGACATTAAGATATATGGCTGTACGACTGCATGGCGGCTTATGACATTAAGATATATGGCTGTACGACTACAGGGCGGCTTACGACATTACGATATATGGCTGTGCGACTGCATGGCGGCTTACGACATTACGATATATGGCTGTACGACTATATGGCGGCTTACGACATTACGATATATGGCTGTACGACTACATGGCAGCTTACGACATTACGATATATGGCTGTACGACTACAGGGTGGCTTACGACATTAAGATATATGGCTGTACGACTGCATGGCGGCTTACGACATTACGATATATGGCTGTGCGACTACATGGCGGCTTACGACATTACGATATATTGCTGTACGACTACATGGCAGCTTACGACATTACGATATATGGCTGTACGACTACAGGGTGGCTTACGACATTACGATATATGGCTGTTCGACTGCATGGCAGCTTACGACATTACGATATATGGCTGTACGGCTACAGGGCGGCTTACGACATTACGATATATGGCTGTTCGACTGCATGGCGGCTTACGACATTACGATATATGGCTGTACGACTGCTTGGCGGCTTACGACATTACGATATATGGCTGTACGACTACATGGCGGCTTACGACATTAAGATATATGGCTGTACGTCTACAGGGCGGTTTACGACATTAAGATGTATGGCTGTACGACTACATGGCAGCTTACGACATTAAGATATATGGCTGTACGACTACATGGCGGCTTACGACATTACGATATATGGCTGTACGACTACACGGCAGCTTACGACATTACGATATATGGCTGTACGACTACAGGGCGGCTTACGACATTACGATATATGGCTGTACGACTGCATGGCGGCTTACGACATTACGATATATGGCTGTGCGACTGCATGGCGGCTTACGATATTACGATATATGGCTGTACGACTACATGGCGGCTTACGACATTACGATATATGGCTGTACGACTACATGGCGGCTTACGACATCACGATATATGGCTGTACGACTACATGGCAGCTTACGACATTGCGATATATGGCTGTACGACTACAGGGCGGCTTACGACATTACGATATATGGCTGTACGACTGCATGGCAGCTTACGACATTACGATATATGGCTGTACGACTACATGGCGGCTTACGACATTAAGATATATGGCTGTACGACTGCATGGCGGCTTACGACATTAAGATATATGGCTGTACGACTGCATGGCGGCTTACGACATTAAGATATATGGCTGTACGACTGCATGGCGGCTTACGACATTGCGATATATGGCTGTACGACTACAGGGCGGCTTACGACATTACGATATATGGCTGTGTCGACTGCATGGCAGCTTACGAAATTACGATATATGGCTGTACGACTACATGGCGGCTTACGACATTAAGATATATGGCTGTACGACTGCATGGCGGCTTATGACATTAAGATATATGGCTGTACGACTACAGGGCGGCTTACGACATTACGATATATGGCTGTGCGACTGCATGGCGGCTTACGACATTACGATATATGGCTGTACGACTACATGGCGGCTTACGACATTACGATATATGGCTGTACGACTACATGGCAGCTTACGACATTACGATATATGGCTGTACGACTACAGGGCGGCTTACGACATTAAGATATATGGCTGTACGACTGCATGGCGGCTTACGACATTACGATATATGGCTGTGCGACTACATGGCGGCTTACGACATTACGATATATTGCTGTACGACTACATGGCAGCTTACGACATTACGATATATGGCTGTACGACTACAGGGTGGCTTACGACATTACGATATATGGCTGTTCGACTGCATGGCAGCTTACGACATTACGATATATGGCTGTACGGCTACAGGGCGGCTTACGACATTACGATATATGGCTGTTCGACTGCATGGCAGCTTACGACATTACGATATATGGCTGTACGACTACATGGCGGCTTACGACATTGCGATATATGGCTGTACGACTACAGGGCGGCTTACGACATTACCATATATGGCTGTTCGACTGCATGGCAGCTTACGACATTACGATATATGGCTGTACGACTACATGGCGGCTTACGACATTGCGATATATGGCTGTACGACTACAGGGCGGCTTACGACATTAAGATATATGGCTGTACGACTACAGGGCGGCTTACTACATTACGATATATGGCTGTACGACTGCATGGCGGCCAACGACATTACGATATATGGCTGTACGACTGCATGGCAGCTTACGACATTACGATATATGGCTGTACGACTACATGGCGGCTTACGACATTACGATATATGGCTGTACGACTACATGGCGGCTTACGACAATATGATATATGGCTGTACGACTACATGGCGGCTTACGACATTACGATATATGGCTGTACGACTACATGGCAGCTTACGACATTGCGATACATGGCTGTACGACTACAGGGCGGCTTACGACATTACGATATATGGCTGTTCGACTGCATGGCAGCTTACGACATTACGATATATGGCTGTACGACTACATGGCGGCTTACGACATTACGATATATGGCTGTACGACTACATGGCGGCTTACGACATTAAGATATATGGCTGTACGACTGCATGGCGGCTTACGACATTACGATATATGGCTGTACGACTACATGGCGGCTTACGACATTACGATATATGGCTGTACGACTACATGGCAGCTTACGACATTGCGATATATGGCTGTACGACTACAGGGCGGCTTACGACATTACGATATATGGCTGTACGACTGCATGGCAGCCAACGACCTTACGATATATGGCTGTACGACTACATGGCGGCTTACGACATTAAGATATATGGCTGTACGACTGCATGGCGGCTTACGACATTAAGATATATGGCTGTACGACTGCATGGCGGCTTACGACATTAAGATATATGGCTGTACGGCTACAGGGCGGCTTACGACATCACGATATAAGGCTGTACGACTACATGGCGGCTTACGACATTACGATATATGGCTGTACGACTGCTTGGCGGCTTATGACATTACGATATATGGCTGTACGACTACATGGCGGCTTACGACATTAAGATATATGGCTGTATGTCTACAGGGCGGCTTACGACATTAAGATGTATGGCTGTACGACGACATGGCAGCTTACGACATTAAGATATATGGCTGTACGACTAAATGGCGGCTTACGACATTACGATATATGACTGTACGACTACACGGCAGCTTACGACATTACGATATATGGCTGTACGACTACAGGGCGGCTTACGACATTACGATATATGGCTGTACGACTGCATGGCGGCTTACGACATTACGATATATGGCTGTACGACTACATGGCAGCTTACGACATTACGATATATGGCTGTACGACTACAGGGCGGCTTACGACATTAAGATATATGGCTGTACGACTGCATGGCGGCTTACGACATTACGATATATGGCTGTGCGACTACATGGCGGCTTACGACATTACGATATATTGCTGTACGACTACATGGCAGCTTACGACATTACGATATATGGATGTACGACTACAGGGTGGCTTACGACATTACGATATATGGCTGTTCGACTGCATGGCAGCTTACGACATTACGATATATGGTTGTACGGCTACAGGGCGGCTTACGACATTACGATATATGGCTGTTCGACTGCATGGCGGCTTACGACATTACGATATATGGCTGTACGACTGCTTGGCGGCTTACGACATTACGATATATGGCTGTACGACTACATGGCGGCTTACGACATTAAGATATATGGCTGTACGTCTACAGGGCGGTTTACGACATTAAGATGTATGGCTGTACGACTACATGGCAGCTTACGACATTAAGATATATGGCTGTACGACTACATGGCGGCTTACGACATTACGATATATGGCTGCACGACTACACGGCAGCTTACGACATTACGATATATGGCTGTACGACTACAGGGCGGCTTACGACATTACGATATATGGCTGTACGACTGCATGGCGGCTTACGACATTACGATATATGGCTGTGCGACTGCATGGCGGCTTACGACATTACGATATATGGCTGTACGACTACATGGCAGCTTACGACATTGCGATATATGGCTGTACGACTACAGGGCGGCTTACGACATTACGATATATGGCTGTACGACTGCATGGCAGCTTACGACATTACGATATATGGCTGTGCGACTGCATGGCGGCTTACGACATTACGATATATTGCTGTACGACTACATGGCAGCTTACGACATTGCGATATATGGCTGTACGACTACAGGGCGGCTTACGACATTACGATATATGGCTGTACGACTGCATGGCAGCTTACGAAATTACGATATATGGCTGTACGACTACATGGCGGCTTACGACATTAAGATATATGGCTGTACGACTGCATGGCGGCTTATGACATTAAGATATATGGCTGTACGACTACAGGGCGGCTTACGACATTACGATATATGGCTGTGCGACTGCATGGCGGCTTACGACATTACGATATATGGCTGTACGACTACATGGCGGCTTACGACATTGCGATATATGGCTGTACGACTACATGGCAGCTTACGACATTACGATATATGGCTGTACGACTACAGGGCGGCTTACGACATTAAGATATATGGCTGTACGACTGCATGGCGGCTTACGACATTACGATATATTGCTGTACGACTACATGGCAGCTTACGACATTACGATATATGGCTGTACGACTACAGGGTGGCTTACGACATTACGATATATGGCTGTTCGACTGCATGGCAGCTTACGACATTACGATATATGGCTGTACGGCTACAGGGCGGCTTACGACATTACGATATATGGCTGTTCGACTGCATGGCAGCTTACGACATTACGATATATGGCTGTACGACTACATGGCGGCTTACGACATTGCGATATATGGCTGTACGACTACATGGCAGCTTACGACATTACGATATATGGCTGTACGACTACAGGGCGGCTTACGACATTAAGATATATGGCTGTACGACTGCATGGCGGCTTACGACATTACGATATATGGCTGTGCGACTACATGGCGGCTTACGACATTACGATATATTGCTGTACGACTACATGGCAGCTTACGACATTACGATATATGGCTGTACGACTACAGGGTGGCTTACGACATTACGATATATGGCTGTTCGACTGCATGGCAGCTTACGACATTACGATATATGGCTGTACGGCTACAGGGCGGCTTACGACATTACGATATATGGCTGTTCGACTGCATGGCAGCTTACGACATTACGATATATGGCTGTACGACTACATGGCGGCTTACGACATTGCGATATATGGCTGTACGACTACAGGGCGGCTTACGACATTACCATATATGGCTGTTCGACTGCATGGCAGCTTACGACATTACGATATATGGCTGTACGACTACATGGCGGCTTACGACATTGCGATATATGGCTGTACGACTACAGGGCGGCTTACGACATTAAGATATATGGCTGTACGACTACAGGGCGGCTTACTACATTACGATATATGGCTGTACGACTGCATGGCGGCCAACGACATTACGATATATGGCTGTACGACTGCATGGCAGCTTACGACATTACGATATATGGCTGTACGACTACATGGCGGCTTACGACATTACGATATATGGCTGTACGACTACATGGCGGCTTACGACAATATGATATATGGCTGTACGACTACATGGCGGCTTACGACATTACGATATATGGCTGTACGACTACATGGCAGCTTACGACATTGCGATACATGGCTGTACGACTACAGGGCGGCTTACGACATTACGATATATGGCTGTTCGACTGCATGGCAGCTTACGACATTACGATATATGGCTGTACGACTACATGGCGGCTTACGACATTACGATATATGGCTGTACGACTACATGGCGGCTTACGACATTAAGATATATGGCTGTACGACTGCATGGCGGCTTACGACATTACGATATATGGCTGTACGACTACATGGCGGCTTACGACATTACGATATATGGCTGTACGACTACATGGCAGCTTACGACATTGCGATATATGGCTGTACGACTACAGGGCGGCTTACGACATTACGATATATGGCTGTACGACTGCATGGCAGCCAACGACCTTACGATATATGGCTGTACGACTACATGGCGGCTTACGACATTAAGATATATGGCTGTACGACTGCATGGCGGCTTACGACATTAAGATATATGGCTGTACGACTGCATGGCGGCTTACGACATTAAGATATATGGCTGTACGGCTACAGGGCGGCTTACGACATCACGATATATGGCTGTACGACTACATGGCGGCTTACGACATTACGATATATGGCTGTACGACTGCTTGGCGGCTTATGACATTACGATATATGGCTGTACGACTACATGGCGGCTTACGACATTAAGATATATGGCTGTATGTCTACAGGGCGGCTTACGACATTAAGATGTATGGCTGTACGACGACATGGCAGCTTACGACATTAAGATATATGGCTGTACGACTAAATGGCGGCTTACGACATTACGATATATGACTGTACGACTACACGGCAGCTTACGACATTACGATATATGGCTGTACGACTACAGGGCGGCTTACGACATTACGATATATGGCTGTACGACTGCATGGCGGCTTACGACATTACGATATATGGCTGTACGACTACATGGCAGCTTACGACATTACGATATATGGCTGTACGACTACAGGGCGGCTTACGACATTAAGATATATGGCTGTACGACTGCATGGCGGCTTACGACATTACGATATATGGCTGTGCGACTACATGGCGGCTTACGACATTACGATATATTGCTGTACGACTACATGGCAGCTTACGACATTACGATATATGGATGTACGACTACAGGGTGGCTTACGACATTACGATATATGGCTGTTCGACTGCATGGCAGCTTACGACATTACGATATATGGTTGTACGGCTACAGGGCGGCTTACGACATTACGATATATGGCTGTTCGACTGCATGGCGGCTTACGACATTACGATATATGGCTGTACGACTGCTTGGCGGCTTACGACATTACGATATATGGCTGTACGACTACATGGCGGCTTACGACATTAAGATATATGGCTGTACGTCTACAGGGCGGTTTACGACATTAAGATGTATGGCTGTACGACTACATGGCAGCTTACGACATTAAGATATATGGCTGTACGACTACATGGCGGCTTACGACATTACGATATATGGCTGTACGACTACACGGCAGCTTACGACATTACGATATATGGCTGTACGACTACAGGGCGGCTTACGACATTACGATATATGGCTGTACGACTGCATGGCGGCTTACGACATTACGATATATGGCTGTGCGACTGCATGGCGGCTTACGACATTACGATATATGGCTGTACGACTACATGGCAGCTTACGACATTGCGATATATGGCTGTACGACTACAGGGCGGCTTACGACATTACGATATATGGCTGTACGACTGCATGGCAGCTTACGACATTACGATATATGGCTGTGCGACTGCATGGCGGCTTACGACATTACGATATATTGCTGTACGACTACATGGCAGCTTACGACATTGCGATATATGGCTGTACGACTACAGGGCGGCTTACGACATTACGATATATGGCTGTACGACTGCATGGCAGCTTACGAAATTACGATATATGGCTGTACGACTACATGGCGGCTTACGACATTAAGATATATGGCTGTACGACTGCATGGCGGCTTATGACATTAAGATATATGGCTGTACGACTACAGGGCGGCTTACGACATTACGATATATGGCTGTGCGACTGCATGGCGGCTTACGACATTACGATATATGGCTGTACGACTACATGGCGGCTTACGACATTGCGATATATGGCTGTACGACTACATGGCAGCTTACGACATTACGATATATGGCTGTACGACTACAGGGCGGCTTACGACATTAAGATATATGGCTGTACGACTGCATGGCGGCTTACGACATTACGATATATTGCTGTACGACTACATGGCAGCTTACGACATTACGATATATGGCTGTACGACTACAGGGTGGCTTACGACATTACGATATATGGCTGTTCGACTGCATGGCAGCTTACGACATTACGATATATGGCTGTACAGCTACAGGGCGGCTTACGACATTACGATATATGGCTGTTCGACTGCATGGCAGCTTACGACATTACGATATATGGCTGTACGACTACATGGCGGCTTACGACATTGCGATATATGGCTGTACGACTACAGGGCGGCTTACGACATTACGATATATGGCTGTTCGACTGCATGGCAGCTTACGACATTACGATATATGGCTGTACGACTACATGGCGGCTTACGACATTGCGATATATGGCTGTACGGCTACAGGGCGGCTTACGACATTAAGATATATGGCTGTACGACTACAGGGCGGCTTACTACATTACGATATATGGCTGTACGACTGCATGGCGGCCAACGACATTACGATATATGGCTGTACGACTGCATGGCAGCTTACGACATTACGATATATGGCTGTACGACTACATGGCGGCTTACGACATTACGATATATGGCTGTACGACTACATGGCGGCTTACGACAATATGATATATGGCTGTACGACTACATGGCGGCTTACGACATTACGATATATGGCTGTACGACTACATGGCAGCTTACGACATTGCGATATATGGCTGTACGACTACAGGGCGGCTTACGACATTACGATATATGGCTGTTCGACTGCATGGCAGCTTACGACATTACGATATATGGCTGTACGACTACATGGCGGCTTACGACATTACGATATATGGCTGTACGACTACATGGCGGCTTACGACATTAAGATATATGGCTGTACGACTGCATGGCGGCTTACGACATTACGATATATGGCTGTACGACTACAGGGCGGCTTATGACATTACGATATATGGCTGTACGACTACATGGCGGCTTACGACATTACGATATATGGCTGTACGACTACACGGCAGCTTACGACATTACGATATATGGCTGTACGACTACAGGGCGGCTTACGACATTACGATATATGGCTGTACGACTGCATGGCGGCTTACGACATTACGATATATGGCTGTGCGACTGCATGGCGGCTTACGACATTACGATATATGGCTGTACGACTACATGGCGGCTTACGACATTACGATATATGGCTGTACGACTACATGGCGGCTTACGACATTACGATATATGGCTGTACGACTACATGGCAGCTTACGACATTGCGATATATGGCTGTACGACTACAGGGCGGCTTACGACATTACGATATATGGCTGTACGACTGCATGGCAGCTTACGACATTACGATATATGGCTGTACGACTACATGGCGGCTTACGACATTAAGATATATGGCTGTACGACTGCATGGCGGCTTACGACATTAAGATATATGGCTGTACGACTGCATGGCGGCTTACGACATTAAGATATATGGCTGTAAGACTACAGGGCGGCTTACGACATTACGATATATGGCTGTACGACTACATGGCGGCTTACGACATTACGATATATGGCTGTACGACTGCTTGGCGGCTTACGACATTACGATATATGGCTGTACGACTACATGGCGGCTTACGACATTAAGATATATGGCTGTACGTCTACAGGGCGGCTTACGACATTAAGATGTATGGCTGTACGACGACATGGCAGCTTACGACATTAAGATATATGGCTGTACGACTACATGGCGGCTTACGACATTACGATATATGGCTGTACGACTACACGGCAGCTTACGACATTACGATATATGGCTGTACGACTACAGGGCGGCTTACGACATTACGATATATGGCTGTACGACTGCATGGCGGCTTACGACATTACGATATATGGCTGTGCGACTGCATGGCGGCTTACGACATTACGATATATGGCTGTACGACTACATGGCGGCTTACGACATTACGATATATGGCTGTACGACTACATGGCGGCTTACGACATTACGATATATGGCTGTACGACTACATGGCAGCTTACGACATTGCGATATATGGCTGTACGACTACAGGGCGGCTTACGACATTACGATATATGGCTGTACGACTGCATGGCGGCTTACGACATTACGATATATGGCTGTACGACTACATGGCGGCTTACGACATTACGATATATGGCTGTACGACTACATGGCAGCTTACGACATTGCGATATATGGCTGTACGACTACAGGGCGGCTTACGACATTACGATATATGGCTGTACGACTGCATGGCAGCTTACGACATTACGATATATGGCTGTACGACTACATGGCGGCTTACGACATTAAGATATATGGCTGTACGACTGCATGGCGGCTTACGACATTAAGATATATGGCTGTACGACTGCATGGCGGCTTACGACATTAGGATATATGGCTGTACGACTACAGGGCGGCTTACGACATTACGATATATGGCTGTACGACTACATGGCGGCTTACGACATTAAGATATATGGCTGTACGACTACATGGCAGCTTACGACATTGCGATATATGGCTGTACGACTACAGGGCGGCTTAGGACTTTACGATATATGGCTGTGCGACTGCATGGCGGCTTACGACATTACGATATATGGCTGTACGACTACATGGCGGCTTACGACATTACGATATATGGCTGTACGACTGCATGGCAGCTTACGACATTACGATATATGGCTGTACGACTACATGGCGGCTTACGACATTAAGATATATGGCTGTACGACTGCATGGCGGCTTACGACATTAAGATATATGGCTGTACGACTGCATGGCGGCTTACGACATTAAGATATATGGCTGTACGACTACAGGTCGGCTTACGACATTACGATATATGGCTGTACGACTACATGGCGGCTTACGACATTACGATATATGGCTGTACGACTGCTTGGCGGCTTACGACATTACGATATATGGCTGTACGACTACATGGCGGCTTACGACATTAAGATATATGGCTGTACGTCTACAGGGCGGCTTACGACATTAAGATGTATGGCTGTACGACTACATGGCAGCTTACGACATTAAGATATATGGCTGTACGACTACATGGCGGCTTACGACATTACGATATATGGCTGTACGACTACACGGCAGCTTACGACATTACGATATATGGCTGTACGACTACAGGGCGGCTTACGACATTACGATATATGGCTGTACGACTGCATGGCGGCTTACGACATTACGATATATGGCTGTGCGACTGCATGGCGGCTTACGATATTACGATATATGGCTGTACGACTACATGGCGGCTTACGACATTACGATATATGGCTGTACGACTACATGGCGGCTTACGACATTACGATATATGGCTGTACGACTAAATGGCAGCTTACGACATTGCGATATATGGCTGTACGACTACAGGGCGGCTTACGACATTACGATATATGGCTGTACGACTGCATGGCAGCTTACGACATTACGATATATGGCTGTACGACTACATGGCGGCTTACGACATTAAGATATATGGCTGTACGACTACAGGGCGGCTTACGACATTACGATATATGGCTGTGCGACTGCATGGCAGCTTACGACATTACGATATATGGCTGTACGACTACATGGCGGCTTACGACATTACGATATATGGCTGTACGACTACATGGCGGCCTACGACATTACGATATATGGCTGTACGACTACATGGCGGCTTACGACATTACGATATATGGCTGTACGACTACATGGCGGCTTACGACATTAAGATATATGGCTGTACGTCTACAGGGCGGTTTACGACATTAAGATGTATGGCTGTACGACTACATGGCAGCTTACGACATTAAGATATATGGCTGTACGACTACATGGCGGCTTACGACATTACGATATATGGCTGTACGACTACACGGCAGCTTACGACATTACGATATATGGCTGTACGACTACAGGGCGGCTTACGACATTACGATATATGGCTGTACGACTGCATGGCGGCTTACGACATTACGATATATGGCTGTGCGACTGCATGGCGGCTTACGACATTACGATATATGGCTGTACGACTACATGGCGGCTTACGACATTACGATATATGGCTGTACGACTACATGGCGGCTTACGACAATATGATATATGGCTGTACGACTACATGGCGGCTTACGACATTACGATATATGGCTGTACGACTACATGGCAGCTTACGACATTGCGATATATGGCTGTACGACTACATGGCGGCTTACGACATTAAGATATATATGGCTGTACGACTGCATGGCGGCTTACGACATTAAGATATATGGCTGTACGACTGCATGGCGGCTTACGACATTAAGATATATGGCTGTAAGACTACAGGGCGGCTTACGACATTACGATATATGGCTGTACGACTACATGGCGGCTTACGACATTACGATATATGGCTGTACGACTGCTTGGCGGCTTACGACATTACGATATATGGCTGTACGACTACATGGCGGCTTACGACATTAAGATATATGGCTGTACGTCTACAGGGCGGCTTACGACATTAAGATGTATGGCTGTACGACGACATGGCAGCTTACGACATTAAGATATATGGCTGTACGACTGCATGGCAGCTTACGACATTACGATATATGGCTGTACGACTACATGGCGGCTTACGACATTAAGATATATGGCTGTACGACTGCATGGCGGCTTACGACATTAAGATATATGGCTGTACGACTGCATGGCGGCTTACGACATTAGGATATATGGCTGTACGACTACAGGGCGGCTTACGACATTACGATATATGGCTGTACGACTAAATGGCGGCTTACGACATTAAGATATATGGCTGTACGACTACATGGCAGCTTACGACATTGCGATATATGGCTGTACGACTACAGGGCGGCTTAGGACTTTACGATATATGGCTGTGCGACTGCATGGCGGCTTACGACATTACGATATATGGCTGTACGACTACATGGCGGCTTACGACATTACGATATATGGCTGTACGACTACATGGCGGCTTACGACATTACGATATATGGCTGTACGACTACATGGCAGCTTACGACATTGCGATATATGGCTGTACGACTACAGGGCGGCTTACGACATTACGATATATGGCTGTACGACTGCATGGCAGCTTACGACATTACGATATATGGCTGTACGACTACATGGCGGCTTACGACATTAAGATATATGGCTGTACGACTGCATGGCGGCTTACGACATTAAGATATATGGCTGTACGACTGCATGGCGGCTTACGACATTAAGATATATGGCTGTACGACTACAGGTCGGCTTACGACATTACGATATATGGCTGTACGACTACATGGCGGCTTACGACATTACGATATATGGCTGTACGACTGCTTGGCGGCTTACGACATTACGATATATGGCTGTACGACTACATGGCGGCTTACGACATTAAGATATATGGCTGTACGTCTACAGGGCGGCTTACGACATTAAGATGTATGGCTGTACGACTACATGGCAGCTTACGACATTAAGATATATGGCTGTACGACTACATGGCGGCTTACGACATTACGATATATGGCTGTACGACTACACGGCAGCTTACGACATTACGATATATGGCTGTACGACTACAGGGCGGCTTACGACATTACGATATATGGCTGTACGACTGCATGGCGGCTTACGACATTACGATATATGGCTGTGCGACTGCATGGCGGCTTACGATATTACGATATATGGCTGTACGACTACATGGCGGCTTACGACATTACGATATATGGCTGTACGACTACATGGCGGCTTACGACATTACGATATATGGCTGTACGACTACATGGCAGCTTACGACATTGCGATATATGGCTGTACGACTACAGGGCGGCTTACGACATTACGATATATGGCTGTACGACTGCATGGCAGCTTACGACATTACGATATATGGCTGTACGACTACATGGCGGCTTACGACATTAAGATATATGGCTGTACGACTACAGGGCGGCTTACGACATTACGATATATGGCTGTGCGACTGCATGGCAGCTTACGACATTACGATATATGGCTGTACGACTACATGGCGGCTTACGACATTACGATATATGGCTGTACGACTACATGGCGGCCTACGACATTACGATATATGGCTGTACGACTACATGGCGGCTTACGACATTACGATATATGGCTGTACGACTACATGGCGGCTTACGACATTAAGATATATGGCTGTACGTCTACAGGGCGGTTTACGACATTAAGATGTATGGCTGTACGACTACATGGCGGCTTACGACATTACGATATATGGCTGTACGACTACACGGCAGCTTACGACATTACGATATATGGCTGTACGACTACAGGGCGGCTTACGACATTACGATATATGGCTGTACGACTGCATGGCGGCTTACGACATTACGATATATGGCTGTGCGACTGCATGGCGGCTTACGACATTACGATATATGGCTGTACGACTACATGGCGGCTTACGACATTACGATATATGGCTGTACGACTACATGGCGGCTTACGACAATATGATATATGGCTGTACGACTACATGGCGGCTTACGACATTACGATATATGGCTGTACGACTACATGGCAGCTTACGACATTGCGATATATGGCTGTACGACTACATGGCGGCTTACGACATTAAGATATATGGCTGTACGACTGCATGGCGGCTTACGACATTAAGATATATGGCTGTACGACTGCATGGCGGCTTACGACATTAAGATATATGGCTGTAAGACTACAGGGCGGCTTACGACATTACGATATATGGCTGTACGACTACATGGCGGCTTACGACATTACGATATATGGCTGTACGACTGCTTGGCGGCTTACGACATTACGATATATGGCTGTACGACTACATGGCGGCTTACGACATTAAGATATATGGCTGTACGTCTACAGGGCGGCTTACGACATTAAGATGTATGGCTGTACGACGACATGGCAGCTTACGACATTAAGATATATGGCTGTACGACTACATGGCGGCTTACGACATTACGATATATGGCTGTACGACTACACGGCAGCTTACGACATTAGGATATATGGCTGTACGACTACAGGGCGGCTTACGACATTACGATATATGGCTGTACGACTGCATGGCGGCTTACGACATTACGATATATGGCTGTGCGACTGCATGGCGGCTTACGACATTACGATATATGGCTGTACGACTACATGGCGGCTTACGACATTACGATATATGGCTGTACGACTACATGGCGGCTTACGACATTACGATATATGGCTGTACGACTACATGGCAGCTTACGACATTGCGATATATGGCTGTACGACTACAGGGCGGCTTACGACATTACGATATATGGCTGTACGACTGCATGGCAGCTTACGACATTACGATATATGGCTGTACGACTACATGGCGGCTTACGACATTAAGATATATGGCTGTACGACTGCATGGCGGCTTACGACATTAAGATATATGGCTGTACGACTGCATGGCGGCTTACGACATTAAGATATATGGCTGTACGACTACAGGGCGGCTTACGACATTACGATATATGGCTGTACGACTACATGGCGGCTTACGACATTACGATATATGGCTGTACGACTACATGGCGGCTTACGACATTACGATATATGGCTGTACGACTGCTTGGCGGCTTACGACATTACGATATATGGCTGTACGACTACATGGCGGCTTACGACAATATGATATATGGCTGTACGACTACATGGCAGCTTACGACATTGCGGTATATGGCTGTACGACTACATGGCAGCTTACGACATTGCGGTATATGGCTGTACGACTACAGGGCGGCTTACGACATTACGATATATGGCTGTTCGACTGCATGGCAGCTTACGACATTACGATATATGGCTGTACGACTACATGGCGGCTTACGACATTACGATATATGGCTGTACGACTACATGGCGGCTTACGACATTAACATATATGGCTGTACGACTGCATGGCGGCTTACGACATTACGATATATGGCTGTACGACTACAGGGCGGCTTATGACATTACGATATATGGCTGTACGACTACAGGGCGGCTTACGACATTACGATATATGGCTGTACGACTGCATGGCGGCTTACGACATTACGATATATGGCTGTGCGACTGCATGGCGGCTTACGACATTACGATATATGGCTGTACGACTACATGGCGGCTTACGACATTACGATATATGGCTGTACGACTACATGGCGGCTTACGACATTACGATATATGGCTGTACGACTACATGGCAGCTTACGACATTGCGATATATGGCTGTACGACTACAGGGCGGCTTACGACATTACGATATATGGCTGTACGACTGCATGGCAGCTTACGACCTTACGATATATGGCTGTACGACTACATGGCGGCTTACGACATTAAGATATATGGCTGTACGACTGCATGGCGGCTTACGACATTAAGATATATGGCTGTACGACTGCATGGCGGCTTACGACATTAAGATATATGGCTGTACGACTACAGGGCGGCTTACGACATCACGATATATGGCTGTACGACTACATGGCGGCTTACGACATTACGATATATGGCTGTACGACTGCTTGGCGGCTTATGACATTACGATATATGGCTGTACGACTACATGGCGGCTTACGACATTAAGATATATGGCTGTATGTCTACAGGGCGGCTTACGACATTAAGATGTATGGCTGTACGACGACATGGCAGCTTACGACATTAAGATATATGGCTGTACGACTAAATGGCGGCTTACGACATTACGATATATGACTGTACGACTACACGGCAGCTTACGACATTACGATATATGGCTGTACGACTACAGGGCGGCTTACGACATTACGATATATGGCTGTACGACTGCATGGCGGCTTACGACATTACGATATATGGCTGTGCGACTGCATGGCGGCTTATGACATTACGATATATTGCTGTACGACTACATGGCAGCTTACGACATTGCGATATATTGCTGTACGACTACATGGCAGCTTACGACATTGCGATATATGGCTGTACGACTACAGGGCGGCTTACGAAATTACGATATATGGCTGTACGACTACATGGCGGCTTACGACATTAAGATATATGGCTGTACGACTGCATGGCGGCTTACGACATTAAGATATATGGCTGTACGACTGCATGGCGGCTTACGACATTAGGATATATGGCTGTACGACTACATGGCGGCTTACGACATTAAGATATATGGCTGTACGACTGCATGGCGGCTTATGACATTAAGATATATGGCTGTACGACTACAGGGCGGCTTACGACATTACGATATATGGCTGTGCGACTGCATGGCGGCTTACGACATTACGATATATGGCTGTACGACTATATGGCGGCTTACGACATTACGATATATGGCTGTACGACTACATGGCAGCTTACGACATTACGATATATGGCTGTACGACTACAGGGTGGCTTACGACATTAAGATATATGGCTGTACGACTGCATGGCGGCTTACGACATTACGATATATGGCTGTGCGACTACATGGCGGCTTACGACATTACGATATATTGCTGTACGACTACATGGCAGCTTACGACATTACGATATATGGCTGTACGACTACAGGGTGGCTTACGACATTACGATATATGGCTGTACGACTGCTTGGCGGCTTATGACATTACGATATATGGCTGTACGACTACATGGCGGCTTACGACATTAAGATATATGGCTGTATGTCTACAGGGCGGCTTACGACATTAAGATGTATGGCTGTACGACGACATGGCAGCTTACGACATTAAGATATATGGCTGTACGACTAAATGGCGGCTTACGACATTACGATATATGACTGTACGACTACACGGCAGCTTACGACATTACGATATATGGCTGTACGACTACAGGGCGGCTTACGACATTACGATATATGGCTGTACGACTGCATGGCGGCTTACGACATTACGATATATGGCTGTGCGACTGCATGGCGGCTTATGACATTACGATATATTGCTGTACGACTACATGGCAGCTTACGACATTGCGATATATTGCTGTACGACTACATGGCAGCTTACGACATTGCGATATATGGCTGTACGACTACAGGGCGGCTTACGAAATTACGATATATGGCTGTACGACTACATGGCGGCTTACGACATTAAGATATATGGCTGTACGACTGCATGGCGGCTTACGACATTAAGATATATGGCTGTACGACTGCATGGCGGCTTACGACATTAGGATATATGGCTGTACGACTACAGGGCGGCTTACGACATTACGATATATGGCTGTACGACTACATGGCGGCTTACGACATTAAGATATATGGCTGTACGACTACAGGGCGGCTTACGACATTAAGATATATGGCTGTACGACTACATGGCGGCTTACGACATTAAGATATATGGCTGTACGACTGCATGGCGGCTTATGACATTAAGATATATGGCTGTGCGACTACATGGCGGCTTACGACATTACGATATATTGCTGTACGACTACATGGCAGCTTACGACATTACGATATATGGCTGTACGACTACAGGGTGGCTTACGACATTACGATATATGGCTGTTCGACTGCATGGCAGCTTACGACATTACGATATATGGCTGTACGGCTACAGGGCGGCTTACGACATTACGATATATGGCTGTTCGACTGCATGGCGGCTTACGACATTACGATATATGGCTGTACGACTGCTTGGCGGCTTACGACATTACGATATATGGCTGTACGACTACATGGCGGCTTACGACATTAAGATATATGGCTGTACGTCTACAGGGCGGTTTACGACATTAAGATGTATGGCTGTACGACTACATGGCAGCTTACGACATTAAGATATATGGCTGTACGACTACATGGCGGCTTACGACATTACGATATATGGCTGTACGACTACACGGCAGCTTACGACATTACGATATATGGCTGTACGACTACAGGGCGGCTTACGACATTACGATATATGGCTGTACGACTGCATGGCGGCTTACGACATTACGATATATGGCTGTGCGACTGCATGGCGGCTTACGATATTACGATATATGGCTGTACGACTACATGGCGGCTTACGACATTACGATATATGGCTGTACGACTACATGGCGGCTTACGACATCACGATATATGGCTGTACGACTACATGGCAGCTTACGACATTGCGATATATGGCTGTACGACTACAGGGCGGCTTACGACATTACGATATATGGCTGTACGACTGCATGGCAGCTTACGACATTACGATATATGGCTGTACGACTACATGGCGGCTTACGACATTAAGATATATGGCTGTACGACTGCATGGCGGCTTACGACATTAAGATATATGGCTGTACGACTGCATGGCGGCTTACGACATTAAGATATATGGCTGTACGACTGCATGGCGGCTTACGACATTGCGATATATGGCTGTACGACTACAGGGCGGCTTACGACATTACGATATATGGCTGTGTCGACTGCATGGCAGCTTACGAAATTACGATATATGGCTGTACGACTACATGGCGGCTTACGACATTAAGATATATGGCTGTACGACTGCATGGCGGCTTATGACATTAAGATATATGGCTGTACGACTACAGGGCGGCTTACGACATTACGATATATGGCTGTGCGACTGCATGGCGGCTTACGACATTACGATATATGGCTGTACGACTACATGGCGGCTTACGACATTACGATATATGGCTGTACGACTACATGGCAGCTTACGACATTACGATATATGGCTGTACGACTACAGGGCGGCTTACGACATTAAGATATATGGCTGTACGACTGCATGGCGGCTTACGACATTACGATATATGGCTGTGCGACTACATGGCGGCTTACGACATTACGATATATTGCTGTACGACTACATGGCAGCTTACGACATTACGATATATGGCTGTACGACTACAGGGTGGCTTACGACATTACGATATATGGCTGTTCGACTGCATGGCAGCTTACGACATTACGATATATGGCTGTACGGCTACAGGGCGGCTTACGACATTACGATATATGGCTGTTCGACTGCATGGCAGCTTACGACATTACGATATATGGCTGTACGACTACATGGCGGCTTACGACATTGCGATATATGGCTGTACGACTACAGGGCGGCTTACGACATTACGATATATGGCTGTTCGACTGCATGGCAGCTTACGACATTACGATATATGGCTGTACGACTACATGGCGGCTTACGACATTGCGATATATGGCTGTACGACTACAGGGCGGCTTACGACATTAAGATATATGGCTGTACGACTACAGGGCGGCTTACTACATTACGATATATGGCTGTACGACTGCATGGCGGCCAACGACATTACGATATATGGCTGTACGACTGCATGGCAGCTTACGACATTACGATATATGGCTGTACGACTACATGGCGGCTTACGACATTACGATATATGGCTGTACGACTACATGGCGGCTTACGACAATATGATATATGGCTGTACGACTACATGGCGGCTTACGACATTACGATATATGGCTGTACGACTACATGGCAGCTTACGACATTGCGATACATGGCTGTACGACTACAGGGCGGCTTACGACATTACGATATATGGCTGTTCGACTGCATGGCAGCTTACGACATTACGATATATGGCTGTACGACTACATGGCGGCTTACGACATTACGATATATGGCTGTACGACTACATGGCGGCTTACGACATTAAGATATATGGCTGTACGACTGCATGGCGGCTTACGACATTACGATATATGGCTGTACGACTACATGGCGGCTTACGACATTACGATATATGGCTGTACGACTACATGGCAGCTTACGACATTGCGATATATGGCTGTACGACTACAGGGCGGCTTACGACATTACGATATATGGCTGTACGACTGCATGGCAGCCAACGACCTTACGATATATGGCTGTACGACTACATGGCGGCTTACGACATTAAGATATATGGCTGTACGACTGCATGGCGGCTTACGACATTAAGATATATGGCTGTACGACTGCATGGCGGCTTACGACATTAAGATATATGGCTGTACGGCTACAGGGCGGCTTACGACATCACGATATATGGCTGTACGACTACATGGCGGCTTACGACATTACGATATATGGCTGTACGACTGCTTGGCGGCTTATGACATTACGATATATGGCTGTACGACTACATGGCGGCTTACGACATTAAGATATATGGCTGTATGTCTACAGGGCGGCTTACGACATTAAGATGTATGGCTGTACGACGACATGGCAGCTTACGACATTAAGATATATGGCTGTACGACTAAATGGCGGCTTACGACATTACGATATATGACTGTACGACTACACGGCAGCTTACGACATTACGATATATGGCTGTACGACTACAGGGCGGCTTACGACATTACGATATATGGCTGTACGACTGCATGGCGGCTTACGACATTACGATATATGGCTGTACGACTACATGGCAGCTTACGACATTACGATATATGGCTGTACGACTACAGGGCGGCTTACGACATTAAGATATATGGCTGTACGACTGCATGGCGGCTTACGACATTACGATATATGGCTGTGCGACTACATGGCGGCTTACGACATTACGATATATTGCTGTACGACTACATGGCAGCTTACGACATTACGATATATGGATGTACGACTACAGGGTGGCTTACGACATTACGATATATGGCTGTTCGACTGCATGGCAGCTTACGACATTACGATATATGGCTGTACGGCTACAGGGCGGCTTACGACATTACGATATATGGCTGTTCGACTGCATGGCGGCTTACGACATTACGATATATGGCTGTACGACTGCTTGGCGGCTTACGACATTACGATATATGGCTGTACGACTACATGGCGGCTTACGACATTAAGATATATGGCTGTACGTCTACAGGGCGGTTTACGACATTAAGATGTATGGCTGTACGACTACATGGCAGCTTACGACATTAAGATATATGGCTGTACGACTACATGGCGGCTTACGACATTACGATATATGGCTGTACGACTACACGGCAGCTTACGACATTACGATATATGGCTGTACGACTACAGGGCGGCTTACGACATTACGATATATGGCTGTACGACTGCATGGCGGCTTACGACATTACGATATATGGCTGTGCGACTGCATGGCGGCTTACGACATTACGATATATGGCTGTACGACTACATGGCAGCTTACGACATTGCGATATATGGCTGTACGACTACAGGGCGGCTTACGACATTACGATATATGGCTGTACGACTGCATGGCAGCTTACGACATTACGATATATGGCTGTGCGACTGCATGGCGGCTTACGACATTACGATATATTGCTGTACGACTACATGGCAGCTTACGACATTGCGATATATGGCTGTACGACTACAGGGCGGCTTACGACATTACGATATATGGCTGTACGACTGCATGGCAGCTTACGAAATTACGATATATGGCTGTACGACTACATGGCGGCTTACGACATTAAGATATATGGCTGTACGACTGCATGGCGGCTTATGACATTAAGATATATGGCTGTACGACTACAGGGCGGCTTACGACATTACGATATATGGCTGTGCGACTGCATGGCGGCTTACGACATTACGATATATGGCTGTACGACTACATGGCGGCTTACGACATTGCGATATATGGCTGTACGACTACATGGCAGCTTACGACATTACGATATATGGCTGTACGACTACAGGGCGGCTTACGACATTAAGATATATGGCTGTACGACTGCATGGCGGCTTACGACATTACGATATATTGCTGTACGACTACATGGCAGCTTACGACATTACGATATATGGCTGTACGACTACAGGGTGGCTTACGACATTACGATATATGGCTGTTCGACTGCATGGCAGCTTACGACATTACGATATATGGCTGTACGGCTACAGGGCGGCTTACGACATTACGATATATGGCTGTTCGACTGCATGGCAGCTTACGACATTACGATATATGGCTGTACGACTACATGGCGGCTTACGACATTGCGATATATGGCTGTACGACTACAGGGCGGCTTACGACATTACGATATATGGCTGTTCGACTGCATGGCAGCTTACGACATTACGATATATGGCTGTACGACTACATGGCGGCTTACGACATTGCGATATATGGCTGTACGGCTACAGGGCGGCTTACGACATTAAGATATATGGCTGTACGACTACAGGGCGGCTTACTACATTACGATATATGGCTGTACGACTGCATGGCGGCCAACGACATTACGATATATGGCTGTACGACTGCATGGCAGCTTACGACATTACGATATATGGCTGTACGACTACATGGCGGCTTACGACATTACGATATATGGCTGTACGACTACATGGCGGCTTACGACAATATGATATATGGCTGTACGACTACATGGCGGCTTACGACATTACGATATATGGCTGTACGACTACATGGCAGCTTACGACATTGCGATATATGGCTGTACGACTACAGGGCGGCTTACGACATTACGATATATGGCTGTTCGACTGCATGGCAGCTTACGACATTACGATATATGGCTGTACGACTACATGGCGGCTTACGACATTACGATATATGGCTGTACGACTACATGGCGGCTTACGACATTAAGATATATGGCTGTACGACTGCATGGCGGCTTACGACATTACGATATATGGCTGTACGACTACAGGGCGGCTTATGACATTACGATATATGGCTGTACGACTACATGGCGGCTTACGACATTACGATATATGGCTGTACGACTACACGGCAGCTTACGACATTACGATATATGGCTGTACGACTACAGGGCGGCTTACGACATTACGATATATGGCTGTACGACTGCATGGCGGCTTACGACATTACGATATATGGCTGTGCGACTGCATGGCGGCTTACGACATTACGATATATGGCTGTACGACTACATGGCGGCTTACGACATTACGATATATGGCTGTACGACTACATGGCGGCTTACGACATTACGATATATGGCTGTACGACTACATGGCAGCTTACGACATTGCGATATATGGCTGTACGACTACAGGGCGGCTTACGACATTACGATATATGGCTGTACGACTGCATGGCAGCTTACGACATTACGATATATGGCTGTACGACTACATGGCGGCTTACGACATTAAGATATATGGCTGTACGACTGCATGGCGGCTTACGACATTAAGATATATGGCTGTACGACTGCATGGCGGCTTACGACATTAAGATATATGGCTGTAAGACTACAGGGCGGCTTACGACATTACGATATATGGCTGTACGACTACATGGCGGCTTACGACATTACGATATATGGCTGTACGACTGCTTGGCGGCTTACGACATTACGATATATGGCTGTACGACTACATGGCGGCTTACGACATTAAGATATATGGCTGTACGTCTACAGGGCGGCTTACGACATTAAGATGTATGGCTGTACGACGACATGGCAGCTTACGACATTAAGATATATGGCTGTACGACTACATGGCGGCTTACGACATTACGATATATGGCTGTACGACTACACGGCAGCTTACGACATTACGATATATGGCTGTACGACTACAGGGCGGCTTACGACATTACGATATATGGCTGTACGACTGCATGGCGGCTTACGACATTACGATATATGGCTGTGCGACTGCATGGCGGCTTACGACATTACGATATATGGCTGTACGACTACATGGCGGCTTACGACATTACGATATATGGCTGTACGACTACATGGCGGCTTACGACATTACGATATATGGCTGTACGACTACATGGCAGCTTACGACATTGCGATATATGGCTGTACGACTACAGGGCGGCTTACGACATTACGATATATGGCTGTACGACTGCATGGCGGCTTACGACATTACGATATATGGCTGTACGACTACATGGCGGCTTACGACATTACGATATATGGCTGTACGACTACATGGCAGCTTACGACATTGCGATATATGGCTGTACGACTACAGGGCGGCTTACGACATTACGATATATGGCTGTACGACTGCATGGCAGCTTACGACATTACGATATATGGCTGTACGACTACATGGCGGCTTACGACATTAAGATATATGGCTGTACGACTGCATGGCGGCTTACGACATTAAGATATATGGCTGTACGACTGCATGGCGGCTTACGACATTAGGATATATGGCTGTACGACTACAGGGCGGCTTACGACATTACGATATATGGCTGTACGACTACATGGCGGCTTACGACATTAAGATATATGGCTGTACGACTACATGGCAGCTTACGACATTGCGATATATGGCTGTACGACTACAGGGCGGCTTAGGACTTTACGATATATGGCTGTGCGACTGCATGGCGGCTTACGACATTACGATATATGGCTGTACGACTACATGGCGGCTTACGACATTACGATATATGGCTGTACGACTGCATGGCAGCTTACGACATTACGATATATGGCTGTACGACTACATGGCGGCTTACGACATTAAGATATATGGCTGTACGACTGCATGGCGGCTTACGACATTAAGATATATGGCTGTACGACTGCATGGCGGCTTACGACATTAAGATATATGGCTGTACGACTACAGGTCGGCTTACGACATTACGATATATGGCTGTACGACTACATGGCGGCTTACGACATTACGATATATGGCTGTACGACTGCTTGGCGGCTTACGACATTACGATATATGGCTGTACGACTACATGGCGGCTTACGACATTAAGATATATGGCTGTACGTCTACAGGGCGGCTTACGACATTAAGATGTATGGCTGTACGACTACATGGCAGCTTACGACATTAAGATATATGGCTGTACGACTACATGGCGGCTTACGACATTACGATATATGGCTGTACGACTACACGGCAGCTTACGACATTACGATATATGGCTGTACGACTACAGGGCGGCTTACGACATTACGATATATGGCTGTACGACTGCATGGCGGCTTACGACATTACGATATATGGCTGTGCGACTGCATGGCGGCTTACGATGTTACGATATATGGCTGTACGACTACATGGCGGCTTACGACATTACGATATATGGCTGTACGACTACATGGCGGCTTACGACATTACGATATATGGCTGTACGACTAAATGGCAGCTTACGACATTGCGATATATGGCTGTACGACTACAGGGCGGCTTACGACATTACGATATATGGCTGTACGACTGCATGGCAGCTTACGACATTACGATATATGGCTGTACGACTACATGGCGGCTTACGACATTAAGATATATGGCTGTACGACTACAGGGCGGCTTACGACATTACGATATATGGCTGTGCGACTGCATGGCAGCTTACGACATTACGATATATGGCTGTACGACTACATGGCGGCTTACGACATTACGATATATGGCTGTACGACTACATGGCGGCCTACGACATTACGATATATGGCTGTACGACTACATGGCGGCTTACGACATTACGATATATGGCTGTACGACTACATGGCGGCTTACGACATTAAGATATATGGCTGTACGTCTACAGGGCGGTTTACGACATTAAGATGTATGGCTGTACGACTACATGGCAGCTTACGACATTAAGATATATGGCTGTACGACTACATGGCGGCTTACGACATTACGATATATGGCTGTACGACTACACGGCAGCTTACGACATTACGATATATGGCTGTACGACTACAGGGCGGCTTACGACATTACGATATATGGCTGTACGACTGCATGGCGGCTTACGACATTACGATATATGGCTGTGCGACTGCATGGCGGCTTACGACATTACGATATATGGCTGTACGACTACATGGCGGCTTACGACATTACGATATATGGCTGTACGACTACATGGCGGCTTACGACAATATGATATATGGCTGTACGACTACATGGCGGCTTACGACATTACGATATATGGCTGTACGACTACATGGCAGCTTACGACATTGCGATATATGGCTGTACGACTACATGGCGGCTTACGACATTAAGATATATATGGCTGTACGACTGCATGGCGGCTTACGACATTAAGATATATGGCTGTACGACTGCATGGCGGCTTACGACATTAAGATATATGGCTGTAAGACTACAGGGCGGCTTACGACATTACGATATATGGCTGTACGACTACATGGCGGCTTACGACATTACGATATATGGCTGTACGACTGCTTGGCGGCTTACGACATTACGATATATGGCTGTACGACTACATGGCGGCTTACGACATTAAGATATATGGCTGTACGTCTACAGGGCGGCTTACGACATTAAGATGTATGGCTGTACGACGACATGGCAGCTTACGACATTAAGATATATGGCTGTACGACTGCATGGCAGCTTACGACATTACGATATATGGCTGTACGACTACATGGCGGCTTACGACATTAAGATATATGGCTGTACGACTGCATGGCGGCTTACGACATTAAGATATATGGCTGTACGACTGCATGGCGGCTTACGACATTAGGATATATGGCTGTACGACTACAGGGCGGCTTACGACATTACGATATATGGCTGTACGACTAAATGGCGGCTTACGACATTAAGATATATGGCTGTACGACTACATGGCAGCTTACGACATTGCGATATATGGCTGTACGACTACAGGGCGGCTTAGGACTTTACGATATATGGCTGTGCGACTGCATGGCGGCTTACGACATTACGATATATGGCTGTACGACTACATGGCGGCTTACGACATTACGATATATGGCTGTACGACTACATGGCGGCTTACGACATTACGATATATGGCTGTACGACTACATGGCAGCTTACGACATTGCGATATATGGCTGTACGACTACAGGGCGGCTTACGACATTACGATATATGGCTGTACGACTGCATGGCAGCTTACGACATTACGATATATGGCTGTACGACTACATGGCGGCTTACGACATTAAGATATATGGCTGTACGACTGCATGGCGGCTTACGACATTAAGATATATGGCTGTACGACTGCATGGCGGCTTACGACATTAAGATATATGGCTGTACGACTACAGGTCGGCTTACGACATTACGATATATGGCTGTACGACTACATGGCGGCTTACGACATTACGATATATGGCTGTACGACTGCTTGGCGGCTTACGACATTACGATATATGGCTGTACGACTACATGGCGGCTTACGACATTAAGATATATGGCTGTACGTCTACAGGGCGGCTTACGACATTAAGATGTATGGCTGTACGACTACATGGCAGCTTACGACATTAAGATATATGGCTGTACGACTACATGGCGGCTTACGACATTACGATATATGGCTGTACGACTACACGGCAGCTTACGACATTACGATATATGGCTGTACGACTACAGGGCGGCTTACGACATTACGATATATGGCTGTACGACTGCATGGCGGCTTACGACATTACGATATATGGCTGTGCGACTGCATGGCGGCTTACGATATTACGATATATGGCTGTACGACTACATGGCGGCTTACGACATTACGATATATGGCTGTACGACTACATGGCGGCTTACGACATTACGATATATGGCTGTACGACTACATGGCAGCTTACGACATTGCGATATATGGCTGTACGACTACAGGGCGGCTTACGACATTACGATATATGGCTGTACGACTACATGGCGGCTTACGACATTACGATATATGGCTGTACGACTACATGGCAGCTTACGACATTGCGATATATGGCTGTACGACTACAGGGCGGCTTACGACATTACGATATATGGCTGTACGACTGCATGGCAGCTTACGACATTACGATATATGGCTGTACGACTACATGGCGGCTTACGACATTAAGATATATGGCTGTACGACTACAGGGCGGCTTACGACATTACGATATATGGCTGTGCGACTGCATGGCAGCTTACGACATTACGATATATGGCTGTACGACTACATGGCGGCTTACGACATTACGATATATGGCTGTACGACTACATGGCGGCCTACGACATTACGATATATGGCTGTACGACTACATGGCGGCTTACGACATTACGATATATGGCTGTACGACTACATGGCGGCTTACGACATTAAGATATATGGCTGTACGTCTACAGGGCGGTTTACGACATTAAGATGTATGGCTGTACGACTACATGGCAGCTTACGACATTAAGATATATGGCTGTACGACTACATGGCGGCTTACGACATTACGATATATGGCTGTACGACTACACGGCAGCTTACGACATTACGATATATGGCTGTACGACTACAGGGCGGCTTACGACATTACGATATATGGCTGTACGACTGCATGGCGGCTTACGACATTACGATATATGGCTGTGCGACTGCATGGCGGCTTACGACATTACGATATATGGCTGTACGACTACATGGCGGCTTACGACATTACGATATATGGCTGTACGACTACATGGCGGCTTACGACAATATGATATATGGCTGTACGACTACATGGCGGCTTACGACATTACGATATATGGCTGTACGACTACATGGCAGCTTACGACATTGCGATATATGGCTGTACGACTACATGGCGGCTTACGACATTAAGATATATGGCTGTACGACTGCATGGCGGCTTACGACATTAAGATATATGGCTGTACGACTGCATGGCGGCTTACGACATTAAGATATATGGCTGTAAGACTACAGGGCGGCTTACGACATTACGATATATGGCTGTACGACTACATGGCGGCTTACGACATTACGATATATGGCTGTACGACTGCTTGGCGGCTTACGACATTACGATATATGGCTGTACGACTACATGGCGGCTTACGACATTAAGATATATGGCTGTACGTCTACAGGGCGGCTTACGACATTAAGATGTATGGCTGTACGACGACATGGCAGCTTACGACATTAAGATATATGGCTGTACGACTACATGGCGGCTTACGACATTACGATATATGGCTGTACGACTACACGGCAGCTTACGACATTAGGATATATGGCTGTACGACTACAGGGCGGCTTACGACATTACGATATATGGCTGTACGACTGCATGGCGGCTTACGACATTACGATATATGGCTGTGCGACTGCATGGCGGCTTACGACATTACGATATATGGCTGTACGACTACATGGCGGCTTACGACATTACGATATATGGCTGTACGACTACATGGCGGCTTACGACATTACGATATATGGCTGTACGACTACATGGCAGCTTACGACATTGCGATATATGGCTGTACGACTACAGGGCGGCTTACGACATTACGATATATGGCTGTACGACTGCATGGCAGCTTACGACATTACGATATATGGCTGTACGACTACATGGCGGCTTACGACATTAAGATATATGGCTGTACGACTGCATGGCGGCTTACGACATTAAGATATATGGCTGTACGACTGCATGGCGGCTTACGACATTAAGATATATGGCTGTACGACTACAGGGCGGCTTACGACATTACGATATATGGCTGTACGACTACATGGCGGCTTACGACATTACGATATATGGCTGTACGACTGCTTGGCGGCTTACGACATTACGATATATGGCTGTACGACTACATGGCGGCTTACGACAATATGATATGTGGCTGTACGACTACATGGCGGCTTACGACATTACGATATATGGCTGTACGACTACATGGCAGCTTACGACATTGCGGTATATGGCTGTACGACTACAGGGCGGCTTACGACATTACGATATATGGCTGTTCGACTGCATGGCAGCTTACGACATTACGATATATGGCTGTACGACTACATGGCGGCTTACGACATTACGATATATGGCTGTACGACTACATGGCGGCTTACGACATTAACATATATGGCTGTACGACTGCATGGCGGCTTACGACATTACGATATATGGCTGTACGACTACAGGGCGGCTTATGACATTACGATATATGGCTGTACGACTACAGGGCGGCTTACGACATTACGATATATGGCTGTACGACTACATGGCGGCTTACGACATTACGATATATGGCTGTACGACTGCTTGGCGGCTTACGACATTACGATATATGGCTGTACGACTACATGGCGGCTTACGACATTAAGATATATGGCTGTACGTCTACAGGGCGGTTTACGACATTAAGATGTATGGCTGTACGACTACATGGCAGCTTACGACATTAAGATATATGGCTGTACGACTACATGGCGGCTTACGACATTACGATATATGGCTGTACGACTACACGGCAGCTTACGACATTACGATATATGGCTGTACGACTACAGGGCGGCTTACGACATTACGATATATGGCTGTACGACTGCATGGCGGCTTACGACATTACGATATATGGCTGTGCGACTGCATGGCGGCTTACGACATTACGATATATGGCTGAACGACTACATGGCGGCTTACGACATTACGATATATGGCTGTACGACTACATGGCGGCTTACGACATTACGATATATGGCTGTACGACTACATGGCAGCTTACGACATTGCGATATATGGCTGTACGACTACAGGGCGGCTTACGACATTACGATATATGGCTGTACGACTGCATGGCAGCTTACGACATTACGATATATGGCTGTACGACTACATGGCGGCTTACGACATTACGATATATGGCTGTACGACTAAATGGCAGCTTACGACATTGCGATATATGGCTGTACGACTACAGGGCGGCTTACGACATTACGATATATGGCTGTACGACTACACGGCAGCTTACGACATTACGATATATGGCTGTACGACTACAGGGCGGCTTACGACATTACGATATATGGCTGTACGACTGCATGGCGGCTTACGACATTGCGATATATGGCTGTACGACTACATGGCAGCTTACGACATTGCGATATATGGCTGTACGACTACAGGGCGGCTTACGACATTACGATATATGGCTGTACGACTGCATGGCAGCTTACGACATTACGATATATGGCTGTACGACTACATGGCGGCTTACGACATTACGATATATGGCTGTACGACTACATGGCGGCTTACGACATTAAGATATATGGCTGTACGACTACATGGCGGCTTACGACATTACGATATATGGCTGTACGACTACACGGCAGCTTACGACATTACGATATATGGCTGTGCGACTGCATGGCGGCTTACGACATTACGATATATGGCTGAACGACTACATGGCGGCTTACGACATTACGATATATGGCTGTACGACTACATGGCGGCTTACGACATTACGATATATGGCTGTACGACTACATGGCAGCTTACGACATTGCGATATATGGCTGTACGACTACAGGGCGGCTTACGACATTACGATATATGGCTGTACGACTGCATGGCAGCTTACGACATTACGATATATGGCTGTACGACTACATGGCGGCTTACGACATTACGATATATGGCTGTACGACTAAATGGCAGCTTACGACATTGCGATATATGGCTGTACGACTACAGGGCGGCTTACGACATTACGATATATGGCTGTACGACTACACGGCAGCTTACGACATTACGATATATGGCTGTACGACTACAGGGCGGCTTACGACATTACGATATATGGCTGTACGACTGCATGGCGGCTTACGACATTGCGATATATGGCTGTACGACTACATGGCAGCTTACGACATTGCGATATATGGCTGTACGACTACAGGGCGGCTTACGACATAACGATATATGGCTGTACGACTGCATGGCAGCTTACGACATTACGATATATGGCTGTACGACTACATGGCGGCTTACGACATTACGATATATGGCTGTACGACTACATGGCAGCTTACGACATTAGGATATATGGCTGTACGACTACATGGCGGCTTACGACATTACGATATATGGCTGTACGACTACACGGCAGCTTACGACATTACGATATATGGCTGTACGACTACAGGGCGGCTTACGACATTACGATATATGGCTGTACGACTGCATGGCGGCTTACGACATTACGATATATGGCTGTGCGACTGCATGGCGGCTTACGACATTACGATATATGGCTGTACGACTACAGGGCGGCTTACGACATTACGATATATGGCTGTTCGACTGCATGGCAGCTTACGACATTACGATATATGGCTGTACGACTACATGGCGGCTTACGACATTGCGATATATGGCTGTACGACTACATGGCGGCTTACGACATTAAGATATATGGCTGTACGACTGCATGGCGGCTTACGACATTAAGATATATGGCTGTACGACTGCATGGCGGCTTACGACATTAAGATATATGGCTGTACGACTACAGGGCGGCTTACGACATTACGATATATGGCTGTACGACTACATGGCGGCTTACGACATTACGATATATGGCTGTACGACTGCTTGGCGGCTTACGACATTACGATATATGGCTGTACGACTACATGGCGGCTTACGACAATATGATATGTGGCTGTACGACTACATGGCGGCTTACGACATTAACATATATGGCTGTACGACTGCATGGCGGCTTACGACATTACGATATATGGCTGTACGACTACAGGGCGGCTTATGACATTACGATATATGGCTGTACGACTACATGGCGGCTTACGACATTAAGATATATGGCTGTACTTCTACAGGGCGGTTTACGACATTAAGATGTATGGCTGTACGACTACATGGCAGCTTACGACATTAAGATATATGGCTGTACGACTACATGGCGGCTTACGACATTACGATATATGGCTGTACGACTACACGGCAGCTTACGACATTACGATATATGGCTGTACGACTACAGGGCGGCTTACGACATTACGATATATGGCTGTACGACTGCATGGCGGCTTACGACATTACGATATATGGCTGTGCGACTGCATGGCGGCTTACGACATTACGATATATGGCTGAACGACTACATGGCGGCTTACGACATTACGATATATGGCTGTACGACTACATGGCGGCTTACGACATTACGATATATGGCTGTACGACTACATGGCAGCTTACGACATTGCGATATATGGCTGTACGACTACAGGGCGGCTTACGACATTACGATATATGGCTGTGCGACTGCATGGCGGCTTACGACATTACGATATATGGCTGAACGACTACATGGCGGCTTACGACATTACGATATATGGCTGTACGACTACATGGCGGCTTACGACATTACGATATATGGCTGTACGACTACATGGCAGCTTACGACATTGCGATATATGGCTGTACGACTACAGGGCGGCTTACGACATTACGATATATGGCTGTACGACTGCATGGCAGCTTACGACATTACGATATATGGCTGTACGACTACATGGCGGCTTACGACATTACGATATATGGCTGTACGACTAAATGGCAGCTTACGACATTGCGATATATGGCTGTACGACTACAGGGCGGCTTACGACATTACGATATATGGCTGTACGACTACACGGCAGCTTACGACATTACGATATATGGCTGTACGACTACAGGGCGGCTTACGACATTACGATATATGGCTGTACGACTGCATGGCGGCTTACGACATTGCGATATATGGCTGTACGACTACATGGCAGCTTACGACATTGCGATATATGGCTGTACGACTACAGGGCGGCTTACGACATTACGATATATGGCTGTACGACTGCATGGCAGCTTACGACATTACGATATATGGCTGTACGACTACATGGCGGCTTACGACATTACGATATATGGCTGTACGACTACATGGCAGCTTACGACATTAGGATATATGGCTGTACGACTACATGGCGGCTTACGACATTACGATATATGGCTGTACGACTACACGGCAGCTTACGACATTACGATATATGGCTGTACGACTACAGGGCGGCTTACGACATTACGATATATGGCTGTACGACTGCATGGCGGCTTACGACATTACGATATATGGCTGTGCGACTGCATGGCGGCTTACGACATTACGATATATGGCTGTACGACTACAGGGCGGCTTACGACATTACGATATATGGCTGTTCGACTGCATGGCAGCTTACGACATTACGATATATGGCTGTACGACTACATGGCGGCTTACGACATTGCGATATATGGCTGTAGGACTACATGGCGGCTTACGACATTAAGATATATGGCTGTACGACTGCATGGCGGCTTACGACATTAAGATATATGGCTGTACGACTGCATGGCGGCTTACGACATTAAGATATATGGCTGTACGACTACAGGGCGGCTTACGACATTACGATATATGGCTGTACGACTACATGGCGGCTTACGACATTACGATATATGGCTGTACGACTGCTTGGCGGCTTACGACATTACGATATATGGCTGTACGACTACATGGCGGCTTACGACAATATGATATGTGGCTGTACGACTACATGGCGGCTTACGACATTACGATATATGGCTGTACGACTACATGGCAGCTTACGACATTGCGGTATATGGCTGTACGACTACAGGGCGGCTTACGACATTACGATATATGGCTGTTCGACTGCATGGCAGCTTACGACATTACGATATATGGCTGTACGACTACATGGCGGCTTACGACATTACGATATATGGCTGTACGACTACATGGCGGCTTACGACATTAACATATATGGCTGTACGACTGCATGGCGGCTTACGACATTACGATATATGGCTGTACGACTACAGGGCGGCTTATGACATTACGATATATGGCTGTACGACTACAGGGCGGCTTACGACATTACGATATATGGCTGTACGACTACATGGCGGCTTACGACATTACGATATATGGCTGTACGACTGCTTGGCGGCTTACGACATTACGATATATGGCTGTACGACTACATGGCGGCTTACGACATTAAGATATATGGCTGTACGTCTACAGGGCGGTTTACGACATTAAGATGTATGGCTGTACGACTACATGGCAGCTTACGACATTAAGATATATGGCTGTACGACTACATGGCGGCTTACGACATTACGATATATGGCTGTACGACTACACGGCAGCTTACGACATTACGATATATGGCTGTACGACTACAGGGCGGCTTACGACATTACGATATATGGCTGTACGACTACATGGCGGCTTACGACAATATGATATGTGGCTGTACGACTACATGGCGGCTTACGACATTAACATATATGGCTGTACGACTGCATGGCGGCTTACGACATTACGATATATGGCTGTACGACTACAGGGCGGCTTATGACATTACGATATATGGCTGTACGACTACATGGCGGCTTACGACATTAAGATATATGGCTGTACTTCTACAGGGCGGTTTACGACATTAAGATGTATGGCTGTACGACTACATGGCAGCTTACGACATTAAGATATATGGCTGTACGACTACATGGCGGCTTACGACATTACGATATATGGCTGTACGACTACACGGCAGCTTACGACATTACGATATATGGCTGTACGACTACAGGGCGGCTTACGACATTACGATATATGGCTGTACGACTGCATGGCGGCTTACGACATTACGATATATGGCTGTGCGACTGCATGGCGGCTTACGACATTACGATATATGGCTGAACGACTACATGGCGGCTTACGACATTACGATATATGGCTGTACGACTACATGGCGGCTTACGACATTACGATATATGGCTGTACGACTACATGGCAGCTTACGACATTGCGATATATGGCTGTACGACTACAGGGCGGCTTACGACATTACGATATATGGCTGTGCGACTGCATGGCGGCTTACGACATTACGATATATGGCTGAACGACTACATGGCGGCTTACGACATTACGATATATGGCTGTACGACTACATGGCGGCTTACGACATTACGATATATGGCTGTACGACTACATGGCAGCTTACGACATTGCGATATATGGCTGTACGACTACAGGGCGGCTTACGACATTACGATATATGGCTGTACGACTGCATGGCAGCTTACGACATTACGATATATGGCTGTACGACTACATGGCGGCTTACGACATTACGATATATGGCTGTACGACTAAATGGCAGCTTACGACATTGCGATATATGGCTGTACGACTACAGGGCGGCTTACGACATTACGATATATGGCTGTACGACTACACGGCAGCTTACGACATTACGATATATGGCTGTACGACTACAGGGCGGCTTACGACATTACGATATATGGCTGTACGACTGCATGGCGGCTTACGACATTGCGATATATGGCTGTACGACTACATGGCAGCTTACGACATTGCGATATATGGCTGTACGACTACAGGGCGGCTTACGACATTACGATATATGGCTGTACGACTGCATGGCAGCTTACGACATTACGATATATGGCTGTACGACTACATGGCGGCTTACGACATTACGATATATGGCTGTACGACTACATGGCAGCTTACGACATTAGGATATATGGCTGTACGACTACATGGCGGCTTACGACATTACGATATATGGCTGTACGACTACACGGCAGCTTACGACATTACGATATATGGCTGTACGACTACAGGGCGGCTTACGACATTACGATATATGGCTGTACGACTGCATGGCGGCTTACGACATTACGATATATGGCTGTGCGACTGCATGGCGGCTTACGACATTACGATATATGGCTGTACGACTACAGGGCGGCTTACGACATTACGATATATGGCTGTTCGACTGCATGGCAGCTTACGACATTACGATATATGGCTGTACGACTACATGGCGGCTTACGACATTGCGATATATGGCTGTAGGACTACATGGCGGCTTACGACATTAAGATATATGGCTGTACGACTGCATGGCGGCTTACGACATTAAGATATATGGCTGTACGACTGCATGGCGGCTTACGACATTAAGATATATGGCTGTACGACTACAGGGCGGCTTACGACATTACGATATATGGCTGTACGACTACATGGCGGCTTACGACATTACGATATATGGCTGTACGACTGCTTGGCGGCTTACGACATTACGATATATGGCTGTACGACTACATGGCGGCTTACGACAATATGATATGTGGCTGTACGACTACATGGCGGCTTACGACATTACGATATATGGCTGTACGACTACATGGCAGCTTACGACATTGCGGTATATGGCTGTACGACTACAGGGCGGCTTACGACATTACGATATATGGCTGTTCGACTGCATGGCAGCTTACGACATTACGATATATGGCTGTACGACTACATGGCGGCTTACGACATTACGATATATGGCTGTACGACTACATGGCGGCTTACGACATTAACATATATGGCTGTACGACTGCATGGCGGCTTACGACATTACGATATATGGCTGTACGACTACAGGGCGGCTTATGACATTACGATATATGGCTGTACGACTACAGGGCGGCTTACGACATTACGATATATGGCTGTACGACTACATGGCGGCTTACGACATTACGATATATGGCTGTACGACTGCTTGGCGGCTTACGACATTACGATATATGGCTGTACGACTACATGGCGGCTTACGACATTAAGATATATGGCTGTACGTCTACAGGGCGGTTTACGACATTAAGATGTATGGCTGTACGACTACATGGCAGCTTACGACATTAAGATATATGGCTGTACGACTACATGGCGGCTTACGACATTACGATATATGGCTGTACGACTACACGGCAGCTTACGACATTACGATATATGGCTGTACGACTACAGGGCGGCTTACGACATTACGATATATGGCTGTACGACTGCATGGCGGCTTACGACATTACGATATATGGCTGTGCGACTGCATGGCGGCTTACGACATTACGATATATGGCTGAACGACTACATGGCGGCTTACGACATTACGATATATGGCTGTACGACTACATGGCGGCTTACGACATTACGATATATGGCTGTACGACTACATGGCAGCTTACGACATTGCGATATATGGCTGTACGACTACAGGGCGGCTTACGACATTACGATATATGGCTGTACGACTGCATGGCAGCTTACGACATTACGATATATGGCTGTACGACTACATGGCGGCTTACGACATTACGATATATGGCTGTACGACTAAATGGCAGCTTACGACATTGCGATATATGGCTGTACGACTACAGGGCGGCTTACGACATTACGATATATGGCTGTACGACTACACGGCAGCTTACGACATTACGATATATGGCTGTACGACTAAATGGCAGCTTACGACATTGCGATATATGGCTGTACGACTACAGGGCGGCTTACGACATTACGATATATGGCTGTACGACTACACGGCAGCTTACGACATTACGATATATGGCTGTACGACTACAGGGCGGCTTACGACATTACGATATATGGCTGTACGACTGCATGGCGGCTTACGACATTGCGATATATGGCTGTACGACTACATGGCAGCTTACGACATTGCGATATATGGCTGTACGACTACATGGCGGCTTACGACATTACGATATATGGCTGTACGACTGCTTGGCGGCTTACGACATTACGATATATGGCTGTACGACTACATGGCGGCTTACGACAATATGATATGTGGCTGTACGACTACATGGCGGCTTACGACATTACGATATATGGCTGTACGACTACATGGCAGCTTACGACATTGCGGTATATGGCTGTACGACTACAGGGCGGCTTACGACATTACGATATATGGCTGTTCGACTGCATGGCAGCTTACGACATTACGATATATGGCTGTACGACTACATGGCGGCTTACGACATTACGATATATGGCTGTACGACTACATGGCGGCTTACGACATTAACATATATGGCTGTACGACTGCATGGCGGCTTACGACATTACGATATATGGCTGTACGACTACAGGGCGGCTTATGACATTACGATATATGGCTGTACGACTACAGGGCGGCTTACGACATTACGATATATGGCTGTACGACTACATGGCGGCTTACGACATTACGATATATGGCTGTACGACTGCTTGGCGGCTTACGACATTACGATATATGGCTGTACGACTACATGGCGGCTTACGACATTAAGATATATGGCTGTACGTCTACAGGGCGGTTTACGACATTAAGATGTATGGCTGTACGACTACATGGCAGCTTACGACATTAAGATATATGGCTGTACGACTACATGGCGGCTTACGACATTACGATATATGGCTGTACGACTACACGGCAGCTTACGACATTACGATATATGGCTGTACGACTACAGGGCGGCTTACGACATTACGATATATGGCTGTACGACTGCATGGCGGCTTACGACATTACGATATATGGCTGTGCGACTGCATGGCGGCTTACGACATTACGATATATGGCTGAACGACTACATGGCGGCTTACGACATTACGATATATGGCTGTACGACTACATGGCGGCTTACGACATTAAGATATATGGCTGTACGACTACATGGCAGCTTACGACATTGCGATATATGGCTGTACGACTACAGGGCGGCTTACGACATTACGATATATGGCTGTACGACTGCATGGCAGCTTACGACATTACGATATATGGCTGTACGACTACATGGCGGCTTACGACATTACGATATATGGCTGTACGACTAAATGGCAGCTTACGACATTGCGATATATGGCTGTACGACTACAGGGCGGCTTACGACATTACGATATATGGCTGTACGACTACACGGCAGCTTACGACATTACGATATATGGCTGTACGACTACAGGGCGGCTTACGACATTACGATATATGGCTGTACGACTGCATGGCGGCTTACGACATTGCGATATATGGCTGTACGACTACATGGCAGCTTACGACATTGCGATATATGGCTGTACGACTACAGGGCGGCTTACGACATTACGATATATGGCTGTACGACTGCATGGCAGCTTACGACATTACGATATATGGCTGTACGACTACATGGCGGCTTACGACATTACGATATATGGCTGTACGACTACATGGCGGCTTACGACATTAAGATATATGGCTGTACGACTACATGGCGGCTTACGACATTACGATATATGGCTGTACGACTACACGGCAGCTTACGACATTACGATATATGGCTGTGCGACTGCATGGCGGCTTACGACATTACGATATATGGCTGAACGACTACATGGCGGCTTACGACATTACGATATATGGCTGTACGACTACATGGCGGCTTACGACATTACGATATATGGCTGTACGACTACATGGCAGCTTACGACATTGCGATATATGGCTGTACGACTACAGGGCGGCTTACGACATTACGATATATGGCTGTACGACTGCATGGCAGCTTACGACATTACGATATATGGCTGTACGACTACATGGCGGCTTACGACATTACGATATATGGCTGTACGACTAAATGGCAGCTTACGACATTGCGATATATGGCTGTACGACTACAGGGCGGCTTACGACATTACGATATATGGCTGTACGACTACACGGCAGCTTACGACATTACGATATATGGCTGTACGACTACAGGGCGGCTTACGACATTACGATATATGGCTGTACGACTGCATGGCGGCTTACGACATTGCGATATATGGCTGTACGACTACATGGCAGCTTACGACATTGCGATATATGGCTGTACGACTACAGGGCGGCTTACGACATTACGATATATGGCTGTACGACTGCATGGCAGCTTACGACATTACGATATATGGCTGTACGACTACATGGCGGCTTACGACATTACGATATATGGCTGTACGACTACATGGCAGCTTACGACATTAGGATATATGGCTGTACGACTACATGGCGGCTTACGACATTACGATATATGGCTGTACGACTACACGGCAGCTTACGACATTACGATATATGGCTGTACGACTACAGGGCGGCTTACGACATTACGATATATGGCTGTACGACTGCATGGCGGCTTACGACATTACGATATATGGCTGTGCGACTGCATGGCGGCTTACGACATTACGATATATGGCTGTACGACTACATGGCGGCTTACGACATTACGATATATGGCTGTACGACTACATGGCGGCTTACGACATTACGATATATGGCTGTACGACTACATGGCAGCTTACGACATTGCGATATATGGCTGTACGACTACAGGGCGGCTTACGACATTACGATATATGGCTGTACGACTGCATGGCAGCTTACGACATTACGATATATGGCTGTACGACTGCATGGCGGCTTACGACATTACGATATATGGCTGTGCGACTGCATGGCGGCTTACGACATTACGATATATGGCTGTACGACTACATGGCGGCTTACGACATTACGATATATGGCTGTACGACTACATGGCGGCTTACGACATTACGATATATGGCTGTACGACTACATGGCAGCTTACGACATTGCGATATATGGCTGTACGACTACAGGGCGGCTTACGACATTACGATATATGGCTGTACGACTGCATGGCAGCTTACGACATTACGATATATGGCTGTACGACTGCATGGCGGCTTACGACATTAAGATATATGGCTGTACGACTGCATGGCGGCTTACGACATTAAGATATATGGCTGTACGACTGCATGGCGGCTTACGACATTAAGATATATGGCTGTACGACTACAGGGCGGCTTACGACATTACGATATATGGCTGTACGACTACATGGCGGCTTACGACATTACGATATATGGCTGTACGACTGCTTGGCGGCTTACGACATTACGATATATGGCTGTACGACTACATGGCGGCTTACGACATTAAGATATATGGCTGTACGTCTACAGGGCGGCTTACGACATTAAGATGTATGGCTGTACGACTACATGGCAGCTTACGACATTAAGATATATGGCTGTACGACTGCATGGCGGCTTACGACATTACGATATATGGCTGTGCGACTGCATGGCGGCTTACGACATTACGATATATGGCTGTACGACTACATGGCGGCTTACGACATTACGATATATGGCTGTACGACTACATGGCGGCTTACGACATTACGATATATGGCTGTACGACTACATGGCAGCTTACGACATTGCGATATATGGCTGTACGACTACAGGGCGGCTTACGACATTAAGATATATGGCTGTACGACTGCATGGCAGCTTACGACATTACGATATATGGCTGTACGACTACATGGCGGCTTACGACATTAAGATATATGGCTGTACGACTGCATGGCGGCTTACGACATTAAGATATATGGCTGTACGACTGCATGGCGGCTTACGACATTACGATATATGGCTGTGCGACTGCATGGCGGCTTACGACATTACGATATATGGCTGTACGACTACATGGCGGCTTACGACATTACGATATATGGCTGTACGACTACATGGCAGCTTACGACATTACGATATATGGCTGTACGACTACAGGGCGGCTTACGACATTAAGATATATGGCTGTACGACTGCATGGCGGCTTACGACATTACGATATATGGCTGTACGACTGCATGGCAGCTTACGACATTACGATATATGGCTGTACGACTACATGGCGGCTTACGACATTACGATATATGGCTGTACGACTACATGGCGGCTTACGACATTACGATATATGGCTGTACGACTACATGGCGGCTTACGACATTACGATATATGGCTGTACGACTACATGGCAGCTTACGAAATTACGATATATGGCTGTACGACTACATGGCGGCTTACGACATTAAGATATATGGCTGTACGACTACAGGGCGGCTTACGACATTAAGATATATGGCTGTACGACTACATGGCGGCTTACGACAT
Organism: Arenicola marina; assembly: GCA_964019135.1. Classification (NCBI taxonomy): domain Eukaryota; kingdom Metazoa; phylum Annelida; class Polychaeta; family Arenicolidae; genus Arenicola; species Arenicola marina. Next base: position 33,785,362 of record OZ025256.1, read on the forward strand.
TAAGATATATGGCTGTACGACTACAGGGCGGCTTACGACATTAAGATATATGGCTGTACGACTACATGGCGGCTTACGACATTAAGATATATGGCTGTACGACTACAGGGCGGCTTACGACATTAAGATATATGGCTGTACGACTACAGGGCGGCTTACGACATTAAGATATATGGCTGTACGACTACATGGCGGCTTACATGTTGCAAATTGAGCTCAGGGCAGGAATCCATCGCCGTTTGTCAGCCATTCCATCCACCGAAATTCTCAGTTTGCGACTAATGAAAATCCTCGATGACGGCGGTCGGCTAATATCCCATTCCCAGTTCACGAAAGATTTTTAAATATTAATGATAGTTTTGAAGGCATTGCATGGTATGGCGCCTGAATACATAGTGAAAGGATAATTAAAATGAATGTGCCCGCTATAACTTGGTCCAACGAAGAAATTAAATTGAAGGTTCCCAAGCCAATTGTAAGATACTTGGCAGACGTGCATTTGCTGTAAATGCTTAAATGTTGTGAAAAGCCCTGGCAAGCGACCTTCGCTTGGTTTAAACATATTTATTTAAACACGATTAGATAAACAGAACAATCTGATACAATCCTTTCGTGGGTATAAACGGGTTTGCTGGTGGACCGCTGGACAAGTAAGTGGAGAAAACTTAGCAACAATGGCATATACTAATATTCAAGGTTGTAGTCTAACAACTGACATCTAATAGTTACATTACACGTTAGCGACCAGTTTTGTTACACTGTTTATATGTGCTTGTTTCGTCTAGATAAAACATTAAAGCGTCCGCTTTCTATCATAAAATTTTGAACACAAATTTGAACTTCCATAGTAATACGTACATGCACGTTATCTGGACCGTGAAGAATCGAGTGTATATTATATGCCCTGAGTGGATTCACGCAAGTATACTGGTGCTGACCCGTGAAAAATTTTGTGCATTAGAACAATCTGGCTTCTCTTTTGCCTCTGTGCCAGTGTTTCCCAACCCAACTCTTCATAAACTGTATTACGTCCCGTCCCCTTAATTGCACCGCCGACAATTTTGGCAGCTCGGTATTGGACTTGTTCTAGCATTTCGATCTCGGCATCGCTACAGTTGCTCCACACCACACTTCCATATTCCATCGTTGGCCTGATAAAAGTTTTATAAATCAGGTCAAGAGTTTTTCGATCCAATTTCCACTTTAGCGGTACAATCAATCTACTCTGGCATTAGCTTTCCTAAGAATCTCCTTACTATTTAAAGACCATGACAAGTCACTTTTCAACGTAATTCCAAGATGCTTGTGAAAAGACACATCTTGAATAGGTTTGTCGCCCAAATATAATGGTGGATTACCAGAGTCGCGCTTCTTGCGCGTTGCCAGCAACGCCTCAGATTTTTCGGGATTAAAAGTCATTAACCACTTTTTAGCCCAACGCTCAAGAGCTTGTAAGTCTTTTTGCAGCACAGTGCAACATTTATCGGGATCGTCAATGGTAATGAACAGTGTGGTGTCATCAGCGAACAACCGTATGTGCGACGTTACCACTTCGGTCATATCGTTTATGTATAAGAGAAAAAGGATTGGTCCGAGGATTGATCCCTGGGGCACACCCGCATCCACATATCCCCAGTCCGAGTGGGATCCTTCCACCACCACCCGCTGACGGCGGTTACATAAATAGTTTTTAAACCATTGTAGTAGGGGTCCACTTATGCCATAGCCTTGTAGCTTTGTAATCATGCCTGCATGCCATACCCTGTCGAAGGCCTTTGACACGTCTAAGAAAACCAGCCTGACATCTTTCCTCTTATCAAGAGATTCAGAGACTAAGTGGTAGAGTTCGACTAGTTGGCACACTGTCGGATCCCCTGGCTGAAACCCTGACTGATATTTAGATAAAATATGATTATCCCTGACGAAATTAAATACATGTTTATGCACACACTTCTCCAACACCTTACCCAAGCAACTCAGTAACGAGACGGGGCGGTAATTACTTCGCTTGATACATTGAGTCAGTTTAAACAGAGCTTGAATACTTCCCTGTTCGCAAAATTAATTGACGAAGGTTATTAGTGTTGTGCATATATTTCTTATTTCAGTGAGCTACGTATAACATATTTAAAGATAAGCAAGATAAATTATGTACATTACCCGGTTTACTTTGATGTACAGCGTCTTTGAACGGAACCACAGATTTGATGATATAAAAACCCAATAACAATAACAATAATAATAATAATAATACATACATACACTTTATGTATTGCTGCCCCTCTGTCAAAAAGATCTGGCAAAATATTGAACAATGGATTACAACCTTATACAATGTTCATGTGAGTCTATCAGTAGTAGACGTCTTGTGTGGTATTTCTGGTGATAAAGGATCTATTGTACTGAGTATAAATTTCATTGTGGTAATGGCTAAATGGTACATCTACAAAAGTAGATTATCGGAGAGTTGGCTGTTAAATTTCGAATTATGTAAATCATCAAGAAACAGGTGCAAATGGAGCATCATGCTGATATCATTAAAGGAAAATCATCCAGATATATTGCATTGTATGAGAAAATAGAATCGTGTAATGTAATTATATAATTTTATATAATATTCCGTCACATATCAATACGATATTCGTATCGTAGTAATCAATAATTGTTTTAAAGTTTATGTTATCGGCCTCGACCTATAATTGCATTGCCTATATTTGTATATATATGTTGCTCTCGTTGCTTAAGGAACAAAAAAAAAAAAAAAAAAAAAAGTATAATAATAATAATAATAATAATAATAATAATTTACCGGTGCGGCGAGCCGTCTGGTGCAGACAGGGTTGGCGCTCTGCTCGTACACGACCTGGTGACTAGGACCCCGTCCCCCATCCAATACGGGTTTGTACGCCACTGTTTAGAACTGTGAAAGTGGCAAAATGTCAACTACGTCGCGGACCGTGATTCTGGTTTATCAGAAATGTCCGTATCTAAATGTTCCAAGAAAAACGGTTAAACAGCCTAATTGTCGAGGATGTGTAGAAAGGAAACCATTACACGTACATCTGTATTACTGTTATTTATTAATTATATTATTATAAATATATATAGCGGCAACGGAAACATAAGGACAACACAACAGACAAAGATGTATTACTGCGCCCTTAGGTTGAACATATACTGGACCTTTGTTGTAGAAGTATATATATATACATATATCGTAACATGTCTATAAATCAAATACGGAACAAAAATGCGAACGCAATCGGTTAGTTACTGACAATGATTTTAACTGCAGGAAGATAGACGTTGATAATTTACAATAGAGACACATTTAGTCGCCGTGGACTATTTGTATGCCATTCAGACCGACGCCACGTGGCTCGCAATCGATACGCACATTCCAGCCTCTTACACACGCATTGCACAAATACTCTCATGGCCACATATTCTTCCAGTTACCACTTAAAGCCAGATTTAATCAAAAAAATATGGCCAACAATTCTGTGTCAATTGCTTATATTTAAGTAATTAACGCCCTGAAATAGGTTGTGATTAGTAGACACATTAAAACCATATAGAGAGCAACTATGAGAATATACATAAGTCATAACGCAGAGATTGATAAACAACGTTTAAATTGGTTAATTAAGATAACAATTTGCTAGATAGCGTAAGTTACGGCTCACGACCTGTTGGTTTTCCCAGCCATCTTGAGGTTGTATTTGTTGGGGTTGAACACTAACGACCACTCGAGCAAACTAAATACGAACACAACTACAAGGCCTAGTATTGCTAATGTACAGTGGCGACAAATATTCAGCAACCTATACGTCCTCGTCCTCGCCCTCGTCCTCGCCCTCGCTCTCGCCCTCGTCCTCGTCCTCGCCCTCGCCCGCTGCTTTCTCAACAAATTGTGAACGTACAGAATTATTGCATCGCATTATTGCTAAGGGTCCTTGGGGTAAGCGATTTATGAATCATATATGCAGCAGCAATTCTCTACTTGAAGCGGGTCAAGGCTGATGTGCTGCCCTCATATGGTAAAGGAGGTTTAGTGCAGCAGCCATTATGGTGTTGGGGGGCAGGAGACCAGGCACCCTCGGCCCAGTAAACGACCACTTACCAGCCGATGAACAGAGATGCTGCCTCCAGGAAATCACTCGCCGCTAAACGACGAAGCCGTGAACGGCGGCAAACATGGCTAATGGTTGGAGTGCGAGTTTATCCCTAGCCATAAACACAAGGCAATATCCGGCCAGATTCAACAGGGTGGGTTATTGGCCGTCTGTAGAAGTAATAATAGAGGTGAGTCTGTGACGTAAATCTGGCCAAGGGATCTGGTAGCATACTGTGGTCCCCCTCCACCCCTCTCGGCACCACGGCCCCTCCTTACTCGTCACTCAGACCAGCGTATAAATCAACACCAGTGTTATCTGTCTCATAATCGCCTTCTTGTATTGTATCCGACTTCTGTGGTATCGAGGTAAATATTCCAGTTATGTATCAGACCAGGTCGGCATGCCCCCCCCCCCCCCACCCGGCTGGCCCTAACTGCCACGTGAAGCAGGATCCGCTAACTTGGCCAATACACACGTGAACAGCCGCCACATGAGACATGCTAACACCCAGGACATGCCGCGTACTATGCTGATCTAGCGGCGACACAGACACCCAGTGCCCTGTAACTAACGTAACAACCAGACCTATATTGTGTGTGTATGTCCCGCGTCAGCACAGCCCGACACACGTCACATTGCACAGTGCAGGACATCACGGCGACATTTGGAGTCATTTGGTGAAGGCAGCGTGTGGGGCCTGAGCTGGGGTAATGATACCACACGCTGGACTGCATTAGGCCTACACAAAAGTCCATTTGTTCTAGCCTCTTAAATAAATATTGTGGCGTGGGTTGCCAGTGCATAGATACACCTTTGGAATCGTGCCAACATTCAACATAATTATGCTGGCAGCCATGAACAACGAAGTAAGATGAAGACATAAATATGTTGAACACGAAACAGCTTCCATGCTAACACAATGCCCCACGCGGCATGCGAGCCGGTAACCCGGATGGCGACACGTGCCGGAAGTCGATGTTTGCGTCCGTGTCAGTCTTTGGTAATCGGTGCAGGAATGAAGTGTCCGGCGCCTGCCCGGTCTGGCGAGAGCGCCAGGACTGGGTCCAGACCCCGTCTACTTCAAGCTGCGCCACGCGGCTCTCTGAGAGTGGAGGACCACATGGCCGGTCTGCGATAACCCAGAGAGGTCTGTCTGACCGCGTCCTTAATGACGTCATATGTTATGATGACGTCATAATGCATTGTCTTCGCGGGGTGTATGATGTAGATTATTCAGTTGAGGTTCCTTGGGAGTGTCATGAGGATCAGTTCACACGATGCAATCGCCAAGCACTTCCCGATGACCCGGACAACAATATGTTCCACAAAATCTGAAAGTCAGAAGACGATGTTGAATTGTGGCTATTATAGGAGATATACATGGGCGGCGAGCAAGACCAAACCAGTCCAAATGACCTACAGAATAACGACATGTAAAAATATAAGAACCGAATTTTGCATCGAGCGAGAACTATTCTAGACGAATGATCAACGCAATAAAGCGGTCCACATATTTCGTTTGCAATTTCATCGCCTTCTGTCTGTTTCATGTCAGAAATATAAACGCCAACTCATGTAAAATATATGTGCGGCGACATCTCTAGCATCTAGTAACATTTTTAGTACTGTCTGTAATTCAAAGACGATAATTATGGTTCCCTTACTTTTTCTCGGTCAGCCTCTCCGCTGTCTGGGTGCAGTACGTCTTACATGGCATCAGATTGCACTTCTCTTCGAAGCGGATCTCCCTGTCAGAGAAAGTCATTCATTCACAATTCTGCAACGTGCGCAATAATCGGATAACGTTAATAACCGATAAGGATGATGAGCTGATGAGGAGGACAGCAAAGTCGTTCTAAATTGTTTCATTTGAGGTAATATTAAATCGAGGATTTACATCGATTTCGCAAAAATGTGTTACTGCAGCATAAGATGGGAGAGAGAGAGATTTACTCTGAGAAGCGGCGTCACTTTGCGTAGTAACCGTACGGTCACTTCGACTTGACGGTAGACATCTGAACCACGATTAATAAGAGAACTCACGTGTAAGTGGACCCGTCGTTTCTGGAGCACCTGCGATAGGCCCAGCGCCACCCACACCCCCCACAGTCCTTAGAGCACCCGTCACGCTCCCACCAACAGTCCTTAGAGGCCTTACCCCCTCCGCCAGAGGGAGCCACCGAGGTAGAAGGCGTCACCGTCGAGCTGAGAATATGGCTGAGGTGGCTGGTTCGAATCCTGCTCGTTGAAGGCGCGTGACTAGTGCTGTGTAGTGTCGTTGATGTAGCTGTGTGGTTGCTCTGAGGATGCGAGGTTGACGCGCTCGCGGAAGAGGTGATTTCTGTTGTCGCTGTTGTTGTCGCTGTTGTTGTCGCTGTTGTTGTTATTTTCGTGGTTGTCGATGGTGAGTGGGCTGCGCTGGTTGTGTTTCCCGCCGGGGAAGGTGACGCTGTGGTGCTGGCGGGAGTGGTGGTGCCGGCGGTGGAGGGGGTGGCAGTGGGTACACTGCCTCGTGTCGGGGGTGTCGATCGCTGAGGTGTGTAGACAGCCGTTTGAGTGGGCAGGGTTACAGACCTGGGCGTGATGGCGTCATCGTTCTCACCCTCGCCTCCATCTCCGCCGCTGTCGCCGGATTCTCCACCAGAGTGCGCATCGGACGCTGAAACGTGGCATAGTTGATTATATTTCCGCATGTGAAATGCATTATTGTAAATGTGTTAACTTAATACACATATCCTTTAACATGTTAACACAAAGACGTGGCCAATCCATCCTCTAATAGATAAAAACGGTGGGCGAAACATGAACGAATATTTAATACAGAATGATTATCCTTAATATCAGTCGCCCATTTCTCTCTCTCTCTCTTTCTCTCTCTCTCTATATATATATATATATATAATGTGCCATCACACAGCCAACGGAAAGAACTTGAATTGGGTTTTGTGCTGTTCTTCGACACACCTACCGAATGTTTCAATCTGCTGTTTGGTGTACTGCACTTGTTCCGAGTCCAATAACGTGACATAGTCAGTGACCTTTTGTAAATTGCGCGGGCTGTCAGCAATCTCCAACAGGAGGTTGCTGCGAACGTCTTCTCCTATGCTCACTACCATCATCCTTATGCCTTCAGTGCGCATGCTCTGCAGATTGCTTGTGCTGACGCGTTGCCATGCCATCACGTGCAAATCCGACGGCCGGTTGTCGGTAACCATGATACTGACACGTGACGCGTGTCCGCGAGCGCCATTTTGTCTGAGAAACGCGTCAGTCTCCAGCAACCAGATGGCAGTGTAGTAGTTGGCCTCCCCTTCACCCATTGAGATGGCGTCGATATCCGCAAATAAACTCTCCTTGCTGTGATGTTTGTTGAAGTAGGCACGCGTCCTGGCGAAGCGGTCGAATGTGATCATCCCTACTTTAGTGGCCTCCTCGCCGTAGGTGAATTGGTCGACGACCGATTTCATGTATTCCTTCATACTGTCGAAGTCTTTTCCGTCCTTCATTGAGGTGTCCACCAGGAAGATCAGGTCGATTATATCTAAAATATGTAAATGCAACTTAATGCATTTGATATATTCGCAAATCATATGCAACAAACTTTAGGCAAAATGGAATTCATGACGTATTAAGCTGGCATTAAATCTAGCACTACTGGTGGCATTATAAAAAAGTCATGCTTCTAAGATATATCTCAATCAACCGACATTTAATCGTATAGACGGAAGTTGGTTTATCACCCGAACTAATGGGGGGGGGGGTTGCTTATTTCTAAATGATGTCTATAAACCACATATACCACTGGCTGAGCCATCCAAAGTCACCCATACGTGGCGGACTGGATTTTGTAGTTGTTATGCATCGGCGATTCCTTCACCAGATGGCACCACTGTTTCATGCGGTTTCTACGGGCATCTGCACTGAAAATAAAATTCTAAGTACCCCCCCCCCCCCGCTCCTTACTGGTGTAGGGGAGACGTTATGACGCGCGTCCACCGTCACGAAGATGAACCCCCGAGTGGGCGCGTTACCTTGGATGGGGTAATCCGACGGGTAGGGGCTCCGGTGTTCACAGCGCTCCCCGTGGTAGAACGGGCGACAGCGACACGTGAAGCTGGAGAGCTGCTCGTAGCACGTGCCACCATTATAACACGGCTGACCGGCACACTCATCGCCATCTAGCGGGCAAATACAAAACATATTTCAATACAATATTCATTGGTCGTTTCGTCGGCCAAAAGATCTGTATTCTGATCATCACCCATTTGAAATCTATACCCTATGTAAAAAATGCATTCTATTATCCTTGCAAACTTACAACTAAATATTACACCTAAATGATATTGATAATCTTTACGTCCAATAATATACATACTCGTTCATTGGATATGTATAATAGTATCAACAAAAACATGTACCTTGGTATACGGACTGGCATCAGGCGGCAAGATACGTTCACAAGCGCGAAACAATGCCTGAATGTGTTAACAAAGGGGAAGCGGGTGAGAAGTGTTCACGCCATAAGGGCTGGTGCTCGGGGGGCTGCCACTGACCGGCCTGGTAGCGGATCTTGAAGCCGCCGCGTCCTGCCAGGGTGGTCATATTGTCCTTGGCCTTGAAGATGACCAACATCTGATGTCCCGCCGACACGATGGGCTTCAGGTAGCGCTCGCTGCAGCAGAACCTTCAGACAGAAACAGTTATTGACGTTCACGTAATCGCCCATACCGGGTGTCTTCAAGGATTAAGGCTAAATTAGGCCAATAAAAACCTCCAAATCTCCAACGTGCAGGCGGTGAATTTGGGGAAAGAGTCTAAGTCAGGGAGGAACCATTTGATACCCAACCCGGGGGGGGGGGGGGCAATGGATTTAAATTAGTAAAAAGCAGGCTGTTCACCAAATGGTTAGCAAAACGTAGGACACAAGTAGAAAAATAGAGGAAAAAAGTAAGATATTCAAACAGCACATGTAGCAATATTATCCATGTCCATAACGGATAAACAAATTCAATTGAAAAAAAAATTATATCATTAAGAAAATCTTATACGGTGCTCGGTACATGTATTAAAGCCACTTTACAGAGGCCAGTGTTGATTTCACGCAGAAACAGAATGCCTCTGACTGTTGACTTTTGTCACAGCATAAGCGAGGTTTACAGCAAGGCATGCCATTTTGAAATCGTATCTGGTAAAGCAAATACCAAAAAATGGAAAAAAGTCGGGGGCAAAAATCGGTATGTTGAAGAACAAGTTAGAAAATTTAGATGGAAACCAAAAAGCAGGAAAGGGTAGGAAAAGTACGGCCACTAGACAACCTGAAAAGCTAAAAACTATGCCCCCGGTTGGTAATATCACAGTCTCTCCCAAAGCATGTTTTTTTTCAGGCCGTAGCTGAGTGGCATACGTGACATGATGTTACGTCATGCCTAGTATTTACATGGCACGCTAAATTTGAAATGCAATGGTATGAACTCCTAATACCGCCATGACTTATCGTATGTTATAAAATGTTATAATGATATCTTTGCTTGTGTAAGTAGAACAAATGCATTGCATACGATATTGTACTGAATGCTGAAGTGAGACTGCTGAAGACGATATACCTTGGTCCGCTGAATCCCAGGTCGGCGCCGTGTCGGACCTCCACCCAATGTGTGCAGCGGCTGTTGTAGCAGTACACCGAAAAGGGGTCTTCAAACCTCAGAACGACTCGGTGACCTACGGGAGCCTGTAAGTACGTACAGCACAACGGTCACTTTACGGAGGTTATAAGTCACCTACGGGAGCCTGTAAGTACACACAGCACAACGGGCACTTTACGGAGGTTATAAGTCACCTACAAGAGCCTGTAAGTACACACAGCACACCGGTCACTTTACGGAGGTTATAAGTCACCTACGGGAGCCTGTAAGTACACACAGCACAACGGTCACTTTACGTAGGTTATAATTCACCAACGGGAGCCTGTAAGTACACACAGCACAACGGGCACTTTACGGAGGTTATAAGTCACCTACAAGAGCCTGTAAGTACACACAGCACAACGGGCACTTTACGGAGGTTATAAGTCACCTACGGGAGCCTGTAAGTACACACAGCACACCGGTCACTTTACGGAGGTTATAAGTCACCTACGGGAGCCTGTAAGTACGCACAGCACAACGGTCACTTTACGGAGGTTATAAGTCACCTACGGGAGACTGTAAGTACACACAGCACAACGGTCACTTTACGGAGGTTATAAGTCACCTACGGGAGCCTGTAAGTACACACAGCACAACGGTCACTTTACGGAGGTCATAAGTCACCTACGGGAGCCTGTAAGTACAAACAGCCCAACGGGCACTTTACGGAGGTTATAAGTCACCTACGGGAGCCTGTAAGTACACACAACACAACGGGCACTTTGCGGAGGTTATAAGTCACCTACGAGAGCCTGTAAGTACACACAACACACCGGTCACTTTACGGAGGTTATAAGTCACCTACGGGAGCCTGTATGTACGCACAGCACAACGGTCACTTTACGGAGGTTATAAGTCACCTACAGGAGCCTGTAAGTGCACACAGGACAACGGTCACTTTACGGAGGTTATAAGTCACCTACGGGAGCCTGTAAGTACACACAGCACAACGGGCACTTTACGGAGGTTATAAGTCACCTACAGGAGCCTGTAAGTGCACACAGGACAACGGTCACTTTACGGAGGTTATAAGTCACCTACGGGAGCCTGTAAGTACACACAGCACAACGGGCACTTTACGGAGGTTATAAGTCACCTACGGGAGCCTGTAAGTACACACAGCATAACGGTCACTTTACGGAGGTCATAAGTCACCTACGGGAGCCTGTATGTACGCACACCACAACGGTCACTTTACGGAGGTTATATGTCACCTACGAGAGCCTGTAAGTACACACAGTACACCGGTCACTTTACGGAGGTTATAAGTCACCTACGGGAGCCTGTAAGTACACACAGCATAACGGTCACTTTACGGAGGTCATAAGTCACCTACGGGAGCCTGTATGTACGCACACCACAACGGTCACTTTACGGAGGTTATATGTCACCTACGAGAGCCTGTAAGTACACACAGTACACCGGTCACTTTACGGAGGTTATAAGTCACCTACGGGAGCCTGTAAGTACGCACAGCACAACGGTCACTTTACGGAGGTTATAAGTCACCTACGGGAGCCTGTAAGTACACACAGCATAACGGTCACTTTACGGAGGTCATAAGTCACCTACGGGAGCCTGTATGTACGCACACCACAACGGTCACTCTACGGAGGTTATAAGTCACCTACAGTAGCCTGTAAGTACACACAGTACACCGGTCACTTTACGGAGGTTATAAGTCACCTACGGGAGCCTGTAAGTACGCACAGCACAACGGTCACTTTACGGAGGTTATAAGTCACCTACGGGAGCCTGTAAGTTCACACAGCACACCGGTCACTCTGCGGAGGTTATAAGTCGCGTCTCAAGAACAGTCACCATTTTCATATGGCGTAGAAGTAAGTGTGTCAACTGCATTCTGGCACTAAACGCAAAACAGGCCAATAAACTGCTATTTACTTTTAGACACGAGTAACCTTCATATTGGGGTGCTTTGTGAATCTCATTTAATCACCTCACATGCACACGATGCCAAAACAACGTATAACCATATATTTATCCGTTAACATCTTATCAAGAAGCATATGAAGAACATTCATGCCGCTATGTGCTGTCAATCAGATGGAAGAATATGAGTTGTAAGGCGTGGTCACCTCAATCAGCCAAGAACACTCCTGGAAGTTGTCGTACGCCTTCTGACCGGTGCTGATGAATCGGGATATGTTGAAGGGCGATTCAATGACCTTTGACCTGATGGAGGCTGTCATCCGCCCCCCACATTGCTCTGCGTGAAGACAAGGCCACAGTGAGTCCAGGTCCAAGATACATTGCACGGCCGTTAGTTGAATAAGACGTTATGATCCCAATCAAGATATTCACAAGATATAACAGGAGACGTGGAGATAGTGGCGTCCATAAAGGCCAACACTTGTTTGATACATGGTTGCCTGATCCCCATATCGTCACTGAAGAGCCGGGACAGCGGCTTGTTTAAAAAAACAGCAAGTGGCCTAATCCTTTAAGCTCTACCAGGCGCAGTAAGATTAACATGGCGATCCAAATCAGTCTCTGATGGTTCTGAAGAGGAAGCCTCACCCCCCCCCCCCCCACCACCCTGGTGATGGTATGACCGCCTCACCGCCCCCACCCCCCACCCCCACCTGATGGTTGAGAAGAGATATCACACTCCCACCCTCTGGTGAATGTATGAAGCCCCCCCGTCCTCCCCCGCCCCCCGCTGGTGATTGCCTGTGACACATTTAGGGCCCCTGAGGGGGGATAGCCATGTCGCGTGTCGATTTTAAGAAAAGGTCCATGTCGCGTGTCGATTTTAAGAAAAGGTCCATGTCGCGTGTCGATTTTAAGAAAAGGTCCATGTCGCGTGTCGATTTTAGGAAAAGGTCCATGTCGCGTGTCGCTAAGTCTTATGTCGCATGTCGATTCTAAGACAACCCCAATGTCGCGTTGTCGATTTTAAAAATCACCGTGTCGCCGTGTCGAAAAAGCCCCTATGGGGCCCTACATTTGCCCGCCCCACTTACCGCCCTGATGCTGCGCCGGTTCGTCACAGAAGTCGCCGCCCCAGCCATCGGGACATTTGCACTTGGCGCAGTTGTTGGGGTCCTGGTAGCCGCGGTGTTGGCAGGATCGATTCAACTGCTGGCCCTCACACGTGTCTGCGGACAGCAAGTCACATCTCCGGGATATTGTCATAGGTCACAATGGGATTAGATCTAGTTGACCTGGGAGTCATTGTATGTTCGTGTTTTCCTTCAGAGGAAGTGTGTTACAGGTAAAGAACCACATTCCGCCACGCTTAGTATCTCATCCCGTTCCCGTTCCCCGGTCATTGTGGTGTTAGGAACATCAACATGAACGCGTGAGGACCCGGTGACGACAAGGAGAGGCGACAGCAGGGCACTTACCTGAACAATAAGCCTTGTTGATGGTGTAGATGTCCCAAAAACTTAGCTCCACTCGCTGACCAATTGTCGCTTGATACAAAGGGTCTTTGGTTTTAATCGTCTTATATCCCGATTTGCTGAATGCCTTCAAAGTGATCAAATAAGAAATGAAATCAATCGTTTCTCTTCGAAAGAATATATGACATCCATAGATACAACTAGATGGGGCAATGACTGTCATAGACTGGACTGATCAGCTGATGCTGGCCGTCAATGGCGAAAAGATTTATTGTGCCAATGCAAAAAAAGTTATCAAAAATAAACTTGTTGGTTGACTGGTTTAGGAATGGCATTTTGACCTGTAAATTCCCCCATCTTTCAGATGGAGATTCATATCTCCATGGTAACCTTTATGTGCAATTGTTGCGTTAGACCACAATGGCAGATCAAGAGCCGGGAGACTTCCAAGACACAGTGTTGTGTTGCCCCCACCACCCCGCGCCGGTTTTCGACGTTTGAAAGAGCTCGCCCCACCTAAAGCTATCCCCCCAGACACACCTCCCACCCCACCACCGAACTTTTGTTCAACATCATGGATCCGGTGAGGGCCCATTAGGTTGGGCCCGGGACAGCGGCCCCCTTGGTTGCCTACCGTGGAGAGGTACTGCATGTCTGACGCGTAGTCATAGGGCACTTCCTGCGTGTCAATGAACCTGGAGGGTATAATGGCGAAGAGCCCCATTGCACTGGGGGCCACATTGTCGTTCACGATGTCGATGTGCTGGTCTCTGTCTGGCCGCTGGTGCTCGTGGATCAGCCCCAGGGTGTGGCCGATCTCATGCGCCAATATACCCTAAAGGCAGTTTAGTCTTGTTAACAAGTAATAAACTCAAGCAAGGAAGGTTATTTTCCACTGTTTGTCTACCAAATGTTAGTTGGTTTCAAAATCTAAGTTGACTTTCATTGTTTTTTCAAAGGTCAATATAATTATTTAACATTTGATGACCCTGAGCACGGTGACCCTAAGATACTAAGATTATGATATTTTGTTCACAGTTATGAACTGTAAAGATGTGTGTGAAAACATGCGTTTCTTTCTGTCCTGTTTTCCTTAAGGTTAGACAAGCACTCATTTTATACTTCAGAAGAAAGCCTCTAAAACGTAGCCCGTGCAAGGTCCGGGCTTTGAATGTACATATGATTACTACGTCATGGCCACATGTATCGACCCATTGCTACAGGTATCGACTCATGGCCACCGGTATCGGCCTATGGCCACAGGTATGGACCCATTGCCACAGGTATCGACCCATTGCCGCAGGTATCGACCCATTGCCACAAGTATCGACTCATTGTCACAGGTATCGACTCATGGCCACATGTATCGACCCATGGCCACAGGTATCGACTCATGGCCACCGGTATCGGCCTATAGCCACAGGTATAGACCCATTGCCACAGGTATCGACCCATTGCCACAGGTATCGACCCATTGCCACAAGTATCGACTCATTGTCACAGGTATCGACTCATGGCCACAGGTATCGACCCATTGCCACAGGTATCGACTCATGGCCACATGTATCGACCCATGGCTACAGGTATCGACCCATTGCCACAAGTATCGACCCATGGTCACAGGTATCGACTCATGGCCACAGGTATCGACCCATTGTCACAGGTATCGACCCATTGCCACAGGTATGGACCCATTGCTACAGGTATGAACTCATGGCCACAGGTATGGACCCATTGCCACAGGTATCGACCCATTGTCACAGGGATCGACCCATTGCCACTGGTATGGTCCCATGGCCACAGGTATGGACTCATGGCCACAGGTATGGACCCATTGCCACAGGCATCGACCCATTGCCACAGGTATGGTCCCATGGCGACAGGTATCGACCCATGGCCACAGGTATCGACCCATGGCCACAGGTATCGACCCATTGCCACACGTATGGACCCACTGCCACAGGTATCGACCCATTGCCACAAGTATCGACCCATGGTCACAGGTATCGACTCATGGCCACAGGTATCGACCCATTGTCACAGGTATCGACCCATTGCCACAGGTATCGACCCATTGCCACAGGTATGGACTCATGGCCACAGGTATCGACCCATTGCCACAGGTATGGACCCATTAACACAGGTATCGACCCATTGTTACAGGTATCGACCCATTGTCACAGGTATCGATCCATTGCCACAGGTATCGACCCATTGTCACAAGTATCGACCCATGGTCACAGGTATCGACTCATGGCCACAGGTATCGACCCATTGTCACAGGTATCGACCCATTGCCACAGGTATCGACCCATTGCCACAGGTATGGAGTCATGGCCACAGGTATCGACCCATTGCCACAGGTATGGACCCATTAACACAGGTATCGACCCATTGTTACAGGTATCGACCCATTGTCACAGGTATCGACCCATTGTCACAGGTATCGACCCATCGCCACAGGTATCGACCCATTACCACAGGTATGGACCCATGGCCACAGGTATCGACCCATTGCCACAGGTATGGACCCATTACCACAGGTATCGACCCAATGTCACAGGTATGGACTCATGGCCACAGGTATCGACCCATTGCCACAGGTATGGACCCATTACCACAGGTATCGACCTATTGTCACAGGTATCGACCCATTACCACAGGTATCGACCCATTACCACAGGTATCGACCCATTGCTACAGGTATCGACCCATTGTCACATGTATCGACCCATTGCCACAGGTATCGACCCATTGCCACAGGTATCGACCCATTGTTACAGGGATCGACCCATTGTCACAGGTATCGACCCATGGCCACAGGTATGGACTCATGGCCACAGGTATGTACCCATTGCCACAGGTATCGACCCATTGCCACAGGTATCGACACATTGCCACATGTATCGACCCATTGCCACAGGTATCGACCCATGGCCACAGGTATCGACCCATTACCACAGGTATCGACCCATTGTTACAGGTATCGACCCATTGTCACAGGTATCGACCCATTGCCACAGGTATCGACCCTTTGCCACAGGTATGGACCCATTGCCACAGGCATGGACCCATTGCCACAAGTATCGACTCATGGCCACATGTATCGACCCATTGCCACAGGTATCGACCCATTGCCACAGGTATCGACTCATTGCCACATGTATGGACCCACTGCCACAGGTATCGACCCATTGCCACAAATATCGACCCATGGCCACAGGTATGGAGTCATGGCCACAGGTATCGACCCATTGCCACAGGTATGGACCCATTAACACAGGTATCGACCCATTGTTACAGGTATCGACCCATTGTCACAGGTATCGACCCATTGTCACAGGTATCGATCCATTGCCACAGGTATCGACCCATTGCCACAAGTATCGACCCATGGTCACAGGTATCGACTCATGGCCACAGGTATCGACCCATTGTCACAGGTATCGACCCATTGCCACAGGTATCGACCCATTGCCACAGGTATGGAGTCATGGCCACAGGTATCGACCCATTGCCACAGGTATGGACCCATTAACACAGGTATCGACCCATTGTTACAGGTATCGACCCATTGTCACAGGTATCGACCCATTGTCACAGGTATCGACCCATCGCCACAGGTATCGACCCATTACCACAGGTATGGACCCATGGCCACAGGTATCGACCCATTGCCACAGGTATGGACCCATTACCACAGGTATCGACCCAATGTCACAGGTATGGACTCATGGCCACAGGTATCGACCCATTGCCACAGGTATGGACCCATTACCACAGGTATCGACCTATTGTCACAGGTATCGACCCATTACCACAGGTATCGACCCATTACCACAGGTATCGACCCATTGCTACAGGTATCGACCCATTGTCACATGTATCGACCCATTGCCACAGGTATCGACCCATTGCCACAGGTATCGACCCATTGTTACAGGGATCGACCCATTGTCACAGGTATCGACCCATGGCCACAGGTATGGACTCATGGCCACAGGTATGTACCCATTGCCACAGGTATCGACCCATTGCCACAGGTATCGACACATTGCCACATGTATCGACCCATTGCCACAGGTATCGACCCATGGCCACAGGTATCGACCCATTACCACAGGTATCGACCCATTGTTACAGGTATCGACCCATTGTCACAGGTATCGACCCATTGCCACAGGTATCGACCCATTGCCACAGGTATGGACCCATTGCCACAGGCATGGACCCATCGCCACAAGTATCGACTCATGGCCACATGTATCGACCCATTGCCACAGGTATCGACCCATTGCCACAGGTATCGACTCATTGCCACATGTATGGACCCACTGCCACAGGTATCGACCCATTGCCACAAATATCGACCCATGGCCACAGGTATCGACCCATTGCCACAGGTATCGACCCATTGCCACATGTATGGACCCACTGCCACAGGTATCGACCCATTGGCACATGTATGGACCCACTGCCACATGTATCGGCCCATTGCCACATGTATCGACCCATTGCCACAGGTATCGACCCATTGCCACAGGTATCGACCCATTGCCACATGTATGGACCCACTGCTACAGGTATCGACCCATTGACACATGTATCGACCCATTGCCACATGTATCGACCCATTGCCACATGTATCGACCCATTACCACAGGTATCGACCCATTGGCACATGTATCGACCCATTGACACATGTATCGACCCATTGCCACATGTATGGACCCACTGCTACAGGTATCGACCCATTGACACATGTATCGACCCATTGCCACATGTATCGACCCATTGCCACATGTATCGACCCATTACCACAGGTATCGACCCATTGGCACATGTATCGACCCATTGACACATGTATCGACCCATTGCCACATGTATCGACCCATTGCCACAGGTATCGACCCATTGCCACAGGTATCGACCCATTGCCACATGTATGGACCCACTGCTACAGGTATCGACCCATTGACACATGTATCGACCCATTGCCACATGTATCGACCCATTGCCACAGGTATCGACCCATTGCCACAGGTATCGACCCATTGCCACAGGTATCGACTCATGGCCACAGGTATCGACCCATTGCCACAGGTATCGACTCATGGCCACAGGTATCGACCCATGGCCACAGGTATTACGTATATAGTGAATTATTGATATTTCACGGACATAGTGAATGCGTAATTATGACGTGCCGTAAAGTTTATGAATTATCGAGCGAAATGAGCTCGGCTACTTTAACCCGCCACACTACAAACCAATTCATCCATGTAAATGATACTTGAGAATACATGTCACCTATTGTGTTAAGTTGTGGCTAGGGCAGCGAGATCAGTAGGGACCTACGCACTATGCAGAGCACTATGCGGAGCACCACACAGGGAACTAATACTCACCAACCCCATACAATACTGAGATAAGTAAATAGGCTGTGGGTTAACCGATTGCGCCTTTCCAATGTAAGAGTAGCATCTGCAAGTAAAAAGCATATTGGCTAACGTAGGGCATTATGGTGTTGTGACGTCATAGGTTTACTCACAAGCCCCAGACAGTAGTGCGAGATATACAGGGGTTGTGGTACAGGGACGCTGTTGGTAGCAGTCGGCACAACTTTGCCAATGTACGAATAGCACCTGAAAGACAAGTGGGAGACATAGCATCGTCACAGTCAGCTGACCTCACTTCAGGAAGGGGAAGACCTAGCATCGTCACAGTCAGCTGACCTCACTTCAGGAAGGGGAAGACCTAGCATCGTCAGTCAGCTGACCTCACTTCAGGAAGGGGAAGACCTAGCATCGTCACAGTCAGCTGACCTCACTTCAGAAAGGGGAAGACCTAGCATCGTCACAGTCAGCTGACCTCACTTCAGGAAGAGGAAGACCTAGCATCGTCACAGTCAGCTGACCTCACCTCAGGAAGGGGAAGACCTAGCATCGTCAGTCAGCTGACCTCACTTCAGGAAGGGGAAGACCTAGCATCGTCACAGTCAGCTGACCTCACTTCAGAAAGGGGAAGACCTAGCATCGTCACAGTCAGCTGACCTCACTTCAGGAAGGGGAAGACCTAGCATCGTCACAGTCAGCTGACCTCACTTCAGGAAGGGGAAGACCTAGCATCGTCAGTCAGCTGACCTCACTTCAGGAAGGGGAAGACCTAGGATCGTCACAGTCAGCTGACCTCACTTCAGAAAGGGGAAGACCTAGCATCGTCAGTCAGCTGACCTCACTTCAGAAAGGGGAAGACCTAGCATCGTCTCAGTCAGCTTACCTCACTTCAGGAAGGGGAAGACCTAGCATCGTCAGTCAGCTGACCTCACTTCAGGAAGGGGAAGACCTAGCATCGTCACAGTCAGCTGACCTCACTTCAGGAAGGGGAAGACCTAGCATCGTCACAGTCAGCTGACCTCACTTCAGAAAGGGGAAGACCTAGCATCGTCAGTCAGCTGACCTCACTTCAGGAAGGGGAAGACCTAGCATCGTCACAGTCAGCTGACCTCACTTCAGGAAGGGGAAGACCTAGCATCGTCAGTCAGCTGACCTCACTTCAGGAAGGGGAAGACCTAGCATCGTCACAGTCAGCTGACATCACTTCAGGAAGGGGAAGACCTAGCATCGTCACACTCAGCCGACCTCACTTCAGAAAGGGGAAGACCTAGCATCGTCAGTCAGCTGACCTCACTTCAGGAAGGGGAAGACCTAGCATCGTCACAGTCAGCTGACCTCACTTCAAGAAGGGGAAGACCTAGCATCGTCAGTCAGCTGACCTCACTTCAGGAAGGGGAAGACCTAGCATCGTCACAGTCAGCTGACATCACTTCAGGAAGGGGAAGACCTAGGATCGTCACAGTCAGCTGACCTCACTTCAGGAAGGGGAAGACCTAGGATCGTCACAGTCAGCTAACCTCACTTCAGGAAGGGGAAGACCTAGGATCGTCACAGTCAGCTGACCTCACTTCAGGAAGGGGAAGACCTAGGATCGTCACAGTCAGCTGACCTCACTTCAGAAAGGGGAGGACCTAGCATCGTCACAGTCAGCTGACCTCACTTCAGGAAGGGGAAGACCTAGGATCGTCACAGTCAGCTGACCTCACTTCAGGAAGGGGAAGACCTAGGATCGTCACAGTCAGCTGACCTCACTTCAGAAAGGGGAAGACCTAGCATCGTCACAGTCAGCTGACCTCACTTCAGAAAGGGGAAGACCTAGCATCGTCACAGTCAGCTGACCTCACTTCAGGAACGGGAAGATCTAGCATCTTCACAGTCAGCCGACCTCACTTCAGGAAGGGGAAGACCTAGCATCGTCACACTCAGCTGACCTCACTTCAGGAAGGCGAAGACCTAGCATCGTCAGTCAGCTGGCCTCACTTCAGGAAGGGGAAGACCTAGCATCGTCACAGTCAGCTGACCTCACTTCAAGAAGGGGAAGACCTAGCATCGTCACACTCAGCTGACCTCACTTCAGGAAGGGGAAGACCTAGCATCGTCACAGTCAGCTGACCTCACTTCAGGAAGGGGAAGACCTTGCATCGTCACAGTCAGCTGACCTCACTTCAGGAAGGGGAAGACCTAGCATCTTCACAGTCAGCCGACCTCACTTCAGGAAGGGGAAGACCTAGGATCGTCACAGTCAGCTGACCTCACCTCAGGAAGGGGAAGACCTAGGATCGTCACAGTCAGCTGACCTCACTTCAGAAAGGGGAGGACCTAGCATCGTCACAGTCAGCTGACCTCACTTCAGGAAGGGGAAGACCTAGGATCGTCACAGTCAGCTGACCTCACTTCAGGAAGGGGAAGACCTTGCATCGTCACAGTCAGCTGACCTCACTTCAGAAAGGGGAAGACCTAGCATCGTCACAGTCAGCTGACCTCACTTCAGAAAGGGGAAGACCTAGCATCGTCACAGTCAGCTGACCTCACTTCAGGAAGGGGAAGATCTAGCATCTTCACAGTCAGCCGACCTCACTTCAGGAAGGGGAAGACCTAGCATCGTCACACTCAGCTGACCTCACTTCAGGAAGGCGAAGACCTAGCATCGTCAGTCAGCTGGCCTTACTTCAGGAAGGGGAAGACCTAGCATCGTCACAGTCAGCTGACCTCACTTCAAGAAGGGGAAGACCTAGCATCGTCACACTCAGCTGACCTCACTTCAGGAAGGGGAAGACCTAGCATCGTCACAGTCAGCTGACCTCACTTCAGGAAGGGGAATCCCTAGCATCGTCAGTCAGCTGACCTCACTTCAGGAAGGGGAAGACCTAGCATCGTCACAGTCAGCTAACCTCACTTCAGAAAGGGGAAGACCTAGCATCGTCACAGTCAGCTGACCTCACTTCAGGAAGGGGAAGACCTAGCATCGTCAGTCAGCTGACCTCACTTCAGGAAGGAGAAGACCTTGCATCGTCACAGTCAGCTGACCTCACTTCAGGAAGGGGAAGACCTAGCATCTTCACAGTCAGCCGACCTCACTTCAGTAAGGGTAAGACCTAGCATCGTCAGTCAGCTGACCTCACTTCAAGAAGGGGAAGACCTAGCATCGTCACAGTCAGCTGACCTCACTTCAGGAAGGGGAAGACCTAGGATCGTCACAGTCAGCTGACCTCACTTCAGGAAGGGGAAGACCTAGCATCGTCAGTCAGCCGACCTCACTTCAGGAAGGGTAAGACCTAGCATCGTCAGTCAGCTGACCTCACTTCAAGAAGGGGAAGACCTAGCATCGTCACAGTCAGCTGACCTCACTTCAGGAAGGGGAAGACCTAGGATCGTCACAGTCAGCTGACCTCACTTCAGGAAGGGGAAGACCATGCATCGTCACAGTCAGCTGACCTCACTTCAGGAGGGGGAAGACCTAGCATCTTCACAGTCAGCCGACCTCACTTCAGGAAGGATAAGACCTAGCATCGTCAGTCAGCTGACCTCACTTCAAGAAGGGGAAGACCTAGCATCGTCACAGTCAGCTGACCTCACTTCAGGAAGGGGAAGACCTAGGATCGTCACAGTCAGCTGACCTCACTTCAAGAAGGGGAAGACCTAGCATCGTCACAGTCAGCTGACCTCACTTCAGGAAGGGGAAGACCTAGGATCGTCACAGTCAGCTGACCTCACTTCAGGAAGGGGAAGACCTAGCATCGTCACAGTCAGCTGACCTCACTTCAGGAAGGGGAAGACCTAGCATCGTCACAGTCAGCTGACCTCACTTCAGGAAGGGGAAGACCTAGCATCTTCACAGTCAGCCGACCTCACTTCAGTAAGGGTAAGACCTAGCATCGTCAGTCAGCTGACCTCACTTCAAGAAGGGGAAGACCTAGCATCGTCACAGTCAGCTGACCTCACTTCAGGAAGGGGAAGACCTAGGATCGTCACAGTCAGCTGACCTCACTTCAGGAAGGGGAAGACCTAGCATCGTCAGTCAGCCGACCTCACTTCAGGAAGGGTAAGACCTAGCATCGTCAGTCAGCTGACCTCACTTCAAGAAGGGGAAGACCTAGCATCGTCACAGTCAGCTGACCTCACTTCAGGAAGGGGAAGACCTAGGATCGTCACAGTCAGCTGACCTCACTTCAGGAAGGGGAAGACCATGCATCGTCACAGTCAGCTGACCTCACTTCAGGAGGGGGAAGACCTAGCATCTTCACAGTCAGCCGACCTCACTTCAGGAAGGATAAGACCTAGCATCGTCAGTCAGCTGACCTCACTTCAAGAAGGGGAAGACCTAGCATCGTCACAGTCAGCTGACCTCACTTCAGGAAGGGGAAGACCTAGGATCGTCACAGTCAGCTGACCTCACTTCAAGAAGGGGAAGACCTAGCATCGTCACAGTCAGCTGACCTCACTTCAGGAAGGGGAAGACCTAGGATCGTCACAGTCAGCTGACCTCACTTCAGGAAGGGGAAGACCTAGCATCGTCACAGTCAGCTGACCTCACTTCAGGAAGGGGAAGACCTAGCATCGTCACAGTCAGCTGACCTCACTTCAGGAAGGGGAAGACCTAGCATCGTCACAATCAGCTGACCTCACTTTAGGAAGGGGTAGACCTAGCATCGTCACAGTCAGCTGACCTTACTTCAGGAAGGGGAAGACCTAGCATCGTCACAGTCAGCTGACCTCACTTCAGGAAGGGGAAGACCTAGCATCGTCACAGTCAGCTGACCTTACTTCAGGAAGGGGAAGACCTAGCATCTTCACAGTCAGCCGACCTCACTTCAGGAAGGGGAAGACCTAGCATCGTCACAGCCAGCTGACCTCACTTCAGGAAGGAGAAGACCTAGCATCGTCACAGTCAGCTGACCTCACTTCAGGAAGGGGAAGACCTAGCATCGTCACAGTCAGCTGACCTCAC
The DNA here is from genome assembly GCA_964019135.1 of Arenicola marina. Classification (NCBI taxonomy): domain Eukaryota; kingdom Metazoa; phylum Annelida; class Polychaeta; family Arenicolidae; genus Arenicola; species Arenicola marina. The sequence goes on from OZ025256.1 coordinate 33,808,873, forward strand.
TTCAGGAAGGGGAAGACCTTGCATCGTCACAGTCAGCTGACCTCACTTCAGGAAGGGGAAGACCTAGCATCTTCACAGTCAGCCGACCTCACTTCAGGAAGGGGAAGACCTAGGATCGTCACAGTCAGCTGACCTCACCTCAGGAAGGGGAAGACCTAGGATCGTCACAGTCAGCTGACCTCACTTCAGAAAGGGGAGGACCTAGCATCGTCACAGTCAGCTGACCTCACTTCAGGAAGGGGAAGACCTAGGATCGTCACAGTCAGCTGACCTCACTTCAGGAAGGGGAAGACCTTGCATCGTCACAGTCAGCTGACCTCACTTCAGAAAGGGGAAGACCTAGCATCGTCACAGTCAGCTGACCTCACTTCAGAAAGGGGAAGACCTAGCATCGTCACAGTCAGCTGACCTCACTTCAGGAAGGGGAAGATCTAGCATCTTCACAGTCAGCCGACCTCACTTCAGGAAGGGGAAGACCTAGCATCGTCACACTCAGCTGACCTCACTTCAGGAAGGCGAAGACCTAGCATCGTCAGTCAGCTGGCCTTACTTCAGGAAGGGGAAGACCTAGCATCGTCACAGTCAGCTGACCTCACTTCAAGAAGGGGAAGACCTAGCATCGTCACACTCAGCTGACCTCACTTCAGGAAGGGGAAGACCTAGCATCGTCACAGTCAGCTGACCTCACTTCAGGAAGGGGAATCCCTAGCATCGTCAGTCAGCTGACCTCACTTCAGGAAGGGGAAGACCTAGCATCGTCACAGTCAGCTAACCTCACTTCAGAAAGGGGAAGACCTAGCATCGTCACAGTCAGCTGACCTCACTTCAGGAAGGGGAAGACCTAGCATCGTCAGTCAGCTGACCTCACTTCAGGAAGGAGAAGACCTTGCATCGTCACAGTCAGCTGACCTCACTTCAGGAAGGGGAAGACCTAGCATCTTCACAGTCAGCCGACCTCACTTCAGTAAGGGTAAGACCTAGCATCGTCAGTCAGCTGACCTCACTTCAAGAAGGGGAAGACCTAGCATCGTCACAGTCAGCTGACCTCACTTCAGGAAGGGGAAGACCTAGGATCGTCACAGTCAGCTGACCTCACTTCAGGAAGGGGAAGACCTAGCATCGTCAGTCAGCCGACCTCACTTCAGGAAGGGTAAGACCTAGCATCGTCAGTCAGCTGACCTCACTTCAAGAAGGGGAAGACCTAGCATCGTCACAGTCAGCTGACCTCACTTCAGGAAGGGGAAGACCTAGGATCGTCACAGTCAGCTGACCTCACTTCAGGAAGGGGAAGACCATGCATCGTCACAGTCAGCTGACCTCACTTCAGGAGGGGGAAGACCTAGCATCTTCACAGTCAGCCGACCTCACTTCAGGAAGGATAAGACCTAGCATCGTCAGTCAGCTGACCTCACTTCAAGAAGGGGAAGACCTAGCATCGTCACAGTCAGCTGACCTCACTTCAGGAAGGGGAAGACCTAGGATCGTCACAGTCAGCTGACCTCACTTCAAGAAGGGGAAGACCTAGCATCGTCACAGTCAGCTGACCTCACTTCAGGAAGGGGAAGACCTAGGATCGTCACAGTCAGCTGACCTCACTTCAGGAAGGGGAAGACCTAGCATCGTCACAGTCAGCTGACCTCACTTCAGGAAGGGGAAGACCTAGCATCGTCACAGTCAGCTGACCTCACTTCAGGAAGGGGAAGACCTAGCATCGTCACAATCAGCTGACCTCACTTTAGGAAGGGGTAGACCTAGCATCGTCACAGTCAGCTGACCTTACTTCAGGAAGGGGAAGACCTAGCATCGTCACAGTCAGCTGACCTCACTTCAGGAAGGGGAAGACCTAGCATCGTCACAGTCAGCTGACCTTACTTCAGGAAGGGGAAGACCTAGCATCTTCACAGTCAGCCGACCTCACTTCAGGAAGGGTAAGACCTAGCATCGTCAGTCAGCTGACCTCACTTCAAGAAGGGGAAGACCTAGCATCGTCACAGTCAGCTGACCTCACTTCAGGAAGGGGAAGACCTAGGATCGTCACAGTCAGCTGACCTCACTTCAAGAAGGGGAAGACCTAGCATCGTCACAGTCAGCTGACCTCACTTCAGGAAGGGGAAGACCTAGGATCGTCACAGTCAGCTGACCTCACTTCAGGAAGGGGAAGACCTAGCATCGTCACAGTCAGCTGACCTCACTTCAGGAAGGGGAAGACCTAGCATCGTCAGTCAGCTGATCTCACTTCAGGAAGGGGAAGACCTAGCATCGTCACAGTCAGCTGACCTCACTTCAGGAAGGGGAAGACCTAGCATCGTCACAGTCAGCTGACCTTACTTCAGGAAGGGGAAGACCTAGCATCGTCACACTCAGCTGACCTCACTTCAGGAAGGGGAAGACCTAGCATCGTCACAGTCAGCTGACCTCACTTCAGGAAGGGGAAGACCTAGCATCGTCACAGTCAGCTGACCTCACTTCGGGAAGGGGAAGACCTAGCATCGTCAGTCAGCTGACCTCACTTCAGGAAGGGGAAGACCTAGCATCGTCACAGTCAGCTGACCTCACTTTAGGAAGGGGAAGACCTAGCATCGTCACAGTCAGCCGACCTCACTTCAGGAAGGGGAAGACCTAGGATCGTCACACTCAGCTGACCTCACTTCAGGAAGGGGAAGACCTAGCATCGTCACAGCCAGCTGACCTCACTTCAGGAAGGAGAAGACCTAGCATCGTCACAGTCAGCTGACCTCACTTCAGGAAGGGGAAGACCTAGCATTGTCAGTCAGCTGACCTCACTTCAGGAAGGGGAAGACCTAGCATCGTCACAGTCAGCTGACCTCACTTCAGGAAGGGGAAGACCTAGCATCGTCAGTCAGCTGACCTCACTTCAGGAAGGGGACGACCTTGCATCGTCACAGTCAGCTGACCTCACTTCAGGAAGGGGAAGACCTAGCATCGTCACAGTCAGCTGACCTCACTTCAGGAAGGGGAAGACCTAGCATCGTCACAGTCAGCTGACCTCACTTCAGGAAGGGGAAGACCTTGCATCGTCACAGTCAGCTGACCTCACTTCAGGAAGGGGAAGACCTAGCATCGTCACAGTCAGCTGACCTCACTTCAGGAAGGGGAAGACCTAGCATCGTCACAGTCAGCTGACCTCACTTCAGGAAGGGTAAGACCTAGCATCGTCAGTCAGCTGACCTCACTTCAGGAAGGGGAAGACCTAGCATCGTCACAGTCAGCTGACATCACTTCAGGAAGGGGAAGACCTAGCATCGTCACAGTCAGCCGACCTCACTTCAGGAAGGGGAAGACCTAGCATCGTCACAGTCAGCTGACCTCACTTCAGGAAGGGGAAGACCTAGCATCGTCACAGTCAGCTGACATCACTTCAGGAAGGGGAAGACCTAGCATCGTCACAGTCAGCCGACCTCACTTCAGGAAGGTGAAGACCTAGCATCGTCACAGTCAGCTGACCTCACTTCAGGAAGGGGAAGACCTAGCATCGTCACAGTCAGCTGACCTCACTTCAGGAAGGGGAAGACCTAGCATCGTCACAGTCAGCTGACCTCACTTCAGGAAGGGGAAGACCTAGCATCGTCACAGTCAGCTGACCTCACTTCAGGAAGGGGAAGACCTAGGATCGTCACAGTCAGCCGACCTCACTTCAGGAAGGGTAAGACCTAGGATCGTCACAGTCAGCTGACCTCACTTCAGGAAGGGGAAGACCTAGCATCGTCAGTCAGCTGACCTCACTTCAGGAAGGGGAAGACCTAGCATCGTCACAGTCAGCTGACCTCACTTCAGGAAGGGTAAGACCTAGGATCGTCACAGTCAGCTGACCTCACTTCAGGAAGGGGAAGACCTAGCATGGTCAGTCAGCTGACCTCACTTCAGGAAGGGGAAGACCTAGCATCGTCACAGTCAGCTGACCTCACTTCAGGAAGGGGAAGACCTAGCATCGTCACAGTCAGCTGACCTCACTTCAGGAAGGGGAAGACCTAGGATCGTCACAGTCAGCTGACCTCACTTCAGGAAGGGGAAGACCTAGCATCGTCACAGTCAGCTGACCTCACTTCAGGAAGGGGAAGACCTAGCATCGTCACAGTCAGCTGACCTCACTTCAGGAAGGGGAAGACCTAGGATCGTCACAGTCAGCTGACCTCACTTCAGGAAGGGGAAGACCTAGGATCGTCACACGCAGCTGACCTCACTTCAGGAAGGGGAAGACCTAGCATCGTCACAGTCAGGTGACTTCACTTCAGGAAGGGGAAGACCTAGCATCGTCACAGTCAGCTGACCTCACTTCAGGAAGGGGAAGACCTAGCATCGTCACAGTCAGCTGACCTCACTTCAGGAAGGGGAAGACCTAGCATCGTCACAGTCAGCTGACCTCACTTCAGGAAGGGGAAGACCTAGCATCGTCACAGTCAGCTGACCTCACTTCAGGAAGGGGAAGACCTAGCATCGTCACAGTCAGCTGACCTTACTTCAGGAAGGGGAAGACCTAGCATCTTCACAGTCAGCCGACCTCACTTCAGGAAGGGTAAGACCTAGCATCGTCAGTCAGCTGACCTCACTTCAAGAAGGGGAAGACCTAGCATCGTCACAGTCAGCTGACCTCACTTCAGGAAGGGGAAGACCTAGGATCGTCACAGTCAGCTGACCTCACTTCTAGAAGGGGAAGACCTAGCATCGTCACAGTCAGCTGACCTCACTTCAGGAAGGGGAAGACCTAGGATCGTCACAGTCAGCTGACCTCACTTCAGGAAGGGGAAGACCTAGCATCGTCACAGTCAGCTGACCTCACTTCAGGAAGGGGAAGACCTAGCATCGTCAGTCAGCTGACCTCACTTCAGGAAGGGGAAGACCTAGCATCGTCACAGTCAGCTGACCTCACTTCAGGAAGGGGAAGACCTAGCATCGTCACAGTCAGCTGACCTTACTTCAGGAAGGGGAAGACCTAGCATCGTCACACTCAGCTGACCTCACTTCAGGAAGGGGAAGACCTAGGATCGTCACAGTCAGCTGACCTCACTTCAGGAAGGGGAAGACCTAGGATCGTCACACGCAGCTGACCTCACTTCAGGAAGGGGAAGACCTAGCATCGTCACAGTCAGGTGACTTCACTTCAGGAAGGGGAAGACCTAGCATCGTCACAGTCAGCTGACCTCACTTCAGGAAGGGGAAGACCTAGCATCGTCACAGTCAGCTGACCTCACTTCAGGAAGGGGAAGACCTAGCATCGTCACAGTCAGCTGACCTCACTTCAGGAAGGGGAAGACCTAGCATCGTCACAGTCAGCTGACCTCACTTCAGGAAGGGGAAGACCTAGCATCGTCACAGTCAGCTGACCTTACTTCAGGAAGGGGAAGACCTAGCATCTTCACAGTCAGCCGACCTCACTTCAGGAAGGGTAAGACCTAGCATCGTCAGTCAGCTGACCTCACTTCAAGAAGGGGAAGACCTAGCATCGTCACAGTCAGCTGACCTCACTTCAGGAAGGGGAAGACCTAGGATCGTCACAGTCAGCTGACCTCACTTCTAGAAGGGGAAGACCTAGCATCGTCACAGTCAGCTGACCTCACTTCAGGAAGGGGAAGACCTAGGATCGTCACAGTCAGCTGACCTCACTTCAGGAAGGGGAAGACCTAGCATCGTCACAGTCAGCTGACCTCACTTCAGGAAGGGGAAGACCTAGCATCGTCAGTCAGCTGACCTCACTTCAGGAAGGGGAAGACCTAGCATCGTCACAGTCAGCTGACCTCACTTCAGGAAGGGGAAGACCTAGCATCGTCACAGTCAGCTGACCTTACTTCAGGAAGGGGAAGACCTAGCATCGTCACACTCAGCTGACCTCACTTCAGGAAGGGGAAGACCTAGCATCGTCACAGTCAGCTGACCTCACTTCAGGAAGGGGAAGACCTAGCATCGTCACAGTCAGCTGACCTCACTTCGGGAAGGGGAAGACCTAGCAGCGTCAGTCAGCTGACCTCACTTCAGGAAGGGGAAGACCTAGCATCGTCACAGTCAGCTGACCTCACTTCAGGAAGGGGAAGACCTAGCATCGTCACAGTCAGCCGACCTCACTTCAGGAAGGGGAAGACCTAGGATCGTCACACTCAGCTGACCTCACTTCAGGAAGGGGAAGACCTAGCATCGTCACAGCCAGCTGACCTCACTGCAGGAAGGAGAAGACCTAGCATCGTCACAGTCAGCTGACCTCACTTCAGGAAGGGGAAGACCTAGCATTGTCAGTCAGCTGACCTCACTTCAGGAAGGGGAAGACCTAGCATCGTCACAGTCAGCTGACCTCACTTCAGGAAGGGGAAGACCTAGCATCGTCAGTCAGCTGACCTCACTTCAGGAAGGGGAAGACCTTGCATCGTCACAGTCAGCTGACCTCACTTCAGGAAGGGGAAGACCTAGCATCGTCACAGTCAGCTGACCTCACTTCAGGAAGGGGAAGACCTAGCATCGTCACAGTCAGCTGACCTCACTTCAGGAAGGGGAAGACCTTGCATCGTCACAGTCAGCTGACCTCACTTCAGGAAGGGGAAGACCTAGCATCGTCACAGTCAGCTGACCTCACTTCAGGAAGGGGAAGACCTAGCATCGTCACAGTCAGCTGACCTCACTTCAGGAAGGGTAAGACCTAGCATCGTCAGTCAGCTGACCTCACTTCAGGAAGGGGAAGACCTAGCATCGTCACAGTCAGCTGACCTCACTTCAGGAAGGGGAAGACCTAGGATCGTCACAGTCAGCTGACCTCACTTCAGGAAGGGGAAGACCTAGGATCGTCACACGCAGCTGACCTCACTTCAGGAAGGGGAAGACCTAGCATCGTCACAGTCAGGTGACTTCACTTCAGGAAGGGGAAGACCTAGCATCGTCACAGTCAGCTGACCTCACTTCAGGAAGGGGAAGACCTAGCATCGTCACAGTCAGCTGACCTCACTTCAGGAAGGGGAAGACCTAGCATCGTCACAGTCAGCTGACCTCACTTCAGGAAGGGGAAGACCTAGCATCGTCACAGTCAGCTGACCTCACTTCAGGAAGGGGAAGACCTAGCATCGTCACAGTCAGCTGACCTTACTTCAGGAAGGGGAAGACCTAGCATCTTCACAGTCAGCCGACCTCACTTCAGGAAGGGTAAGACCTAGCATCGTCAGTCAGCTGACCTCACTTCAAGAAGGGGAAGACCTAGCATCGTCACAGTCAGCTGACCTCACTTCAGGAAGGGGAAGACCTAGGATCGTCACAGTCAGCTGATCTCACTTCTAGAAGGGGAAGACCTAGCATCGTCACAGTCAGCTGACCTCACTTCAGGAAGGGGAAGACCTAGGATCGTCACAGTCAGCTGACCTCACTTCAGGAAGGGGAAGACCTAGCATCGTCACAGTCAGCTGACCTCACTTCAGGAAGGGGAAGACCTAGCATCGTCAGTCAGCTGACCTCACTTCAGGAAGGGGAAGACCTAGCATCGTCACAGTCAGCTGACCTCACTTCAGGAAGGGGAAGACCTAGCATCGTCACAGTCAGCTGACCTTACTTCAGGAAGGGGAAGACCTAGCATCGTCACACTCAGCTGACCTCACTTCAGGAAGGGGAAGACCTAGCATCGTCACAGTCAGCTGACCTCACTTCAGGAAGGGGAAGACCTAGCATCGTCACAGTCAGCTGACCTCACTTCGGGAAGGGGAAGACCTAGCAGCGTCAGTCAGCTGACCTCACTTCAGGAAGGGGAAGACCTAGCATCGTCACAGTCAGCTGACCTCACTTCAGGAAGGGGAAGACCTAGCATCGTCACAGTCAGCCGACCTCACTTCAGGAAGGGGAAGACCTAGGATCGTCACACTCAGCTGACCTCACTTCAGGAAGGGGAAGACCTAGCATCGTCACAGCCAGCTGACCTCACTTCAGGAAGGAGAAGACCTAGCATCGTCACAGTCAGCTGACCTCACTTCAGGAAGGGGAAGACCTAGCATTGTCAGTCAGCTGACCTCACTTCAGGAAGGGGAAGACCTAGCATCGTCACAGTCAGCTGACCTCACTTCAGGAAGGGGAAGACCTAGCATCGTCAGTCAGCTGACCTCACTTCAGGAAGGGGAAGACCTTGCATCGTCACAGTCAGCTGACCTCACTTCAGGAAGGGGAAGACCTAGGATCGTCACAGTCAGCTGACCTCACTTCAGAAAGGGGAAGACCTAGCATCGTCACAGTCAGCTGACCTCACTTCAGAAAGGGGAAGACCTAGCATCGTCACAGTCAGCTGACCTCACTTCAGGAACGGGAAGATCTAGCATCTTCACAGTCAGCCGACCTCACTTCAGGAAGGGGAAGACCTAGGATCGTCACACGCAGCTGACCTCACTTCAGGAAGGGGAAGACCTAGCATCGTCACAGTCAGGTGACTTCACTTCAGGAAGGGGAAGACCTAGCATCGTCACAGTCAGCTGACCTCACTTCAGGAAGGGGAAGACCTAGCATCGTCACAGTCAGCTGACCTCACTTCAGGAAGGGGAAGACCTAGCATCGTCACAGTCAGCTGACCTCACTTCAGGAAGGGGAAGACCTAGCATCGTCACAGTCAGCTGACCTCACTTCAGGAAGGGGAAGACCTAGCATCGTCACAGTCAGCTGACCTTACTTCAGGAAGGGGAAGACCTAGCATCTTCACAGTCAGCCGACCTCACTTCAGGAAGGGTAAGACCTAGCATCGTCAGTCAGCTGACCTCACTTCAAGAAGGGGAAGACCTAGCATCGTCACAGTCAGCTGACCTCACTTCAGGAAGGGGAAGACCTAGGATCGTCACAGTCAGCTGATCTCACTTCTAGAAGGGGAAGACCTAGCATCGTCACAGTCAGCTGACCTCACTTCAGGAAGGGGAAGACCTAGGATCGTCACAGTCAGCTGACCTCACTTCAGGAAGGGGAAGACCTAGCATCGTCACAGTCAGCTGACCTCACTTCAGGAAGGGGAAGACCTAGCATCGTCAGTCAGCTGACCTCACTTCAGGAAGGGGAAGACCTAGCATCGTCACAGTCAGCTGACCTCACTTCAGGAAGGGGAAGACCTAGCATCGTCACAGTCAGCTGACCTTACTTCAGGAAGGGGAAGACCTAGCATCGTCACACTCAGCTGACCTCACTTCAGGAAGGGGAAGACCTAGCATCGTCACAGTCAGCTGACCTCACTTCAGGAAGGGGAAGACCTAGCATCGTCACAGTCAGCTGACCTCACTTCGGGAAGGGGAAGACCTAGCAGCGTCAGTCAGCTGACCTCACTTCAGGAAGGGGAAGACCTAGCATCGTCACAGTCAGCTGACCTCACTTCAGGAAGGGGAAGACCTAGCATCGTCACAGTCAGCCGACCTCACTTCAGGAAGGGGAAGACCTAGGATCGTCACACTCAGCTGACCTCACTTCAGGAAGGGGAAGACCTAGCATCGTCACAGCCAGCTGACCTCACTTCAGGAAGGAGAAGACCTAGCATCGTCACAGTCAGCTGACCTCACTTCAGGAAGGGGAAGACCTAGCATTGTCAGTCAGCTGACCTCACTTCAGGAAGGGGAAGACCTAGCATCGTCACAGTCAGCTGACCTCACTTCAGGAAGGGGAAGACCTAGCATCGTCAGTCAGCTGACCTCACTTCAGGAAGGGGAAGACCTTGCATCGTCACAGTCAGCTGACCTCACTTCAGGAAGGGGAAGACCTAGCATCGTCACAGTCAGCTGACCTCACTTCAGGAAGGGGAAGACCTAGCATCGTCACAGTCAGCTGACCTCACTTCAGGAAGGGGAAGACCTTGCATCGTCACAGTCAGCTGACCTCACTTCAGGAAGGGGAAGACCTAGCATCGTCACAGTCAGCTGACCTCACTTCAGGAAGGGGAAGACCTAGCATCGTCACAGTCAGCTGACCTCACTTCAGGAAGGGTAAGACCTAGCATCGTCAGTCAGCTGACCTCACTTCAGGAAGGGGAAGACCTCGCATCGTCACAGTCAGCTGACATCACTTCAGGAAGGGGAATACCTAGCATCGTCACAGTCAGCCGACCTCACTTCAGGAAGGGGAAGACCTAGCATCGTCACAGTCAGCTGACCTCACTTCAGGAAGGGGAAGACCTAGCATCGTCACAGTCAGCTGACATCACTTCAGGAAGGGGAAGACCTAGCATCGTCACAGTCAGCCGACCTCACTTCAGGAAGGGGAAGACCTAGCATCGTCACAGTCAGCTGACCTCACTTCAGGAAGGGGAAGACCTAGCATCGTCACAGTCAGCTGACCTCACTTCAGGAAGGGGAAGACCTAGCATCGTCACAGTCAGCTGACCTCACTTCAGGAAGGGGAAGACCTAGCATCGTCACAGTCAGCTGACCTCACTTCAGGAAGGGGAAGACCTAGCATCGTCACAGTCAGCCGACCTCACTTCAGGAAGGGTAAGACCTAGGATCGTCACAGTCAGCTGACCTCACTTCAGGAAGGGGAAGACCTAGCATCGTCAGTCAGCTGACCTCACTTCAGGAAGGGGAAGACCTAGCATCGTCACAGTCAGCTGACCTCACTTCAGGAAGGGTAAGACCTAGGATCGTCACAGTCAGCTGACCTCACTTCAGGAAGGGGAAGACCTAGCATGGTCAGCCAGCTGACCTCACTTCAGGAAGGGGAAGACCTAGCATCGTCACAGTCAGCTGACCTCACTTCAGGAAGGGGAAGACCTAGCATCGTCACAGTCAGCTGACCTCACTTCAGGAAGGGGAAGACCTAGGATCGTCACAGTCAGCTGACCTCACTTCAGGAAGGGGAAGACCTAGCATCGTCACAGTCAGCTGACCTCACTTCAGGAAGGGGAAGACCTAGCATCGTCACAGTCAGCTGACCTCACTTCAGGAAGGGGAAGACCTAGCATCGTCACAGTCAGCTGACCTCACTTCAGGAAGGGGAAGACCTAACATCGTCACAGTCAGCCGACCTCACTTCAGGAAGGGGAAGACCTAGGATCGTCACACTCAGCTGACCTCACTTCAGGAAGGGGAAGACCTAGCATCGTCACAGCCAGCTGACCTCACTTCAGGAAGGAGAAGACCTAGCATCGTCACAGTCAGCTGACCTCACTTCAGGAAGGGGAAGACCTAGCATTGTCAGTCAGCTGACCTCACTTCAGGAAGGGTAAGACCTAGCATCGTCACAGTCAGCTGACCTCACTTCAGGAAGGGGAAGACCTAGCATCGTCACAGTCAGCCGACCTCACTTCAGGAAGAGGAAGACCTAGCATCGTCACAATCAGCTGACCTCACTTCAGGAAGGGGAAGACCTAGCATCGTCACAGTCAGCTGACATCACTTCAGGAAGGGGAAGACCTAGCATCGTCACAGTCAGCCGACCTCACTTCAGGAAGGGGAAGACCTAGCATCGTCACAGTCAGCTGACCTCACTTCAGGAAGGGGAAGACCTAGCATCGTCACAGTCAGCTGACCTCACTTCAGGAAGGGGAAGACCTAGCATCGTCACAGTCAGCTGACCTCACTTCAGGAAGGGGAAGACCTAGCATCGTCACAGTCAGCTGACCTCACTTCAGGAAGGGGAAGACCTAGCATCGTCACAGTCAGCCGACCTCACTTCAGGAAGGGTAAGACCTAGGATCGTCACAGTCAGCTGACCTCACTTCAGGAAGGGGAAGACCTAGCATCGTCAGTCAGCTGACCTCACTTCAGGAAGGGGAAGACCTAGCATCGTCACAGTCAGCTGACCTCACTTCAGGAAGGGGAAGACCTAGCATGGTCAGTCAGCTGACCTCACTTCAGGAAGGGGAAGACCTAGCATCGTCACAGTCAGCTGACCTCACTTCAGGAAGGGGAAGACCTAGCATCGTCACAGTCAGCTGACCTCACTTCAGGAAGGGGAAGACCTAGCATCGTCACAGTCAGCTGACCTCACTTCAGGAAGGGGCAGACCTAGCATCGTCACAGTCAGCTGACCTCACTTCAGGAAGGGGAAGACCTAGCATCGTCACAGTCAGCTGACCTCACTTCAGGAAGGGGAAGACCTAGGATCGTCACAGTCAGCTGACCTCACTTCAGGAAGGGGAAGACCTAGGATCGTCACACGCAGCTGACCTCACTTCAGGAAGGAAAAGACCTAGCATCGTCACAGTCAGGTGACCTCACTTCAGGAAGGGGAAGACCTAGCATCGTCACAGTCAGCTGACCTCACTTCAGGAAGGGGAAGACCTAGCATCGTCACAGGCAGCTGACCTCACTTCAGAAAGGGGAAGACCTAAGCATTCGAAATGATTCCAATTCCAATATGAAGCGGCAAAGTGGTTTCTGCCCATATTTCTTATTGGTCAGTATTAATTAAGCTCATGTGTTATCAAAAAGATTATGTTAATTTATACTTTTGTTACTTTGTGCACGTTTCTGTATCGATGTTTGCAGGTTGAGTTGCCTAGCGACGCAATAACATGCTGTGTGTACAGTAGTCAATGTGTATGGTAACCCCAATGACGCGTCTTATATTGTGCAGATCAGTAAAACATGCCATTCAACAGGTCTATATCAAGTTCACCACATACAGTGCATATTTTCAACTTATTGAATTAATATCTTAATTTAATATGGAATATGTTAATATGAATTAATTTAAATCATTCGTCTTGATATTTGTACACATGTGGAATTATTTCATATGTTCCAGGGTGTGTACGAAAGGGCACAGGTGAATAACGGTCAGCTGATTGTTCTGGTTGATATTCATGTGAAATTGCATAAATGATACGGGATATGTGAAATTCTCTCATTGATATGCGGAATCGAACAAGCCATTCAAACTGCGTTACTTAGACAAACTAATAAAGAAATTCACCAAAACCGTTTTCAAATTCAGAAAACGGTTTTAAAAATCACAAATCAATTGTAGATAATTGTGTGCAAATATTAATTTGTGCAACGTTTATTTGGAGAAATGATTTAATGATATATATTTTATAGTTATAACTAGTAGGTTATATAAGTGATCCGACAGACAGCCACAGTTAGCATATTGCACGCCTGACCAACCGGTGGGCAGCGAGACATTGAGCCCGTGGCTGCACTCACATTGGTCGCGCGGTGCCAACAAAGAGCACGTGCTTAACTCACATTGGTCGCGCGGTGCCCACGAAGAGCACGTGCTGCACTCACATTGGTCGCGCGGTGCCAACAAAAAGCACGTGCTGCACTCACATTGGTCGCGCGGTGCCAACAAAGAGCACGTGCTGCACTCACATTGATCGCGCGGTGCCCACGAAGAGCACGTGCTGCACTCACATTGGTCGCGCGGTGCCAACAAAGAACACGTGCTACACTCACATTGGTCGTGCAGTGCCCACGAAGAGCACGTGCTGCACTCACATTGGTCGCGCGGTGCCCACGAAGAGCACGTGCTGCACTCAGATTGGTCGCGCGGTGCCAAAAAAGAGCACGTGCTGCACTCACATTGGCCGCGCGGTGCCCACGAAGAGCACGTGCTGCACCCACATTGGTCGCGCGGTGCCCACGAAGAGCACGTGCTGCACCCAGATTGGTCGCGCGGTGCCCACGAAGATCACGTGCTGCACTCACATTGGTCGCGCGGTGCCAACAAAGAGCACGTGCTGCACCCACATTGGTCGCGCGGTGCCCACGAAGAGCAAGTGCTGCACCCAGATTGGTCGCGCGGTGCCCACGAAGAGCACGTGCTGCACTCACATTGGTCGCGCGGTGCCCACGAAGAGCACGTGCTACACTCACATTGGCCGCGCGGTGCCCACGAAGAGCACGTGCTGCACTCACATTGGTCGCGCGGTGCCCACGAAGAGCACGTGCTGCACTCACATTGGTCGCGCGGTGCCCACGAAGAGCACGTGCTGGTCCTCCGGCTCCTCCTTCAGCGACAGACGCCGGAAACGGACGCACGTATTGTTCTCCCAGGTCGATAGGGCGCGCTCTATATAAATGCCCCCGAAGGATTCTGGGACGGATACAGACAGAACGACATTAAGTAATGTTGGGGCCAACACAAACAACTAATTTTAATACATAATAAGTGTGAGTTGTACGGCATATATGCAGACGCAATGGTTCGCTCCTATATGGAAAAGGGACCACAAGAAGTCGAGCTCTGGCACTAACGACCAGGCTAAGCGGCCGCCTACTGATAGCTTTATAACAGAGGTGGAACTGCAACAACACAACTGATATGAACAACAGAATGCTCAACAAGTAACCCTGCAAAATCATTAACACAGATGTCGTATATTAGCAGTCACGAGTACGACAATATCTACAGCTCACATTAAGCAAATTAAGCGGTGGTACTTCACAGGTCAATTGGCCACTGAACCATGCAGACCAGCCACTCACCGAGGTAGCCGTCGATCATATATGGGATGGGCATCGACCAGCGGTTTATCTCGAAGTCCCGGATGAGCTTCGAGTTCCTCTTCCGGCGTCGCTTGTGGGTGTCTGGCGGCATGTCGGTCGCGCCCCCTGGTGGGGGTTCCTGGTCGCCCTCGGGGTCGTGCGCGTGGAGCGCGGCCAACATGTCTAGCTGCTGCTGCTCGAAGTACATGTTGTCCTCCACACAGGGGAAGGGGCCTTGGCTGTCGGTGTTGTCCGCCTGAAGAGAAGGCGGTGCCCAAGTGGCACCAGATGCTACTTGGCGCAGGGAAGGATGACATGAATGCTGCCCACAATAATGGGTTATTTGTTTAGGATGGGGGGTGGGGGAGTAGGAACAATTCTACAGCGGCCTCTTTTGAAACTATGGCCGAGTATCACCAGGTAGCCCGAGAGGTACTTCTGGCAGTAACTACGGATTCTTTACCTCTCGTCGTGGTTCATCGGGCAGCGATAATAACGTACATCAAACAGTAGTTTATTGGGGAGTCTCAATGCTGGGAGACAATGGTATTCTCTACTTACCACAGGGTAGCCGTAGGTTTCGCCTAGTTTCTGGGCAATCTTCCGGCAGTTTTCTCTCTCTCGGCGACACCTGTCACGGTCACACCCATTGCAGGCGAACCACTCCTCTCGCGTACAGCCAGTGGGCTGCCACATCTCATACTCCCCGTTGTCGGCACCATCTGTACCACCATCGGCCCCACCATCTGTACCATCATCGGCCCCACCATCTGCACCTCCACTGGCACCGCCGACGCCATCAGCACCCTGTCAAAACAATATGAGACATCCCAATTATAGAAAGCTCTGTTTTCTGAAAGACCGTTTAACGGCGTTAACATATACACATGCAGTTTCTTGTTGAGACAGTATGCAATATGTATTGATGGAGCTTCGGGTTCGCATTACGATCGCAGACGCGAGTAACAGACCTCACAACGTGTCTGTCGTCAAATGTCAGACCCCACAACGTGTCTGTCGTTACATGTCAGACCCCACAACGTGTCTGTCATTACATGTCAGACCTCACAACGTGTCTGTCGTTACATGTCAGACCCCACAACGTGTCTGTCGTTACGTACAAAGAAATATGTACTTTATGTGTACAAAAGTTGCCTAAAACCTGTCTCCCGCATAGATACAGATAGATATAGATACAACACAATTCGTGTATACAGATTCATGTGTACATCAAGGTGTTTCTATCATGCTAGTTTTGGGGTTAGTGGACTAGCATTTTGCCGCTTTCAACGAAATGCAATCACTGTTCGGCCCGTGAACAAATAGTCATCTTAGGATGAACGTTCCCTCTGACGCGATGAACGCTGGCTGAAGCCCAAAGACCCATTGTCACCCACCACACCAAGGCTCATGCTACTGGATGTACGTGATTGATGTGAAGACAAGCAAGGCTGGCAGTAGCCAGACCATCATTATGGTCACTGAAATTGTCGTGACTTAGATTCTCGGGACCATTTTAATGCATTCTTTTCCGTGTCCACCGTACAGCCTGGTACGTACCGTTTATACCGCCATTAAAACACAAAGCGCTACATTGGACGCATTTCTTTGGTAACCCGGTTCTATCCCCAAGGCAACCCGAATAGGCACATTACGCATCGGTATACCTCCAGATTTCTGTCACCCGGGTCGTGTGCTCGCGCATTCATTTGGCATGCCGATCGTGTCCCGTTCAAAACAGCACGAGGCATTCGGGAGAAGATGGCAGCTGGTTGACAGTAACTGTCTAGGCTGGTTCTATTGCCCCTACATGCATCAGATATGACCGGTATTAATATTGCATTGGCATGCGTCGTAAGCCCGGCAGAGGCTGAGTATACCGGGCGGCACACCCGGGCCAGGAGGCCCAAAGAAATGCGCCCATTTTGACAGCTGTTCAAACAGTTACATCCAGGCCCACCGTGGGCCCACGTGTTGCCATGGTTACCGCGAGATGTATGATGTTTGATTACTTTGTGTATCAGCTCTAAATTGCAAGATTACAAAATAGTATTAGTTATAGACGTAAAGATTACACCAAGACGCCCATAATTACGTTGCGCTGACATGTAAAGATGAACTGCAACACTGCTTCGGTGTCCTTCTCTCGTATGGTATTAACATGTTGTCCTTGCGATGGTTTTTGCTCTTAATTTATGCATAGGGCATTTAACACATGTCAGTGTAGATTGCTCCCTTTTCTCATTTCCTCGCCTGCCATTTGGCATCACATCACTGAGGTGATATGAATGGCCGCCTTCACCATGGCAGATCGTCAGTGCTTCGGCGTCATGACTGACTACCCCTTGCAATCCTAAATGCATAGTACCCTACTGATATACAACCCGCCCCCCCCCCCTTCTCCCCACGCCCCCCCCAACCCCGATTATTTAACTTTTTTTCTAACTAGTAGGTTCACTCAAGTCTTTCATCATCCCCGACAATTGCAGCTCTCGATAGAACCCGCCGACCCCATTAAATATCTAACTCTATTTGACTGCGACCAAATACACATCAAACGCCTTTACAACAATACGCCATGGTACCAGGCCGAAACAATAGCTTTCTATCTAAGTACTGCTGCGATGTCTTTTTGTCGTATGCCACACGTTCGAAAAAGACATTGAAGGTTGTCCAGTTTCTGGGTGAGCCGTGTCAATGACTTCACTGGGTCGAATAGAGCGCCTGGCAACAGCGTCTTCACAGACCATTAGCGCAAACATACTGCCGGACAACCGGAAGCGCCACTCAGGGCAAGGCAAGACAAGGTGGTGAGACACACATGGCTTCCTGCTGCAGGATTCCATTACACTGACGACGGCTTAGCTTGCTAACCCAGAAGCAACCCCTAAAGGAAGTTATTGACAAAAAGGCGAAGACAGTTTTCTTTGGTAAGTGGAATGGTTTCCGCACGAGGAACAGTTGTAATATAGGGAAGTGGGTGGTCACAGGGTGCTACTGGTTAAACTGAAGCACAGTGTGCATTAACACGCCATGGCTGTACTTATAGTCTTCACGAGCCTGTCATTGCTCATAGCAGCTACTTAACACGCCATGGCTGTACTTATAGTCTTCACGAGCCTGTCATTGCTCATAGCAGCTACTTAACACGACATGGCTGTACTTATAGTCTTCACGAGCCTGTCATTGCTCATAGCAGCTACTTAACACGACATGGCTGTACTTATAGTCTTCACGAGCCTGTCATTGCTCATAGCAGCTACTTAACACGACATGGCTGTACTTATAGTCTTCACGAGCCTGTCATTGCTCATAGCAGCTACTTAACACGACATGGCTGTACTTACTGTCTTCACGAGCCTGTCATTGCTCATAGCAGCTACTTAACACGACATGGCTGTACTTATAGTCTTCACGAGCCTGTCATTGCTCATAGCAGCTACTTAACACGACATGGCTGTACTTATAGTCTTCACGAGCCTGTCATTGCTCATAGCAGCTACTTAACACGACATGGCTGTACTTATAGTCTTCACGAGCCTGTCATTGCTCATAGCAGCTACTTAACACGACATGGCTGTACTTATAGTCTTCACGAGCCTGTCATTGCTCATAGCAGCTACTTAACACGACATGGCTGTACTTACTGTCTTCACGAGCCTGTCATTGCTCATAGCAGCTACTTAACACGACATGGCTGTACGTATAGTCTTCACGAGCTTGTCATTGCTCATAGCAGCTACTTAACACGACATGGCTGTACTTACTGTCTTCACGAGCCTGTCATTGCTCATAGCAGCTACTTAACACGACATGGCTGTACTTACTGTCTTCACGAGCCTGTCATTGCTCATAGCAGCTGCTTAACACGACATGGCTGTACTTATAGTCTTCACGAGCCTGTCATTGCTCATAGCAGCTACTTAACACGACATGGCTGTACTTACTGTCTTCACGAGCCTGTCATTGCTCATAGCAGCTACTTAACACGACATGGCTGTACGTATAGTCTTCACGAGCTTGTCATTGCTCATAGCAGCTACTTAACACGACATGGCTGTACTTACTGTCTTCACGAGCCTGTCATTGCTCATAGCAGCTACTTAACACGACATGGCTGTACTTACTGTCTTCACGAGCCTGTCATTGCTCATAGCAGCTACTTAACACGACATGGCTGTACTTACTGTCTTCACGAGCCTGTCATTGCTCATAGCAGCTACTTAACACGACATGGCTGTACTTATAGTCTTCACGAGCCTGTCATTGCTCATAGCAGCTACTTAACACGACATGGCTGTACTTACTGTCTTCACGAGCCTGTCATTGCTCATAGCAGCTACTTAACACGACATGGCTGTACGTATAGTCTTCACGAGCTTGTCATTGCTCATAGCAGCTACTTAACACGACATGGCTGTACTTACTGTCTTCACGAGCCTGTCATTGCTCATAGCAGCTACTTAACACGACATGGCTATACTTACAGTCTTCACGAGCCTGTCATTGCTCATAGCAGCTACTTAACACGACATGGCTGTACTTACTGTCTTCACGAGCCTGTCATTGCTCATAGCAGCTACTTAACACGACACGGCTGTACTTATAGTCTTCACGAGCCCGTCATTACTCATAGCAGCTACTTAACACGACATGGCTGTACTTATTGTCTTCACGAGCCTGTCATTGCTCGTAGCAGCTACTTAACACGACACGGCTGTACTTATAGTCTTCACGAACCTGTCATTGCTCATAGCAGCTACTTAACACGACACGGCTGTACTTATAGTCTTCACGAGCCCGTCATTGCTCATAGCAGCTACTTAACACGACATGGCTGTACTTATAGTCTTCACGAGCCTGTCATTGCTCGTAGCAGCTACTTAACACGACACGGCTGTACTTATAGTCTTCACGAACCTGTCATTGCTCATAGCAGCTACTTAACACGACACGGCTGTACTTATAGTCTTCACGAGCCCGTCATTGCTCATAGCAGCTACTTAACACGACATGGCTGTACTTATTTTCTTCACGAGCCTGTCATTGCTCACAGAAGGCGCGCACGGCAGAGGCTCTCGGTACGTTCTGGTCATAGACGAAGCAATCTATCTCTCACCTGACAGACCACGTGATGACCACACGGTAGGCTATAGTCGGCGACCACACGCATTTACAGATAAAAATAGATTCGTCCTGAAACAATTTCCTCAAAAAAATCTTCCCCGCTGTGTATGTATAGGCGGGGGATCGGGGTCGCCTTCCTTTAGACCCGTGTCCAGGGTTTGGTTAACACCGGGCGGGGGGCCGGGGTCGCCTTCCTTTAGACCCGTGTCCAGGGTTTAGTTAACACCGGGCGGGGGGCCGGGGTCGCCTTCCTTTACCCCCGTGCCCAGGCTTTAGTTAACACCGGGCGGGGGGCCAGGGTCGCCTTTCTTTAGACCCGTGTCCAGGGTTTAGTTAACACCGGGCGGGAGGCCGGGGTCGCCTTCCTTTAGACTCGTGTCCAGGGTTTGGTTAACACCGGGCGGGGGGCCGGGGTCGCCTTCCTTAAACCCGTGTCCAGGATTTAGTTAACACCGGGCGGGGGGCCGGGGTCGCCTTCCTTTAGACCCGTGTCCAGGGTTTAGTTAACACCGGGCGGGAGGCCGGGGTCGCCTTCCTTTAGACCCGTGTCCAGGGTTTAGTTAACAACGGGCGGGGGGCCGGGGTCGCCTTCCTTTAGACCCGTGTCCAGGGTTTAGTTAACACCGGGCGGGGGGCCGGGGTCGCCTGCCTTTACACCCGTGTCCAGGGTTTAGCTAACACCGGGTGGGGGGCCGGGGTCGCCTTCCTTTAGACCCGTGTCCAGGGTTTGCTTAACACTGGGCGGGGGCCGGGGTCGCCTTCCTTTAGACCCTTGTCAATGGTTTAGTTAACACCGGGCGGGGATTCTGGGTCGCCTTCCTTTAGACCCGTGTCCAGGGTTTGGCTAACACTGGGCGAGGGGTCTGGGTCGCCTTCCTTTAGACCCGTGTCCAGGGTTTGGTTAACACCGGGCGGGGGGCCGGGATCGCCTTCTTTTACACGCGTGTCCAGGGTCTGGTTAACACCGGGCGGGGGCCGGGGTCGCCTTCCTTTAGACCCATGTCCAGGGCTTGGTTAACACTGGGCGGGGGGTCTGGGTCGCCTTCCTTTAGACCCGTGTCCAGGGTTTGGCTAACACTGGGCGGGAGGTCGGGGTCGCCTTCCTTTAGACCAGTGTCCAGGGTTTGGTTAACACCGGGCGGGAGGTCGGGGTCGCCTTCCTTTAGACCCGTGTCCAGGGTTTGGTTAACACCGGGCGGGGGGTCGGGGTCGCCTTCCTTCAGACCCGTGTCCAGGGTTTGGTTAACACCGAGCGGGAGGCCGGGGTCGCCTTCCTTTAGACCAGTGTCCAGGGTCTGGTTAACACCGAGCGGGGGCCGGGGTCGCCTTCCTTTAGACCCGTGTGCAGGGTATGATTAACACCGGGCGGGGATTCTGGGTCGCCTTCCTTTAGACCCGTGTCCAGGGTTTGGTTAACACTGGGCGGGGGGTCTGGGTCGCCTTCCTTTAGACCCGTGTCCAGGGTTTGGTTAACACCGGGCGGGGATTCTGGGTCGCTTTCCTTTAGACCCGTGTCCAGGGTTTGGCTAACACTGGGCGGGGGGTCTGGGTCGCCTTCCTTTAGACCCGTGTTCACGGTTTGGTTAACACCGGGCGGGGGCCGGGGTCGCCTTCCTTTAGACCTTTGTCAAGGGTTTAGTTAACACCGGGCGGGGGCCGGGGTCGCCTTCCTTTAGACCCGTGTGCAGGGTATGATTAACACCGGGCGGGGATTCTGGGTCGCCTTCCTTTAGACCCGTGTCCAGGGTTTGGTTAACACTGGGCGGGGGGTCTGGGTCGCCTTCCTTTAGACCCGTGTCCAGGGTTTGGTTAACACCGGGCGGGGTTCTGGGTCGCCTTCCTTTAGACCCGTGTCCAGGGTTTGGTTAACACCGGGCGGGAGGTCGGGGTCGCCTTCCTTTAGACCCGTGTCCAGGGTTTGGTTAACACCGGGCGGGAGGTCGGGGTCGCCTTCCTTTAGACCCGTGTCCAGGGTTTGGTTAACACCGGGCGGGAGGTCGGGGTCGCCTTCCTTTAGACCCGTGTCCAGGGTTTGGTTAACACCGAGCGGGAGGTCGGGGTCGCCTTCCTTTAGACCCGTGTCCAGGGTTTGGTTAACACCGGGCGGGGTTCTGGGTCGCCTTCCTTTAGACCCGTGTCCAGGGTTTGGTTAACACCGGGCGGGAGGTCGGGGTCGCCTTCCTTTAGACCCGTGTCCAGGGTTTGGTTAACACCGGGCGGGAGGTCGGGGTCGCCTTCCTTTAGACCCGTGTCCAGGGTTTGGTTAACACCGAGCGGGAGGTCGGGGTCGCCTTCCTTTAGACCCGTGTCCAGGGTTTGGTTAACACCGGGCGGGGTTCTGGGTCGCCTTCCTTTAGACCCGTGTCCAGGGCTTGGTTAACACCGGGCGGGGGGTCGGGGTCGCCTTCCTTTAGACCCGTGTCCAGGGTTTGGTTAACACCGAGCGGGAGGTCGGGGTCGCCTTCCTTTAGACCCGTGTCCAGGGTTTGGTTAACACCGGGCGGGAGGTCTGGGTCGCCTTCCTTTAGACCAGTGTCCAGGGTTTGGTTAACACCGGGCGGGGGGCCGGGATCGTCTTCCTTTAGACCCGTGTCCAGGGTCTGGCTAACACCGGGCGCGGGGTCGGGGTCGCCTTCCTATAGACCAGTGTCCAGGGTTTGGCTAACACCGGGCGGGGGGTCGGGGTCGCCTTCCTTTAGACCAGTGTCCAGGGTTTGGTTAACACCGGGCGGGGGGCCGGGATCGTCTTCCTTTAGACCCGTGTCCAGGGTCTGGCTAACACCGGGCGGGGGGTCGGGGTCGCCTTCCTTTAGACCAGTGTCCAGGGTTTGGCTAACACCGGGCGGGGGGGGGAACGTCTTCCTTTAGACCCGTGTCCAGGGTTTGGCTAACACCGGGCGGGGGGTCGGGGTCGCCTTCCTTTAGACCAGTGTCCAGGGTTTGGCTAACACCGGGCGGGGGGCCGGGATCGTCTTCCTTTAGACCAGTGTCCAGGGTTTGGTTAACACTGGGCGGGGGGTCTGGGTCGCCTTCCTTTAGACCCGTGTCCAGGGTTTGGTTAACACCGGGCGGGGGGCCGTGATCGCCTTCCTTTAGACCCGTGTCCAGGGTTTGGCTAACACCGGGCGGGGGGCCGTGATCGCCTTCCTTTAGACCCGTGTCCAGGGTTTGGTTAACACCGGGCGGGGGGCCGGGATCGTCTTCCTTTAGACCCGTGTCCAGGGTCTGGCTAACACCGGGTGGGGGGTCTGGGTCGCCTTCCTTTAGACCCGTGTCCAGGGTTTGGTTAACACCGGGCGGGGGCCGTGATCGCCTTCCTTTAGACCCGTGTCCAGGGTTTGGCTAACACCGGGCGGGGGGCCGTGATCGCCTTCCTTTAGACCCGTGTCCAGGGTCTGGTTAACACCGGGCGGGGGGCCGTGATCGCCTTCCTTTAGACCCGTGTCCAGGGTCTGGTTAACACCGGGCGGGGGGCCGGGGTCGCCTTCCTTTAGACCAGTGTCCAGGGTTTGGTTAACACCGGGCGGGGGGCCGTGATCGCCTTCCTTTAGACCCGTGTCCAGGGTCTGGTTAACACCGGGCGGGGGGTCTGGGTCGCCTTCCTTTAGACCAGTGTCCAGGGATTGGCTAACACCGGGCGGGGGGTCGGGGTCGCCTTCCTTTAGACCGGTGTCCAGGGTCTGGCTAACACCGGGCGGGGGGCCGGGATCGCCTTCCTTTAGACCAGTGTCCAGGGTTTGGCTAACACCGGGCGGGGGGCCGGGATCGTCTTCCTTTAGACCCGTGTCCAGGGTCTGGCTAACACCGGGCGGGGGGTCGGGGTCGCCTTCCTTTAGACCAGTGTCCAGGGTTTGGCTAACACCGGGCGGGGGGTCGGGGTCGCCTTCCTTTTGACCAGTGTCCAGGGTTTGGCTAACACCGGGTGGGGGGCCGTGATCGCCTTCCTTTAGACCCGTGTCCAGGGTCTGGTTAACACCGGGCGGGGGGCCGTGATCGCCTTCCTTTAGACCCGTGTCCAGGGTCTGGTTAACACCGGGCGGGGGCCGGGGTCGCCTTCCTTTAGACCAGTGTCCAGGGTTTGGTTAACACCGGGCGGGGGGCCGTGATCGCCTTCCTTTAGACCCGTGTCCAGGGTCTGGTTAACACCGGGCGGGGGGTCTGGGTCGCCTTCCTTTAGACCAGTGTCCAGGGATTGGCTAACACCGGGCGGGGGGTCGGGGTCGCCTTCCTTTAGACCCGTGTCCAGGGTCTGGCTAACACCGGGCGGGGGGCCGGGATCGCCTTCCTTTAGACCAGTGTCCAGGGTTTGGCTAACACCGGGCGGGGGGCCGGGATCGTCTTCCTTTAGACCCGTGTCCAGGGTCTGGCTAACACCGGGCGGGGGGTCGGGGTCGCCTTCCTTTAGACCAGTGTCTAGGGTTTGGCTAACACCGGGCGGGGGGTCGGGGTCGCCTTCCTTTAGACCAGTGTCCAGGGTTTGGCTAACACAGGGCGGGGGGTCGGGGTCGCCTTCCTTTTGACCAGTGTCCAGGGTTTGGCTAACACCGGGCGGGGGGCCGGGATCGTCTTCCTTTAGACCAGTGTCCAGGGTTTGGTTAACACTGGGCGGGGGGTCTGGGTCGCCTTCCTTTAGACCCGTGTCCAGGGTTTGGTTAACACCGGGCGGGGGGCCGTGATCGCCTTCCTTTAGACCCGTGTCCAGGGTCTGGTTAACACCGGGCGGGGGGCCGGGGTCGCCTTCCTTTAGACCCGTGTCCAGGGTTTGTCTAACACCGGGCGGGGGGCCGTGATCGCCTTCCTTTAGACCCGTGTCCAGGGTTTGGTTAACACCGGGCGGGGGGCCGTGATCGCCTTCCTTTAGACCCGTGTCCAGGGTCTGGTTAACACCGGGCGGGGGGCCGGGGTCGCCTTCCTTTAGACCAGTGTCCAGGGTTTGGTTAACACCGGGCGGGGGGCCGTGATCGCCTTCCTTTAGACCCGTGTCCAGGGTCTGGTTAACACCGGGCGGGGGGTCTGGGTCGCCTTCCTTTAGACCAGTGTCCAGGGTTCGGGTAACACCGGGCGGGGGGTCGGGGTCGCCTTCCTTTAGACCAGTGTCCAGGGTTTGGCTAACACCGGGCGGGGGGTCGGGGTCGCCTTCCTTTAGACCAGTGTCCAGGGTTTGGTTAACACCGGGCGGGTGGCCGGGATCGTCTTCCTTTAGACCCGTGTCCAGGGTCTGGCTAACACCGGGCGGGGGGTCGGGGTCGCCTTCCTTTAGACCAGTGTCCAGGGTTTGGCTAACACCGGGCGGGGGGCCGGGATCGTCTTCCTTTAGACCCGTGTCCAGGGTCTGGCTAACACCGGGCGGGGGGTCGGGGTCGCCTTCCTTTAGACCAGTGTCCAGGGTTTGGCTAACACCGGGCGGGGGGTCGGGGTCGCCTTCCTTTAGACCAGTGTCCAGGGTTTGGCTAACACCGGGCGGGGGGTCGGGGTCGCCTTCCTTTAGACCAGTGTCCAGGGTTTGGCTAACACCGGGCGAGGGGCCGGGATCGTCTTCCTTTAGACCAGTATCCAGGGTTTGGTTAACACTGGGCGGGGGGTCTGGGTCGCCTTCCTTTAGACCCGTGTCCAGGGTTTGGTTAACACCGGGCGGGGGGCCGTGATCGCCTTCCTTTAGACCCGTGTCCAGGGTTTGGCTAACACCGGGCGGGGGGCCGTGATCGCCTTCCTTTAGACCCGTGTCCAGGGTTTGGTTAACACCGGGCGGGGGGCCGTGATCGCGTTCCTTTAGACCCGTGTCCAGGGTCTGGTTAACACCGGGCGGGGGGTCGGGGTCGCCTTCCTTTAGACCAGTGTCCAGGGTTTGGTTAACACCGGGCGGGGGGCCGTGATCGGCTTCCTTTAGACCCGTGTCCAGGGTCTGGCTAACACCGGGCGAGGGGTCGGGGTCGCCTTCCTTTAGACCAGTGTCCAGGGTTTGGCTAACACCGGGCGGGGGGCCGGGATCGCCTTCCTTTAGACCCGTGTCCAGGGTTTAGTTAACACCGGGCGGGGGGCCGGAGTCGCCTTCCTTTAGACCCGTGTCCAGGGTTTGGTTAACACCGGGCGGGGATTCTGGGTCGCTATCCTTTAGACCCGTGTCCAGGGTTTGCTTAACACTGGGCGGGGGGCCGGGGTCGCCTTCCTTTAGACCCGTGTCCAGGGTTTAGTTAACACCGGGCGGGGGGCCGTGATCGCCTTCCTTTAGACCCGTGTCCAGGGTCTGGTTAACACCGGGCGGGGGGCCGGGATCGTCTTCCTTTAGACCCGTGTCCAGGGCCTGGTTAACACCGGGCGGGGGGTGGGGGTCGCCTTCCTTTAGACCAGTGTCAACGGTTCAGTTAACACCGGGCGGGGGCCGGGGTCGCCTTCCTTTAGACCCGTGTCCAGGGTTTAGTTAACACCGGGCGGGGGGCCGGGATCGCCTACTTTAGACCCGTGTCCAGGGTTTAGTTAACACCGGGCGGGGGGCCGGGGTCGCCTTCCTTTAGACCCGTGTCCATGGTTTGGTTAACACCTTGCGGGAGGCCGGGGTCGCCTTCCTTTAGACCCGTGTCCAGGGTTTAGTTAACACCGGGCGGGTGGCCGGGGTCGCCTTCCTTTAGACCCGTGTCCAGGCTTTAGTTAACACCGGGCGGGGGGCCAGGGTCGCCTTTCTTTAGACCCGTGTCCAGGGTTTAGTTAACACCGGGCGGGAGGCCCGGGTCGCCTTCCTTTAGACCCGTGTCCAGGGTTTGGTTAACACCGGGCGGGGGGCCGGGGTCGCCTTCCTTAAACCCGTGTCCAGGATTTAGTTTACACCGGGCGGGGGGCCGGGGTCGCCTTCTTTTAGACCCGTGTCCAGGGTTTAGTTAACACCGGGCGGGGGGCCGGGGTCGCCTTCCTTTAGACCCGTGTCCAGGGTTTAGTTAACACCGGGCGGGGGGCCGGGGTTACCTTCCTTTAGACCCGTGTCCAGGGTTTAGTTAACACCGGGCGGGGGGCCGGGGTCGCCTTTCTTCGGACCCGTGTCCAGGGTTTGGTTAACACCGGGCGGGGGGCCGGGGTCGCCTGCCTTTAGACCCGTGTCCAGGGTTTAGCTAACACCGGGCGGGCGGCCGGGGTCGCCTTCCTTTAGACCCGTGCCCAGGGTTTAGTTAACACCGAGCGGGAGCCGGGGTCGCCTTCCTTTAGACCCGTGTCCAGGGTATGATTAACACCGGGCGGGGATTCTGGGTCGCCTTCCTTTAGACCCGTGTCCAGGGTTTGGTTAACACCGGGCGGGGGGTCTGGGTCGCCTTCCTTTAGACCCGTGTCCAGAGTTTGGGTAACACCGGGCGGGGGGTCTGGGTCGCCTTCCTTTAGACCCGTGTCCAGGGTTTGGTTAACACCGGGCGGGGGGTCTGGGTCGCCTTCCTTTAGACCAGTGTCCAGGGTTTAGTTAACACCGGGCGGGGTTCTGGGTCGCCTTCCTTTAGACCCGTGTCCAGGGTTTGGTTAACACCGGGCGGGAGGTCGGGGTCGCCTTCCTTTAGACCCGTGTCCAGGGTTTGGTTAACACCGAGCGGGAGGTCGGGGTCGCCTTCCTTTAGACCCGTGTCCAGGGTTTGGTTAACACCGGGCGGGGGGTCTGGGTCGCCTTCCTTTAGACCAGTGTCCATGGTTTGGTTAACACCGGGCGGGGGGCCGGGATCGTCTTCCTTTAGACCCGTGTCCAGGGTCTGGCTAACACCGGGCGGGGGGTCGGGGTCGCCTTCCTTTAGACCAGTGTCCAGGGTTTGGCTAACACCGGGCGGGGGCCGTGATCGCCTTCCTTTAGACCCGAGTCCAGGGTCTGGTTAACACCGGGCGGGGGGTCGGGGTCGCCTTCCTTTAGACCAGTGTCCAAGGTTTGGTTAACACCGGGTGGGGGGCCGTGATCGCCTTCCTTTAGACCCGTGTCCAGGGTTTGGTTAACACCGGGCGGGGGGTCGGCGTCGTCTTTCTTTAGACCAGTGTCCAGGGTTTAGTTAACACCGGGCGGGGGGCCGGGATCGCCGTCCTTTAGACCCGTGTCCAGGGTCTGGTTAACACCGGGCGGGGGGTCGGGGTCGCCTTCGATTAGACCTGTGTCCAGGGTTTGGTTAACACCGGGCGGGGAGCCGGGTTCGCCTTCCTTTAGACCCGTGTCCAGGGTTTAGTTAACACCGGGCGGAGGGGCGGGGTCGCATTCCTTTAGACCAGTGTCCAGGGTTTGGTTAACACCGGGCGGGGGGTCGGGGTCGCCTTCCTTTAGACCAGTGTCCAGGGTTTAGTTAACACCGGGCGGGGGACCGTGATCGCCTTCTTTTAGACCCGTGTCCAGGGTTTGGTTAACACCGGGCGGGGGGTCGGGGTCGCCATCCTTTAGACCAGTGTCCAGGGTTTGGTTAACACCGGGCGGGGGGCCGGGGTCGCCATCCTTTAGACCAGTGTCCAGAGTTTGGTTAACACCGGGCGGGGGGCCGTGATCGCCTTCCTATAGACCCGTGTCCAGGGTTTGGTTAACACCGGGCGGGGGGCCGGAGTCGCCTTCCTTTAGACCCGTGCCCAGGGTCTGGTTAACACCGGGCGGGGGGCCGTGATCGCCTTCCTTCAGACCAGTGTCCAGGGTCTGGTTAACACCGGGCGGGGGGCCGGGGTCGCCTTCCTTTAGACCCGTGTCCAGGGTTTAGCTAACACCGGGTGGGGGGCCGTGATCGCCTTCCTATAGACCCGTGTCCAGGGTTTGGTTAACACCGGGCGGGGGCCGTGATCGCCTTCCTATAGACCAGTGTCCAGGGTTTGGTTAACACCGGGTGGGAGGCCGTGATCGGCTTCCTTTAGACCCGTGTCCAGGGTCTGGCTAACACCGGGCGAGGGGTCGGGGTCGCCTTCCTTTAGACCAGTGTCCAGGGTTTGGTTAACACCGGGCGGGGGGCCGGGATCGCCTTCCTTTAGACCCGTGTCCAGGGTTTAGTTAACACCGGGCGGGGGGCCGGAGTCGCCTTCCTTTAGACCCGTGTCCAGGGTTTGGTTAACACCGGGCGGGGATTCTGGGTCGCTATCCTTTAGACCCGTGTCCAGGGTTTGCTTAACACTGGGCGGGGGGCCGGGGTCGCCTTCCTTTAGACCCGTGTCCAGGGTTTAGTTAACACCGGGCGGGGGGCCGTGATCGCCTTCCTTTAGACCCGTGTCCAGGGTCTGGTTAACACCGGGCGGGGGACGGGATCGTCTTCCTTTAGACCCGTGTCCAGGGCCTGGTTAACACCGGGCGGGGGGTGGGGGTCGCCTTCCTTTAGACCAGTGTCAACGGTTCAGTTAACACCGGGCGGGGGCCGGGGTCGCCTTCCTTTAGACCCGTGTCCAGGGTTTAGTTAACACCGGGCGGGGGGCCGGGATCGCCTCCTTTAGACCCGTGTCCAGGGTTTAGTTAACACCGGGCGGGGGACCGGGGTCGCCTTCCTTTAGACCCGTGTCCATGGTTTGGTTAACACCTTGCGGGAGGCCGGGGTCGCCTTCCTTTAGACCCGTGTCCAGGGTTTAGTTAACACCGGGCGGGTGGCCGGGGTCGCCTTCCTTTAGACCCGTGTTCAGGCTTTAGTTAACACCGGGCGGGGGGTCAGGGTCGCCTTTCTTTAGACCCGTGTCCAGGGTTTAGTTAACACCGGGCGGGAGGCCCGGGTCGCCTTCCTTTAGACCCGTGTCCAGGGTTTGGTTAACACCGGGCGGGGGGCCGGGGTCGCCTTCCTTAAACCCGTGTCCAGGATTTAGTTAGCACCGGGCGGGGGGCCGGGGTCGCCTTCTTTTAGACCCGTGTCCAGGGTTTAGTTAACACCGGGCGGGGGGCCGGGGTCGCCTTCCTTTAGACCCGTGTCCAGGGTTTAGTTAACACCGGGCGGGGGGCCGGGGTTACCTTCCTTTAGACCCGTGTCCAGGGTTTAGTTAACACCGGGCGGGGGGCCGGGGTCGCCTTTCTTCGGACCCGTGTCCAGGGTTTGGTTAACACCGGGCCGGGGGCCGGGGTCGCCTGCCTTTAGACCCGTGTCCAGGGTTTAGCTAACACCGGGCGGGCGGCCGGGGTCGCCTTCCTTTAGACCCGTGTCCAGGGTTTGGTTAACACCGGGCGGGGGCCGGGGTCGCCTTCCTTTAGACCCTTGTCAAGGGTTTAGTTAACACCGAGCGGGAGCCGGGGTCGCCTTCCTTTAGACCCGTGTCCAGGGTATGATTAACACCGGGCGGGGATTCTGGGTCGCCTTCCTTTAGACCCGTGTCCAGGGTTTGGTTAACACCGGGCGGGGGGTCTGGGTCGCCTTCCTTTAGACCCGTGTCCAGAGTTTGGTTAACACCGGGCGGGGGGTCTGGGTCGCCTTCCTTTAGACCCGTGTCCAGGGTTTGGTTAACACCGGGCGGGGGGTCTGGGTCGCCTTCCTTTAGACCAGTGTCGAGGGTTTAGTTAACACCGGGCGGGGTTCTGGGTCGCCTTCCTTTAGACCCATGTCCAGGGTTTGGTTAACACCGGGCGGGAGGTCGGGGTCGCCTTCCTTTAGACCCGTGTCCAGGGTTTGGTTAACACCGAGCGGGAGGTCGGGGTCGCCTTCCTTTAGACCCGTGTCCAGGGTTTGGTTAACACCGGGCGGGGGGTCTGGGTCGCCTTCCTTTAGACCAGTGTCCATGGTTTGGTTAACACCGGGCGGGGGGCCGGGATCGTCTTCCTTTAGACCCGTGTCCAGGGTCTGGCTAACACCGGGCGGGGGGTCGGGGTCGCCTTCCTTTAGACCAGTGTCCAGGGTTTGGCTAACACCGGGCGGGGGCCGTGATCGCCTTCCTTTAGACCCGAGTCCAGGGTCTGGTTAACACCGGGCGGGGGGTCGGGGTCGCCTTCCTTTAGACCAGTGTCCAGGGTTTGGTTAACACCGGGTGGGGGGCCGTGATCGCCTTCCTTTAGACCCGTGTCCAGGGTTTGGTTAACACCGGGCGGGGGGTCGGCGTCGTCTTTCTTTAGACCAGTGTCCAGGGTTTAGTTAACACCGGGCGCGGGGCCGGGATCGCCTTCCTTTAGACCCGTGTCCAGGGTCTGGTTAACACCGGGCGGGGGGTCGGGGTCGCTTTCGATTAGACCAGTGTCCAGGGTTTGGTTAACACCGGGCGGGGAGCCGGGTTCGCCTTCCTTTAGACCCGTGTCCAGGCTTTAGTTAACACCGGGCGGGGGGTCGGGGTCGCCTTCCTTTAGACCAGTGTCCAGGGTTTGGTTAACACCGGGCGGGGGGTCGGGGTCGCCTTCCTTTAGACCAGTGTCCAGGGTTTAGTTAACACCGGGCGGGGGGCCGTGATCGCCTTCCTTTAGACCCGTGTCCAGGGTTTGGTTAACACCGGGCGGGGGGTCGGGGTCGCCATCCTTTAGACCGGTGTCCAGGGTTTGGTTAACACCGGGCGGGGGGCCGGGGTCGCCATCTTTTAGACCAGTGTCCAGAGTTTGGCTAACACCGGGCGGGGGGCCGTGATCGCCTTCCTATAGACCCGTGTCCAGGGTTTGGTTAACACCGGGCGGGGGGCCGGAGTCGCCTTCCTTTAGACCCGTGTCCAGGGTCTGGTTAACACCGGGCGGGGGGCCGTGATCGCCTTCCTTCAGACCAGTGTCCAGGGTCTGGTTAACACCGGGCGGGGGGCCGGGGTCGCCTTCCTTTAGACCCGTGTCCAGGGTTTAGCTAACACCGGGTGGGGGGCCGTGATCGCCTTCCTATAGACCCGTGTCCAGGGTTTGGTTAACACCGGGCGGGGGCCGGAGTCGCCTTCCTTTAGACCCGTGTCCAGGGTTTGGCTAACACCGGGCGGGGGGTCGGGGTCGCCTTCCTTTAGACCCGTGTCCAGGGTTTGGTTAACACCGGGCGGGGGGCCGTGATCGCCTTCCTTTAGACCCGTGTCCAGGGTTTGGTTAACACCGGGCGGGGGGCCGGAGTCGCCTTTCTTTAGACCCGTGTCCAGGGTTTGGTTAACACCGGGCGGGGGGCCGGGGTCGCCTTCCTTTAGACCAGTGTCCAGGGTCTGGTTAAGACCGGGCGGGGGGCCGGGGTCGCCTTCCTTTAGACCAGTGTCCAGGGTTTGGCTAACACCGGGCGGGGGGCCGTGATCGCCTTCCTTTAGACCCGTGTCCAGGGTTTGGTTAACACCGGGCGGGGGGCCGGAGTCGCCTTCCTTTAGACCCGTGTCCAGGGTTTGGTTAACACCGGGCGGGGGGCCGGGGTCGCCTTCCTTTAGACCAGTGTCCAGGGTTTGGCTAACACCGGGCGGGGGGCCGTGATCGCCTTCCTTTAGACCCGTGTCCAGGGTTTGGCTAACACCGGGCGGGGGGCCGTGATCGCCTTCCTTTAGACCCGTGTCCAGGGTTTGGTTAACACCGGGTGGGGGGCCGTGATCGCCTTCCTTTAGACCAGTGTCCAGGGTTTGGTTAACACCGGGTGGGGGGCCGGGATCGCCTTCCTTTAGACCCGTGTCCAGGGTTTGGCTAACACCGGGTGGGGGGCCGTGATCGCCTTCCTTTAGACCCGTGTCCAGGGTCTGGTTAACACCGGGTGGGGGGCCGGGATCGCCTTCCTTTAGACCCGCGTCCAGGGTTTGGCAAACACCGGGTGGGGGGCCGTGATCGCCTACCTTCAGACCCGTGTCCAGGGTTTCGTTAACACCGGGTGGGGGGCCGGAATCGCCTTCCTTTAGACCCGTGTCCAGGGTTTGGCTAACACCGGGTGGGGGGCCGTGATCGCCTTCTTTAGACCCGTGTCCAGGGTCTGGTTAACACGGGGCGGGGGGTCGGGGTCGCCTTCCTTTAGACCAGTGTCCAGGGTTTGGTTAACACCGTGTGGGGGGCCGGGATCGCCTTCCTTTAGACCCGTGTCCAGGGTTTGGCTAACACCGGGTGGGGGGCCGTGATCGCCTTCCTTTAGACACGTGTCCAGGGTCTGGTTAACACCGGGCGGGGGGTCGGGGTCGCCTTCCTTTAGACCAGTGTCCAGGGTTTGGTTAACACCGGGTGGGGGGCCGTGATCGCCTTCCTTTAGACCCGTGTCCAGGGTCTGGTTAACACCGGGCGGGGGGTCGGGGTCGCCTTCCTTTAGACCAGTGTCCAGGGTTTGGTTAACACCGGGCGGGGAGCCGGGATCGCCTTCCTTTAGACCCGTGTCCAGGGTTTGGCTAACACCGGGCGGGGGGCCGGGGTCGCCTTCCTTTAGACCAGTGTCCAGGGTTTGGCTAACACCGGGTGGGGGGCCGTGATCGCCTTCCTTTAGACCCGTGTCCAGGGTCTGGTTAACACCGGGCGGGGGGTCGGGGTCGCCTTTCTTTAGACCAGTGTCCAGGGTTTGGTTAACACCGGGCGGGGAGCCGGGATCGCCTTCCTTTAGACCCGTGTCCAGGGTTTGGTTAACACCGGGCGGGGGGTCGGGGTCGCCTTCCTTTAGACCAGTGTCCAGGGTTTGGCTAACACCGGGTGGGGGGCCGTGATCGCCTTCCTTTAGACCCGTGTCCAGGGTCTGGTTAACACCGGGCGGGGGGTCGGGGTCGCCTTCCTTTAGACCAGTGTCCAGGGTTTGGTTAGCACCGGGCGGGGGCCGGGATCGCCTTCCTTTAGACCCGTGTCCAGGGTTTGGTTAACACCGGGCGGGGGGCCGTGATCGCCTTCCTTTAGACCAGTGTCCAGGGTTTGGTTAACACCGGGCGGGGGGTCGGGGTCGCCTTCCTTTAGACCAGTGTCCAGGGTTTGGTTAACACCGGGCGGGGGGCCGTGATCGCCTTCCTTTAGACCCGTGTCCAGGGTTTGGTTAACACCGGGCGGGGGGTCGGGGTCGCCTTCCTTTAGACCAGTGTCCACGGTTTGGTTAACACCGGGCGGGGGGTCGGGGTCGCCTTCCTTTAGACCAGTGTCCAGGGTTTGGTTAACACCGGGCGGGGGGCCGGAGTCGCCTTCCTTTAGACCCGTGTCCAGGGTTTAGTTAACACCGGGCGGTGGGTCGGGGTCGCCTTCCTTTAGACCAGTGTCCAGGGTTTGGTTAACACCGGACGGGGGGCCGGGGTCGCCTTCCTTTAGACCAGTGTCCAGGGTTTGGCTAACACCGGGCGGGGGGCCGTGATCGCCTTTCTTTAGACCCGTGTCCAGGGTCTGGTTAACACCGGGCGGGGGGTCGGGGTCGCCTTCCTTTAGACCAGTGTCCAGGGTTTGGTTAACACCGGGCGGGGGGCCGGGATCGCCTTCCTTTAGACCCGTGTCCAGGGATTGGTTAACACCGGGCGGGGATTCTGGGTCGCTATCCTTTAGACCCGTGTCCAGGGTCTGGTTAACACCGGGCGGGGGGTCCGGGTCGCCTTCCTTTAGACCAGTGTCCAGGGTTTGGTTAACACCGGGCGGGGGGCCGGGATCGCCTTCCTTTAGACCCGTGTCAAGGGTTTGGTTAACACCGGGCGGGGGGCCGGAGTCGCCTTCCTTTAGACCCGTGTCCAGGGTTTGGTTAACACCGGGCGGGGGGCCGTGATCGCCATCCTTTAGACCAGTGTCCAGGGTTTGGCTAACACCGGGCGGGGGGCCGTGATCGCCTTCCTTTAGACCCGTGTCCAGGGTCTGGTTAACACCGGGCGGGGATTCTGGGTCGCTATCCTTTAGACCCGTGTCCAGGGTCTGGTTAACACCGGGCGGGGGGTCGGGGTCGCCTTCCTTTAGACCAGTGTCCAGGGTTTGGTTAACATCGGGTGGGAGGTCTGGGTCGCCTTCCTTTAGACCAGTGTCCAGGGTTTGGCTAACACCGGGCGGGGGGCCGGAGTCGCCTTCCTTTAGACCCGTGTCCGGGGTTTGGTTAACACCGGGCGGGGGGTCGGGGTCGCCTTCCTTTAGACCCGTGTCCAGGGTTTGGTTAACACCGGGCGGGGGGTCGGGGTCGCCTTCCTTTAGACCAGTGTCCAGGGTTTGGCTAACACCGGGCGGGGGGCCGGAGTCGCCTTCCTTTAGACCCGTGTCCAGGGTTTGGTTAACACCGGGCGGGGGGTCGGGGTCGCCATCCTTTAGACCAGTGTCCAGGGTCTGGTTAACACCGGACGGGGGGTCGGGGTCGCCTTCCTTTACACCAGTGTCCAGGGTTTGGCTAACACCGGGCGGGGGGCCGGGATCGCCTTCCTTTACACCCGTGTCCAGGGTCTGGTTAACACAGGGCGGGGGGTCGGGGTCGCCATCCTTTAGACCAGTGTCCAGGGTTTGGCTAACACCGGGCGGGGGCCGGGATCGCCTTCCTTTAGACCCGTGTCCAGGGTTTAGTTAACACCGGGCGGGGGGCCGTGATCGCCTTCCTTTAGACCCGTGTCCAGGGTTTGGCTAACACCGGGCGGGGGGCCGTGATCGCCTTCCTTTAGACCCGTGTCCAGGGTTTGGTTAACACCGGGCGGGGGGCCGTGATCGCGTTCCTTTAGACCAGTGTCCAGGGTCTGGTTAACACCGGGCGGGGGGTCGGGGTCGCCTTCCTTTAGACCAGTGTCCAGGGTTTGGTTAACACCGGGCGGGGGGCCGTGATCGGCTTCCTTTAGACCCGTGTCCAGGGTCTGGCTAACACCGGGCGAGGGGTCGGGGTCGCCTTCCTTTAGACCAGTGTCCAGGGTTTGGTTAACACCGGGCGGGAGGCCGGGATCGCCTTCCTTTAGACCCGTGTCCAGGGTTTAGTTAACACCGGGCGGGGGGCCGGAGTCGCCTTCCTTTAGACCCGTGTCCAGGGTTTGGTTAACACCGGGCGGGGATTCTGGGTCGCTATCCTTTAGACCCGTGTCCAGGGTTTGCTTAACACTGGGCGGGGGGCCGGGGTCGCCTTCCTTTAGACCCGTGTCCAGGGTTTAGTTAACACCGGGCGGGGGGCCGTGATCGCCTTCCTTTAGACCCGTGTCCAGGGCCTGGTTAACACCGGGCGGGGGGTGGGGGTCGCCTTCTTTTAGACCAGTGTCAACGGTTCAGTTAAAACCGGGCGGGGGCCGGGGTCGCCTTCCTTTAGACCCGTGTCCAGGGTTTAGTTAACACCTCGCGGGGGGCCGGGATCGCCTCCTTTAGACCCGTGTCCAGGGTTTAGTTAACACCGGGCGGGGGGCCGGGGTCGCCTTCCTTTAGACCCGTGTCCATGGTTTGGTTAACACCTTGCGGGAGGCCGGGGTCGCCTTCCTTTAGACCCGTGTTCAGGGTTTAGTTAACACCGGGCGGGTGGCCGGGGTCGCCTTCCTTTAGACCCGTGTCCAGGCTTTAGTTAACACCGGGCGGGGGGCCAGGGTCGCCTTTCTTTAGACCCGTGTCCAGGGTTTAGTTAACACCGGGCGGGAGGCCGGGGTCGCCTTCCTTTAGACCCGTGTCTAGGGTTTGGTTAACACCGGGCGGGGGGCCGGGGTCGCCTTCCTTAAACCCGTGTCCAGGATTTAGTTAACACCGGGCGGGGGGCCGGGGTCGCCTTCTTTTAGACCCGTGTCCAGGGTTTAGTTAACACCGGGCGGGGGGCCGGGGTCGCCTTCCTTTAGACCCGTGTTCAGGGTTTAGTTAACACCGGGCGGGGGGCCGGGGTTACCTTCCTTTAGACCCGTGTCCAGGGTTTAGTTAACACCGGGCGGGGGGCCGGGGTCGCCTTTCTTCGGACCCGTGTCCAGGGTTTGGTTAACACCGGGCGGGGGGCCGGGGTCGCCTGCCTTTAGACCCGTGTCCAGGGTTTAGCTAACACCGGGCGGGCGGCCGGGGTCGCCTTCCTTTAGACCCGTGTCCAGGGTTTGGTTAACACCGGGCGGGGGCCGGGGTCGCCTTCCTTTAGACCCTTGTCAAGGGTTTAGTTAACACCGAGCGGGAGCCGGGGTCGCCTTCCTTTAGACCCGTGTCCAGGGTATGATTAACACCGGGCGGGGATTCTGGGTCGCCTTCCTTTAGACCCGTGTCCAGGGTTTGGTTAACACCGGGCGGGGGGTCTGGGTCGCCTTCCTTTAGACCCGTGTCCAGAGTTTGGTTAACACCGGGCGGGGGGTCTGGGTCGCCTTCCTTTAGACCCGTGTCCAGGGTTTGGTTAACACCGGGCGGGGGGTCTGGGTCGCCTTCCTTTGGACCAGTGTCCAGGGTTTAGTTAACACCGGGCGGGGTTCTGGGTCGCCTTCCTTTAGACCCGTGTCCAGGGTTTGGTTGACACCGGGCGGGAGGTCGGGGTCGCCTCCCTTTAGACCCGTGTCCAGGGTTTGGTTAACACCGAGCGGGAGGTCGGGGTCGCCTTCCTTTAGACCCGTGTCCAGGGTTTGGTTAACACCGGGCGGGGGGTCTGGGTCGCCTTCCTTTAGACCAGTGTCCATGGTTTGGTTAACACCGGGCGGGGGGCCGGGATCGTCTTCCTTTAGACCCGTGTCCAGGGTCTGGCTAACACCGGGCGGGGGCCGTGATCGCCTTCCTTTAGACCTGAGTCCAGGGTCTGGTTAACACCGGGCGGGGGGTCGGGGTCGCCTTCCTTTAGACCAGTGTCCAGGGTTTGGTTAACACCGGGTGGGGGGCCGTGATCGCCTTCCTTTAGACCCGTGTCCAGGGTTTGGTTAACACCGGGCGGGGGGTCGGCGTCGTCTTTCTTTAGACCAGTGTCCAGGGTTTAGTTAACACCGGGCGGGGGGCCGGGATCGCCTTCCTTTAGACCCGTGTCCAGGGTCTGGTTAACACCGGGCGGGGGGTCGGGGTCGCCTTCGATTAGACCAGTGTCCAGGGTTTGGTTAACACCGGGCGGGGAGCCGGGTTCGCCTTCCTTTAGACCCGTGTCCAGGGTTTAGTTAACACCGGGCGGGGGGTCGGGGTCGCCTTCCTTTAGACCAGTGTCCAGGGTTTGGTTAACACCGGGCGGGGGGTCGGGGTCGCCTTCCTTTAGACCAGTGTCCAGGGTTTAGTTAACACCGGGCGGGGGGCCGTGATCGCCTTCCTTTAGACCCGTGTCCAGGGTTTGGTTAACACCGGGCGGGGGGTCGGGGTCGCCATCCTTTAGACCAGTGTCCAGGGTTTGGTTAACACCGGGCGGGGGGCCGGGGTCGCCATCCTTTAGACCAGTGTCCAGAGTTTGGTTAACACCGGGCGGGGGGCCGTGATCGCCTTCCTATAGACCCGTGTCCAGGGTTTGGTTAACACCGGGCGGGGGGCCGGAGTCGCCTTCCTTTAGACCCGTGTCCAGGGTCTGGTTAACACCGGGCGGAGGGCCGTGATCGCCTTCCTTCAGACCAGTGTCCAGGGTCTGGTTAACACCGGGCGGGGGGCCGGGGTCGCCTTCCTTTAGACCCGTGTCCAGGGTTTAGCTAACACCGGGTGGGGGGCCGTGATCGCCTTCCTATAGACCCATGTCCAGGGTTTGGTTAACACCGGGCGGGGGCCGTGATCGCCTTCCTATAGACCCGTGTCCAGGGTTTGGTTAACACCGGGCGGGGACCGGAGTCGCCTTCCTTTAGACCCGTGTCCAGGGTTTGGCTAACACCGGGCGGGGGGTCGGGGTCGCCTTCCTTTAGACCCGTGTCCAGGGTTTGGTTAACACCGGGCGGGGGGCCGTGATCGCCTTCCTTTAGACCCGTGTCCAGGGTTTGGTTAACACCGGGCGGGGGGCCGGAGTCGCT
Source organism: Arenicola marina (assembly GCA_964019135.1). Classification (NCBI taxonomy): domain Eukaryota; kingdom Metazoa; phylum Annelida; class Polychaeta; family Arenicolidae; genus Arenicola; species Arenicola marina. The sequence goes on from OZ025256.1 coordinate 33,846,990, forward strand.
TTCCTTTAGACCCGTGTCCAGGGTTTGGTTAACACCGGGCGGGGGGCCGGGGTCGCCTTCCTTTAGACCAGTGTCCAGGGTCTGGTTAAGACCGGGCGGGGGGCCGGGGTCGCCTTCCTTTAGACCAGTGTCCAGGGTTTGGCTAACACCGGGCGGGGGGCCGTGATCGCCTTCCTTTAGACCCGTGTCCAGGGTTTGGTTAACACCGGGCGGGGGGCCGGAGTCGCCTTCCTTTAGACCCGTGTCCAGGGTTTGGTTAACACCGGGCGGGGGGCCGGGGTCGCCTTCCTTTAGACCAGTGTCCAGGGTTTGGCTAACACCGGGCGGGGGGCCGTGATCGCCTTCCTTTAGACCCGTGTCCAGGGTTTGGCTAACACCGGGCGGGGGGCCGTGATCGCCTTCCTTTAGACCCGTGTCCAGGGTTTGGTTAACACCGGGTGGGGGGCCGTGATCGCCTTCCTTTAGACCCGTGTCCAGGGTTTGGTTAACACCGGGTGGGGGGCCGGGATCGCCTTCCTTTAGACCCGTGTCCAGGGTTTGGCTAACACCGGGTGGGGGGCCGTGATCGCCTTCCTTTAGACCCGTGTCCAGGGTCTGGTTAACACCGGGTGGGGGGCCGGGATCGCCTTCCTTTAGACCCGTGTCCAGGGTTTGGCAAACACCGGGTGGGGGGCCGTGATCGCCTACCTTTAGACCCGTGTCCAATGTTTCGTTAACACCGGGTGGGGGGCCGGAATCGCCTTCCTTTAGACCCGTGTCCAGGGTTTGGCTAACACCGGGTGGGGGGCCGTGATCGCCTTCTTTAGACCCGTGTCCAGGGTCTGGTTAACACCGGGAGGGGGGTCGGGGTCGCCTTCCTTTAGACCAGTGTCCAGGGTTTGGTTAACACCGTGTGGGGGGCCGGGATCGCCTTCCTTTAGACCCGTGTCCAGGGTTTGGCTAACACCGGGTGGGGGGCCGTGATCGCCTTCCTTTAGACCCGTGTCCAGGGTCTGGTTAACACCGGGCGGGGGGTCGGGGTCGCCTTCCTTTAGACCAGTGTCCAGGGTTTGGCTAACACCGGGTGGGGGGCCGTGATCGCCTTCCTTTAGACCCGTGTCCAGGGTTTGGTTAACACCGGGCGGGGGGCCGGGCTCGCCTTCCTTTAGACCAGTGTCCAGGGTTTGGTTAACACCGGGTGGGGGGCCGTGATCGCCTTCCTTTAGACCCGTG